>CM065642.1:20397537-20997537 GCA_033220585.1 Dipteronia sinensis
CAAAATAATAAATATAGTCCAAATCCACAAAACCGAATGAAATCCAATCACAAATTATTGGACATTCAAAGATCATACAGCCAAGCATTTTGCAACTTTGGAGTTTAAGCAGACAAAGGGAAGCTTGGCCAAATTCCCATCTTAATAATTCACAATAAATCAAAAACACACATCAATTCGAGATTATTAAGAATTCTTGATCAACTACCTTCTTCTGTTGTGGCGTTAGTACTACCACACCAAATGGCCTCTCGAATAAGAGGAGGAGCGAAAGCAGGGCCCTGAAGAAAAGATGAATTGTGTCCTAATGGAACTCCAAGAAGAGAAGTTACAGCTTTGACACCGCCCAAAGCACGCACAAGCTCTCCCTAAAACATATTTATATATTCACTGAGCTTAGTTTTAATTTTAAAGATCAAACAATCATAGTCATACTAAAATCAAATTCACAGAAAATCAAAATTCAAAATCAGACCCTGAGCTTAGCCCTCTCACGAATAAGAGTAAGCCACCACAGATCAAGCATGAGTTGATACAGATCATGAAAATGATGAAGCAAGAAAATGATGAACCAAAAAAAATGAAAAATGAACCTTTTACGATGGCGACCACACTTCGATCTGGCGACGAGGAGTGACGACAGCCGACGACGATTGCTTCTGAGTTCCTGCAGCGACGAGCAGTGGTGGTCGGCGACGACAGGAGAGGTTGTTGGTGGGTCTAGGGTTGTAAATTTGGGAATTTTCCAATTTGGGAATTAGAAAAGTGGTAGAGTCGGGGAGAAAGGAAAACTGGAAAAGTAGAAATTGAATTGTTGTAAACTTGTAATCAAACCAATTTTTTTTTTTTTTTGCTTAAACGCTGCGTTTTTGGGCCAACGTTTTTTAAAATTAAACCGCCTATTCGGGTCAAACCCGACTTTGACCCGCCTAGTCCAAATAATCGGTCCAACTCGGCCGAATAAATATTGACCCGCCTGGAATGGCCGATTTAGCCTATTTCGGGACGGCTAGGCGCCGCCTAGGCCGCTTTTTCGAACACTGATGTCAACAGTCCTTGATGGTTTTTAAAAACCATCAACATTGAATAACATTCTCTACAAGTGTTATTAAGTCTTAACGCTTTTTAAAAACCATCACATTCTTATGATGGTCTTTAAAAACTGAAAATACTACTCAAGCGTGTGTCTAATTATCTAAAGGGGGGGGGGGGGGGGGGCGTGAATAGATTTTAATTAAGTTAATTACCAATTTTTCTTGATTGGTCAATATTAAAAATCACCCCACAATCAAACATACAAAATCAAGTGTAAAATACAGAAATTAAATAACACACTTGATTTTTACATGGAAACCCTTCAATAAGGGAAAAAACATGGGTTATCCTTCTAGCCACACCGATCCTCAAATCCACTATTGTAATGATGTTTACAACCTAGGTTGACCTCTAGTCACACCATTCTCGGTCACTAACCCACCACTACTACCCAACGGGCCTTTATAATGAATCCTTGATCACTTTACTTGCCAACCACACCTTTGTTGCAAGACATAACTTGCTTGTGCACTACACCTTGTAGTCACAAGACTTAACTCTCTAGAAGAGATCAATAACCTATGTGAATATATGAATATTCAAATTGCAAATAATGCTAGGCAACACTAAATGCTTATCTAAGGATTCTATGATGTCAATAAGTACAAATCCTAGATATCAATGTCTATATGAGAACATAAAGACTTAACTAGATAAAGATATGCAAATATAAGAGCATCTCCAATGCTATTATGCAATTAGAGAAAATGGAGTGCCATATAGGATAGATACTAAAGAAGTTAGAAAAACCCTCTCCAATGCAATTATCTATGTTGAATATGGAGATGATGTGGCAAAAAAAAGTTAGAGAATATGGAGTTGAGTTTCTAATTTTAGAAACTCTCCTAGAAATGCTAACTAGGATTTCTAACTATTTCCACCAATAATATTGAAGCTCGTTTAATTGTAAAATAAAAGAGGAGAGAGAATGTAATAATTGTTTTATTATGATTGGTTAAAAAATAGATACATATTTGATTTTAGATAATTGCATTGAAGATGTGAATATGCATTTCTCTAAAAAAAATTCAAAAGTGGGCCCATATTGAATAGAAATGCTAATGAGTCACTATTTAGAAACTCAAAAATGATTAATAGCATTGGAGCTGCTCTAAACTCTAATTATCAAACAAATGCCAATCAACACAAGTTGTCATTAAACATGGCAAGGACAATAAATGCAATCAACAAATGCAATTAATGAGGTTCTAAACAATAATCTCTAAATGCAAAGCATGTAGATTTAGCTAGAGGGAAAAATGGTCCTAAATGCTAGCTATCACAATACTAACCCAATCATGTTATCAAGACTCACAAATATATGCAATAAAGTAGAGCCCTAACATTTAATCAACTAATAAATGCAATAAAGACATCATCTTGGAATGTATGAACAAATAACAAAGAGGGATTTTTTGTTCAACTTACCAAGTCAATTTAATGATGAAGACTCATGCAAGAAAACATCCTAGATGAAGCTAGAAGATGTTTGGTTCATGAATAATTGATGGGTTTTGGGTTTTGAGAGGTAAAGAACAAGTCTTAGAGCTTCTCTTTCTAAGGGGACTTTTCCTCTCTCTAAAATTAGGTTTTGAAGCTCTTGAAAAAGAATTGAGGAAGAAGAGAACATATATATAAGAGGTCAGGTCAACACGACACCATTTTGGGCAAAACATGGCACGACCGCTATGAGTACCGCTGTAGGGAGTCACAGCGGTGACGCACTGTGTTGCCTACTGCTGTGAATTATCATAGCGGTCACACATCGGTGACATACTAAAATGCCCACGGCTGTGATAATGCACAGTGGTCCTATGTCGGTCTCACAGCGGTGACAAAGGCAACAAATGGAGGACTCATAAACCTCAACAAAACAACTAACAATGCAAAATGCAATAACAAGGAGCATTCAAGAAGGAAGATACATGCAATCAAATGAAATGCAGTGCAAGATAAGTAGATATGTATGCAAGTGTGTGTGTGCAACTAATTCTCTTCAAGAAGAGTTAAGCACAAGTGAACTACCTCTCTTGAAGCTCCTTGGGATCTTGGAAGCTTGTTGAAAATGAGTCACAATTGAAGACCTAAGCTACCCATTACAAAGTGATCCCAATGTGGTTTGTCATGAAATAAGCCAATCATAAATAGAGGTCCTTACAAAAACCATGAAAGATGGTTGATGGTTGAAAAAAATTGTCGTGAATAAGTGTGATAAAACTTCATATTTCTAGTAGTGGTTGATGAGAACATTAAACTCGTTCAGCCTATGTTAAACTTGTTCATACAAATTTACGTGAACTTGTTCAATGGACAAGTTTAACGTTGGGATGAATATTAAACTCGTTCAAACAACGTTGAACTTGTTCATGAAGATTTATGTTGACTTGTTCACTAACAAGTTTAACAATGAGAGGACTGTTAAACTCGTTCAACATACATTGAACTTATTCATTCAAGTTTACGTGAACTTGTTCATGGAACAAATTTAACTTTGCAAGAGACGTTAAACTCATTCAACCTACATTGAACTTGTTCATGAAGGGTTACGTTGATTCGTTCACAGAACAAGTTTAATGTTGAGAGGAACGTTAAATTCATTCTACAAATGTTGAACGTGTTCATGAAGGTTTACGTTGACTCGTTCACTGAACAAGTTTAACGTTGAAAGGAACGTTAAACTCGTTCAACTTATGTTGAACTTGTTTATGAAAGTTTATGTTGATTCATTCAATGAACAAGTTTAAAATTTAAATGATCGTTGAACGTTAAACTCGTTCAACTTACAATGAACTTGTTTATAAAGGTATATGCTGACTTATTCATTAAACAAATTTAATATTCAAATCAGCGTTAAACTTGTTCAACCTACGTTGAACTTCCTAAAATTCAAAATTTCAATAATTTTATTTTTCTCTTTATTTAACAAATGAAAATTTTAAAATTACAAATATATATATATATATATATATATATATTTACATATAACATTTCCCAAATCTTGGCTATTTTTAATTTTATATTTTAATTTCATTTTCCTTCTTAAAATTTCTTTCGTGTATATATATATATGTATATATATATTTCCACTTTATTATTATATTGATTATACAATTTACATGTTAGGTTTCATATTGTTTTCAATTTTTCATTATATTATACGTTTTCAAATTTTTTCTATAATTTCAATGTAAGCTTACTGTGTATTAATATTTAATAGAATAGGTATTTTGAGTTTTACACAATCTAATATGTAATTTTATTTTATTATACTATTTAATATAATATAATATTGATTACATTTTCTAATTTTCATGTATTTAAATGAATTTTTTTATTAATATATAATATAATATAGTTATAGTAACCGGTTAACACCGGTTCACTGCACTCTGTTATCACCAACTTTGGCAACCAGTTGGCTGCCAAAGGTGGCTTGTATGATACAAGCCAGCTCCATGTATATATTAATATAGTTATATTAGGGTGTTTTAAAAAGTTTTGTCCACAAAATCTCATTATTAACTTGACAACTCAACACACCATATCGTTTGAGTAAATTGTTTGAGATGCCTAGCATTAGGTATTATGTTTTTTTTTTTTTGAAATATTACAATAATTCAGGATTTAAGAAGGAGAAGAAACTTGACTCACAACTTCTTGATGTAGGATGTGAGAGGAATACCATAGGTCAATCTCACGCTTTACTAATATTACCCCTGAATTAGTGTTTCCGATGCTATTGACACTCCTCTTGAACCTCATTTTAAATTTATAAATTTGTTTAAGAGATTTTCTTCTTACAGTCCAATTTTATTTTTTAACACTCCTAAAAATACTCCACCCTAAAATCTTAAACTTTAAAAAAAAAAATCTAAAGATACTCTATTTGTCCAAAATTATCCTTTTTTATCTATTAACACCCATGTTTTTTGAAAACACTACATTATAAAAACCTAAGGCCCCGCCATGTAGCTGTTTTTTAGTCCGTTTTCGTTTTTGTTTTCGAAAAACAATTTCGAATTCGCGTTCGTTAACCGTTTTTCATTTTATTTTCAAAAAACAAAAAAAAAATGAAAAATTAAACTAGTGTTAATAGTGAAATATTTGAAGAAAAAAAACTTGCTTTTCGTTTTCGTTTTTGTTTTTCAAAAAAATTAACAATAATTTTTTTTCCAGAATTTATTATCAAACACAAAAATACATCCCCAATTCATCAATCCAAAATTAAACCCAATTCATTATCAAACACAATATTCCTACCAGAATCATCAATCCCACCATAAATTAAACCCAAAACACCATCACAATTCACAAACCCAAAATCAAACCAAACTTTTTTTTTGTTTCATAACATCCTAGTTCATCATTTTATCAACAAAATAGAGAACCACCATCAATCGATCGATCTCATCTCATCTCTCTCTAGATCGATCGATCGATCTCACCACCACCATCAACCACCCACTGTCGTCGTTGTCGTCGCGCTTCCGATCGTCATCATCGCTTCTGATCATCGCATGCGTCTTCGTCGTTGCTTCCAGTCGCCGTCGTCGCTTGGGTGTTGGGAGGTTTAATGTTGATGATGGAGTGAGAGAGATTGGGTGTTGGGAGGTTTAATTTTGATGATGGAGTGAGAGAGATAGAGAAAATTTTCTAATAGGGTTTGGTGATGATGAACGCATGAGAGAGAGATATTATTATTATTATTATTTTTAATTAGTTTTTTTATATATTTTAATTTAAAATTTAATTTGTTTTGTTTTGTTTTTTTATCTGAAATATTTAATATCAGAATTTAAGTTGAAAGACAATATTACCCTTCTTGATATGGTCAAAGGTTAAATGTAACGGACGTTGACTGACGACAGGGGATGTGAGTGTCAATTAATGATAAAATTATTTCCGTATGTAAAAGAGCAAACCTCAGGGGAGTTTGATGTAATTAGTTCTATTTTTAATAATGTTTTTTTTTTCTTTTTTTTTTTCTTTTTTGAAAGATTTTAATTAATTTTTTGATATTTTTGGATTAATCTACTGAACACGTTTTTAGTGTTTTCATTTTCAGAATATGGTTTTTCGTAAATGCTAACCAGACGTGTTTTCAGATTTTGAAACTGAAACCAAAAACACTGTTTTCATTTTCATTTTTATTTTCGAAAAACATCAACTGAAAAACGTTTACGGGACGGACCCTTAATTTGTTTTATTAACAAATTATAGAGATACTTCATTGTTTATTGCTTTTTGTAAATTATGATGTGAGAGACTTGATATAATAAAATGGAAAAAAAAAACAAGAAGAAGAAGCAATGAAGGGTGAGCTGAAGAAAAAAAAAGTTTATTTCTTGTTGAAAATTATGATGCGAGAGACTTGATATAATAAAATGAAAAAAAAAACAAAAAAACAAAAAACAAGAAGAAGAAGAAGCTATGAAGGGTGAGCCGGAGAACGATAAAAGAATCAAAAGATTAAAAGAAAAAGATTAAAAAAAAAGTTATTTGGGGGAGAGAGATTTCTCTCGTAGGCCCAGTCAAAAAGTTTTTATCAATACACTACTCCTATTGTTGCTGCTACCATTACTCCCGGTGCTACTATTATGCCCGGTACTACTACCACTGCTATCACTACTGCTGCTACTCCTACTACTACTACCACCACTACTACTACTCCTTTACATGGATTAAATTTAGAAATTCTTTATATAGATTAAAACACATTATAGGTTCGTCCTGTAAACGTTTTTCATTTATTGTTTTTTGAAAATAAAAATAAAAATGAAAGAACATTATTTTGGTTTCAGTTTCGAAATCCAAAAACGCATCTGGTAGCATGTATGGAAAACAGTATTCTGAAAAATAAAAACATTAAAAACGCGTTCGGTAGGTTAACCGAAAAATTTCAAAAATTATCAATAATTCATCGCAAATAATTATCGATAATTATCAACTGAGTCATATTTTTTATTAAATAAAATTTAAAATATTAAACATTTTAAAAAAAAAATTAGCATCAAATGACAATGAAATGATGAATATCTCAAATCAGATGTTGCATTTTGAAGGCCAATTGGAATCCTACATCCTTATTTTGGTGAGCATCACAAGTCTCTCCGTTTAATTTCTCTACACAATTGGCCAAAACAGAGCCAATACCTCTCTCCGCTTCTCTGTTCTCTCTCCATTACTTCCAAGATTATCAATCTCCACTTCCTTGGACGACGACAACATAGCAAGAAATTACATACTCTAAAACCAGAGAAACTCCATCAAAAAAATTCCATTTCAAATACTTAATTAATTATAATATATTCTCAATTAAAAATAAGATTGTTATTAATTGAATTTTCACTACAACAAGAACATTGAAATTCAAAGTTATATTTTTTGTTGTTGTTGATAGATGAACAAGTTACTCTCTCCATTGAAATCAAAGTAGGGCCAAGTGATGAATATCATAAGGGTGAAGATGCAGTTTTTACCATTCTTTCTTGTGTTGAATTTTTTCTCTATGATTCAAGAAACCTTAGGGTCCGTCCTGTAAGCGTTTTTCAGTGACTATTTTTCGAAAATAAAAATGAAAATAAAAACAGTGTTTTTTTTTTGTTTTTCGAATTCTGAAAACGCGTCTGGTAGCATATACGGGAAACTGTATCCTGAAATTGAAAACAGTAAAAACGTGTCTGGTAGGTTAATAAAAAAAATATCTGAAATATCAATTTTTACATTTTATTTGATATTATAACAATTGTAATAACAGTAAAAATCATATCTTAGAAAGCTCTACTAAGAATCATATCTTCGTATAGCACTAACACTTTCTCTTTGGTGATCAACTGAATACCCAAACAAGTGAAAGCAATAATCTCAGCCTCAATTTCCCAAATTCCACATTGTAAAAACCGAACAACAATTACTTTTGTGCATATGTATTCAATTTCAATTACATGTTCCAATTCACAGTAATTTCATGAATGCAAGCAAAATGATTCAAAAAGGGACAACATAGAAATCTTCGAAAAATTTGCATTTGTTAAAAAAATTTCTGAGCTTTCTAAGCAATTAAAGGCTCGAACCAACAAAATATTTCAATTTGGAAGCAACAAATAACTTTACAGAGCAGAATGAGATTGATATAAAGATTAAAAAAAATAAAGGCACAGTGAAAGTGTGTTTATTAGATTAGAAGTCAATTTGAATTTCTTCTCCTTAACAAAATCAGAGACAACAACGAGAGCAAATCGATGGTGGAGATTGGTCTGATTCAATTTAGTGGAATTAAGAAGACAAAGCTTGTGAATAGATCAAAGAAAGGTGGTTCAAAGAGAGATTTGTCGTGAGATCTCGTATTGACGGCGGGCAGAGGTTGAACAAACTTGGTGATATTGAAAGCCGATCGGTTGAAGAGGGAAACGAAGAAGGGCAGATCAGGTGAAGAAGAAGAAGAAGTAGAAGTCTGGACGAAGAAGACGACGGCGGACAGAGGCTGAACAAACTTGGTGGCAATAAAGCTGATCGGCTGAAGAGGGAGGGCAGATCAGATGAAGAAGAAGAAGTCTGGACGAAGAGGAAGAGGAAGAAGAAAAAGAAGAAGTCTACTTAAATCTGGAAAAATATGTGAGATGATGAAGATGAGGTGAAGAAGAAGAGGAGATGAGGAAGAAAGAAGATATGAAGAACACGGTTGAAAAGAAAAAACGAAAAAGAAAATTAATTTTATTGTTAATTTTTTTGAAAAACAAAAAAAAAAACAAAAACGAAAACAACTTTCAGATGTTTTTCAAAATTTTCACTTTTAACACTAATTATGTTTTTCAATTTTTTTTTTGTTTTTCGAAAATAAAATGAAAAACGGTTAACGAACGCGAATTCGAAATCGTTTTTGGAAAATAAAAACGAAAAAAAAAAAACAGCTACAGGACGGGGCCTTAAAAACCTCAAAAATACTATGATCTCTCCAAGAACGAAAGAGAGCTAGAAATCATATAAACCCAGATCAAGAAAAGCATTAAGTAAATCAAAAAGAAAACCCCCTCTCAAAACCCACAAGAAATCTGAAAAATCTTTAAGTGAGATAAGATATAAGCAGATAAGATCGAATGAGTAAAGATCAAATAAGCCGTTGATCTACTCGGAGGAGGAGCTCACCTCCTCCGGCATCAACGAAGAAGAAGAAGAGAGAAGAAGAACTGACTTGACCTGATGAAGAAGAGAATAATGAAAGAAAAAAAATCTGAGTATTTTATTAAAATGAAAAACAAAACGAAAAAAAGAAAAGAAAAACATGTTTAAAGAGTTTTCCAAAATTTTCACTTTTAAAACTGGTTTTGTTTTTATTTTTTGAAAATAAAATGAAAATCGGTTAACAAAAGTAAATTCGAAATTGTTTTCGAAAATCAAAAACAAAAACAGGCCAAAAAATGCCAAACGGACAGCCCCTAAACCTTTTTTATTTATTAAACACGCTCCTCCTCCTCCTCAAATGGAGGTTAATTCTTTACATAGATTAAACACGATAAAATTTTGAGAGTTTCTCTTATAATCCAATTTTTTTTCTTTTCACACTTCTCTCCTAAAAACATTCCATCCCAAAAACTTAAATTTTAAAAAATTCTAAAAACACTCTATTTTGTTTCAAATTTATCCTTTTTTTTTTCCTTTTAAGACACTTCATCCTAAAACTTGATTTTTTTTTATAAAAAAAATTATAATTTGACTCTTTCTTTAAAAAAAAATAATTAAAAGCCAACACTTCAAAAAAATTTCAAAAAAGATTTTTCTTATTGTTTGTTTATGAAAAAAAAAATTACAAAAATCAACCCTTTAAAATAATTTAAGCTAATTGAATTGGACCTAATTAAGCTTGTAATTCAAGATGCAACTATAGCAGTAGAAATTCACATGTTACATGAACAAGTCTAGATCCCTCTCACTACCGTATTGATAATCGGTGGCTTTCATTAATTTAAGCTTTTTTAAAAACAAAAAAAATTCATTTAATTAGGGTATTGTTTAAACAAAAAAACTTCAACAAACAACTACAGTGTCTTCAATCAGTTTACAAAGCCTTGAAGGAAATCAGAAACCCAAAAATAGAAAGATCACAGCAAACAACCATCCCGAGCAACCTGACTACAAGAGCCTAGAGAGAAAGACAAGAAAAGTCATCATGCTGATTGCTGATTCTTATCACAACAAACAACCCACTAATTCAAAAGATTCTCCTTAGCATGCATAGACAAATTAGATCATGTAAAAATATATATTGAAAAATATATTTTAGAGTTTGTGAAACAAGAAAAAAAAAAGATAAATATATAACGTTGGAGTTTATGCAAACTAGTTTGTGTGTTTAGAATTTTTTTTTTGTCCTCTTTAGTATAAATTTGTCTTATGATAAAGTTTTTTAAAATAGAGTGTAGAAAGACAATTAACGGAGTGTCAATAGCATTCCTCTAAACTTTTTTTTTATTATAAATGCTAGGGTTAAACTTTATTAGTATTATTATTATTAAACATGCCAAAAAATTTAGAATATTTTCTTTTGTTGGAATTAGCGTGTTTAATCCCAAAAAAAACCCCTAGTCCCCTAGCATGTTTAATCCCAAAAAAATCTTACGAATTTAATTCAAACACCAGTTTACTTTTTTTTTTTTTTATTTCTTCTTCTTCTTCTTTCTCTTCTTTTTCTTCTTCCAATCGGCGACCTTCCAATTTTTTTTTTCTTTTTTTGGAGGACTGTAACCTGCTTTTTATTTAAAAAGAATAAAAATAAAAACAGTAAAGTCTTTTTTTTTAAGTTTTAAAAATTTGAGAATTTTTTAAATACTAACACTATTTTTTTTTGAATTTACCTATATTTCTCTTATTTTTCCGATACATTCATATTTAACAAAATCGGGATAAATAGTTCTAGTGCTTAAAAATTTCTCAAATTTATTTATAGGTAGATTTCAATAAATTTATCATACTCAAAAAAATTCAAATCGATATGATTTCATCAAGATCCTTACTGAAATTAAAATAAGCTAGGAATCCTTCACTTGAAAGTTTCTCAATATATATATATATATATATATATATATATATATATATTTATCTATATATAGAGTGAAGTTCCTAAATATATAGTAGTTCTCTCATAAGAGATCCCTTATTTTAATTTCGGTAAGGACCTTGATGAAATCATATCGATTTTTATAAATTTGATCTGAATACTTTTATGAATGATAAGTTCAATGAAATCTACCAATCAAAAATATTTAAGAATTTTTCAAGTAACTACAACTATTTATCCCGATTTTGTTAAATATGAAGGCATAGGAAAATGGGCGAAATATAGGAAAATTCAAGAAAAAGAGTTGTAGTGCTTGAAACATTCTCAAATTTCATTCATAGGTAGATTTCATAGAACATATCATCCATAAAAAAAAAAATCAAATCAACATTCATAAAAATGGATGTGATTTCATTAAAGTCCTTACCGAAATTAAAATAAGGGATATATATATATATATATATATATATATGAACTTTCAAGTGAGAGATCCCATACGTTAATTTCGGTCTACACCTTGATAAAATCACATCGATTTGTATGAATTTTTTCTTGTGGATGATAAGTTCATTGAAATCTACTTATAAATAAAATTTGAGAAATTTTCAAGCTCTAGAACTATTTTTTTGAATTTTCCTATATATCTCTCATTTTTCCAATGCCTTTATATTTAACAAGTCGGGATAAATATTTTTAGTACTTGAAAAATTCTCAAATTTTATTTATCGTTAGATTTCCATGAACTTATCATCCACACAAAAAAACATTTATATTAAAATTCATACAAATCGATGTGGTGTGGACCGAAATTAAAGTAATGAGTCTCTCACTTGAAAGTTCCTAAATATATATAAAAATATTTAGTCTTTCTATTGTCAGTCTTTTTATATGAGTTCCTTACTTGTAGGCCATTAGATTTAAAAGCTGCTTTGACAAGTGCATATAGCCAAGTCAAAGCATTTAGAGTTGCAATATTTGCACCTCTGAAAAACTGTATGTACACCCTTTTTTGTATGAAAACCCCATTAATGATTTAAAAAGCTTATTTCTCGTAAGCACACCCAACACATTACCAAATATGTTCTTTATTTTAATTTTGAAAAATAAATCAATTTTGTAAAAAAAAAAAAAGAAGTGAATAAATCATAAATAGTTTAAATGAAAAAAAAATATTTTGAGAAGAGCCACGCCCAGGTTGGGAGGAGTGGTTTTCTCCACTTTTTTGATGGAGAAGGCTTATTCTCTTTTAAAAAATTTATTTTATTTTATTCCTTTTTAAATTTAGTTTAGTGGGTAAATAAAATTAAAATATATTTTTTAAAAATATTAATAATTTGTGTTTCAAAAAATATTAATAATTTAGTTTAAGGGTAATGTTGGAATTTTGAAGATTTAAAAAGTTGTCACTCAAGCATTTAAATCTAATGTCCTACATGCAAGGAACTGATATATCTTATATCAGTTGAACTGACAATAGAAAAATTATATATATATATATATATATATATATGAAAGTTTTCACATCAGTGCACACTGATAAATATTTATCAGTGCGTTGCATATGGACCATTAGATTCAATTGTTTTGACCCAGTATGTATGCACCTGTCAGTGCTTATCCATAATCTATGGCCCACATGCAATGTACTGATGAATTTTATATCATTGCGCACTGATGAAAAAATGAATATAGAAGTGCGCACTAAAGAGAAAAGGACTATATATCAGAACGAAAAATGTGGACCACGGATTATAGAGAAATTTTGACAAATGCATACACTTTGAGTCAAAGTATGTAAATCTAATGGTCCACATTTTTCGTCTTGATATATTTTATACCAGGACGAACTAACAATAGAAAAATTATATATATATATATATATATATATATATATATATATATGTGTGTGTGTGTTGTGTTAATTATGAACAAGTCATCAAAAAATATATCACCATCTACCTCCAAAATCATCATCAATCCAAGTATATGGATGATCTTGCCAAAACCGTGTGTCACATACTTGCAGTACCAAGGCCTGCTACATAACACATTAATCCCATGATGAATCTTTGCAAGCTTTTAGCTTCAAAAAAATCAGACCTACTAATTACATTTGTCACTGAAGAAACCTGCACCAGCTCCAGTACTGCACTAATTTTCCTCCCAAAATAAGATTTTCTTATGGGGTATTATTACTAAAGTCCCTACTTTTTCACGAATTGTCACCTTTTTAAACGTCTTTACCATATTAGTTACTTTAGTTTTTTGCTTTTTCAAAATATATCACTTTAGTCCATTTGACCAAAAAATAACGGTAAACTATAAATGAATGTGTAAAAATATAATTTTACCCTTATTGTTATTTAAAAAAAAATTCTTTCAGTCCCTCTAGTTTCAATAATAGATGGTCAACCCCTGAAAAAAATTAAAATCCCTCTATCAAGTTTCAAATCAAGGTTGAAAGATACAAGTTCTAGCCAATTGAGCTACACTAGCTCATTGTTGAGGATTTGCTGATTTAAATGTGTGTGTACATATATATATATTTATATAATTTGTTTAAACTAATTTAATTTAGGGAAAAATACAAAAAACGCAGCAAAAACAAGACTAAAAACGAATTTAGTATAGTTTAAAAACTTTCCAATATTTGAACCTTAACCCTTCAATTAATTATACATACATATATTCAAAAGATATCATACATTTTGTCGCGTGATCCGATTGACTTAGCGTCGATGGTAATCCGCAAGATCTTTCAATCTGATCACGAACGTGAATCACCTAGGAGCGTGGTCTCCCTATTCTTTGAATTGCGTACATGAGAATGGAAAAACGAAATCTTCTTTCCTTATCATTAATCACAAATACTCCAAGAGCATAGAAAGATCGTTCCGGTCACTTTTGAATTCACAATCGTTATGATTGAAACTTGCGTGAACCTAAATCGAAAGTGTGCACAAAACCTTTTTATGTAAAGGCTTGCAAGTGCACTATCGAATTTAGAACTATCTTCTATCTTTCTGTCTTCCTCTTGGCCGAAATTTCACTATGTTTTAGAGTTGGATTTTTTTTTAAGCAAAAGAAAAATCTCTCTAGCAAGAATCATTCACATGGCCGAATTTTATCCCATCATATATATAGGGTGGCCGAATTCTATTGCTCATTTAATTAGGGTTGGCCGAATTCTATTGCTCATTTAATTAGGGTTGGCCGAATTCTCTTAATAGGAATTCTAGGGTTGGCCGAATTCCTCACTTCAAGAGGATTTGTGCTTTACCCAAATTCCTATCAACTCAAGAATCCTAACCCTAATCCAACTCATAAGTGTATTTGTGATTATATTAAAGACTTCCTTATTTGATTAGATAAATAAATTCTTTATTTATCTACTTACCAAATTAAGTCGTTTATATTTATTATACTAATATAATAGTATACTACTAGGAAACATAATTCCTAGTCAGAAAAGGATTTTGATTTTTAATTAAATAATTAATTAATCAATTAATTAATTTTCATTTAATCAAACAATAAAATAAAATAATATTTTAGGCTATTATTATAGCCTTGCCGCCCACACACAAAAAATATGGGCCAAATATTATTTTCTTATTTTATTTAATCCATTCATGCTTTAAATAAAAGCCCCCATGTGAACCAGACTCATTCTTACTAAAAGAAACTAAGCACACATGCCTCTCATTAATATATTAATATAATTTGAGCAGCCCATTAAATAAATAATGTGCAAATTATATTCTTAATATATTAAATACAATTCTAGATGGACCCATAAATTAGTCCAGTAGAATATATCAAGTGATCCATGCAAGTCCGTGTGGATTGGGGATCTTAGCGGGCTATTTAAATTTAAGCTTCAATAGACATAACCTAATCACAATCAACAAATGATTCACTTAGGTCCGATCTATTAATTTTAGCTTATTCCACTAAAGAGCTAAAATTGAACTCTTAAATAAAGATAGAATAAGAAGATGTTTCTCATTCATACCCTAGACAATCTTATTGGAGATAGCGTGTCCTCGTGTATAATATCAGTAATCGCCAAGAGCTCATAGACCACATATAGCTCTCCTAGTTACCATATTTACTCATATGACCACGTTTTGAACTTGGATATTTTGACTTGTCCAGAAGCCATGTTTTCAATAGACATTATCGAAAACTCAACGTTGAGATTTAATATCCAATACCTCAAAATATCCATATGATAATATTATACACTCATTCAATAAATTGAGCCACGATGTCCATATCTATAAATGAAGTCCTCTATCGATTGACAAATGAATACCACCAAACTATCGAGGACAGACTATGCTAATAATCGTACTCATTGATAGTTCAAATGATAACACTTGCAATCATAAGTCCATCATTTATCTCAGGATTAAGATAGACTCTCCGATTGTCCTCATAATGAAAAGACTTGTATCTACTGACGGTTCTAGATAAAATATTTCATTGTGATCCTGTTCAATGCACCCAGTGCACTCGATTCTTTTACTCGAAGACCCTTTCGAAGATTTTAGACTCATCATAACTCATTTGATCCCACTCAAATGCCAGCAAAAGAATTCTACAACTTTATCAAGATAAATGTGCCCAACCTTTAACTTAAGTTGTGAACGTTTATTCAAGACTAACTAAATAATTGTGTCTACCTCATACATATCCAGATGTACGAACAATTCTTCCTTTCTCATAGTCTTTTGACCTTATGATTATTTACTTTGACAATTATCATTATAAATGCTATAAGATTTTGTTAAACCAGAAATCACTTTATTAATATGAAAAGATTGTCAACTACAATATTACATTCTTGCTATTGAGCATAATCCTAACATTTAAATCTATTTATATAATTTAAAATAAACTCATATATATATATATATATAATTTAAAATAAACTCATATTAAATAATAATATATATAAACATATTTATAAAAATGAAAATGAAAATAACAAAACAAAAGAAAACCCAAAAAATTTAAAAAATCAAAGCCCGTAAATTTTTTTCTTTTTTTCTTTTTTTAAATTTTTCACGAATTCAAAAAATATATTATTTCAATTTGATAAAAATAACCCAAAAAATCAAAGCCCGTAAATTGAAAAGGGAAAAAATCAACAACAAAAAAAGAAAAATAATAATAATAATTAACTCATATTTATATAATTTAATATAAACTCATATATATAATAATAATATATATAAACATTTATGAAAATAAAAAAGAAAATAACAAAACAAAAGGAAATTAAGGAAAAAAATGTAAATTTTTTTTTCTTTTTTTTGTTGATTTTTTTCCTTTTCAATATATGGGCTTTGATTTTTTGGGTTATTTTTTAATATCAAATTGAAATGATATATATTTTGAGAAGGAAAAAAATTGAAAAAGAAAGAAAGAAAAATATTTACGGACTTTGATTTTTTTGATAGGTTTCCTTTTGTTTTGTTATTTTCATTTTCATTTTCATAAATATGTTTTTATATATTTTATTAAATATGAGTTTATCTTAAATTATATATATTTGAGTTTATTTTAAATTATATAAATAAATTTAAATTAGTTTAAACGAATTATATAACTATATATATATATATATATATATACATTTAAATCAATAAATCTTCAACAATGAGCTAGTGTAGTTCAGTTGTCTAGTGCTTCTGTCTTTCAACTTTTGTTCAAACTTTGATGAAAGCATTTTAATTTTTTTTTTCAGAGGTTGACCAACTATTATTGAAACTAGAGGGATTAAAATAAAAAATTTTAAAAATAACAGTAAGGGTAAAATTATATTTTTACACATTCTATTATAGTTGCTGTTAATTTTTGGTCAAATAGGCTAAGTGACTGATATGACAACGACGTTTAGGAATGTGACAATTTGTGAAAAAGTAGGAACTTTAGTGATAATACCCCTTTCCCTATCTACCAAACAATATTCTACCGTCAGCCGAATCTCGTACCGCCGATACATTTTCTTTCAGTCATGCAGTTTTGACCAAGTTGGGAGCTCCCTTTGAGGAAATTCTTGATAGCTTTACTCAAACTACTCATCCAGTCACTACCATCCTCAATGATTTACCCCTATCATGGGCTGTCCATGCCGGCGCTCACCGGAATTGGACTACAACCTTAACTAAATTTTCCATGCACTGCCATACGAATCTCTTCAAAGATAAACAATTTTCGACTGATTTGGAAGGTCAGATTCTACTCTCATCATATGTTTACTTGTTTGATGTTATCACATATGGAGAACTTATCTGATGCAAACCACTTTATATCTAAATGAACAAATTACACCAAACTCCCCTGAGGTTTACTATTTTACACGCGGAAAAAACTTTACTCTTAATTGACACTCATCTTCCCTGCCGTTAGGGGTTGACCGTTAAAAAATGATAAAAGACAGAAATACCCATGATTCACTAAAATTCTAAAAGAACTAATTGCATCAAACTCTCCTAAGATTTGCTTTTTTACACACAGAAACAACTTTATTGATAAATGACACTCACTTCCCTTACCGTTAGTCAAAGTTGGTCAAATTAAACCGTAGACCAGTTTTGACTATCAAAACTAGGGAGAGTTTAGTCATTTGAAGCAATTTTAAATATATATATATATATATATATTTAAAATTGAATAAATATTTTTAAATGATTTTTTTAAAGTATTTTAAAATGAAGATTAAGTGAAAAAAAAAAACTTTTCTTAAAAATTAAGATTTGTTTTTGGAAAGATAAATAATATTAATTGAAAATTAAGAATTAAAAAAAAGAATGGAATTTTTCATTAGAAACGGATAGTCCAATCTAATTTAAAAGAAATTCAAATTAAGGAAAAGAATTTTAAAAAAAAATCTTAATGCTTTTAAAAGCTCGCAAGTTCCACCAACAACACAAATCACAATCTCTTCCTAATTTGTTCGATCTCCTCCATGAGAGATTGAGCCAGATTTCTTCCTAAAAGTTCGCCAGTTGGCCAGTTCCACCAACACACCAATCACAATCGCTTTCTAATTAATATGGTATAATTTGTTCAAAAAAAATTTAAAAAGGAAACAATCTCACAATCTATTTATAAGTAAGAAAAAAAATATTTATTTTCCAAAGAAATACAATTAAAATTTTTAATTTTTTAATAAATAGAAATTGTTTTAAAAAACTACAAAAATAAAAATAAAAATAAAAACAAATTAGGAAGGAATTGTGATTTATGTTGTTGGTGGAACTGGCGAACTAACTCAATCTCTCATAGAGGAGATAGAACAAATTAGGAAGAGATTGTGATTTGTGTTGTTGCTGGAAATGGCGAACTGTTAAAGGTATTAAAAAATTTACAAAAATATTTAATTTGAATATTTTTAAATTAGATTGGACTATCCTTTTTAATGAAAATTTCCGATTTTTATTCTAAATTTTCGATTAATCTTATTTTCTTTCCAAAAAAAAATCTTAATTTCAGAAATAGTTTTTTTTTCACTTAATCTTCATTTTAAAATACCTTTAAAAAATATTCTAAAAAATCATCATTTTAGAATATTTATTCAATTATATATATATATATTTAAAATGCTTCAAATGACTAAATTATTCTTAGTTTTGATAGTCAAAATTGGTCTACGGTTTCATTTGACCAACTTTACCTAACGGTAGGGGAGGTGAGTGTCAATTATCAATAAAGTTGTTTCTGTGTGTAGAATAGAAAACCTCATAGGAGTTTAGTGTAATTAGTTATTTTAGACTTTTGGTGAATCAGGGGTATTTATGTCTTTTATTATTTTTAAACCGTCAACTCTCACACTTAACGGTCAAACCCTAACTGCGGGGGAGGTTTGTCAATTAAAGGTAAAGTTGTTTCCGTGTGTAAAAGAGCAAACCTCAAGAGAGTTTGGTGTAATTTGTTCTATCTAAATCTATTCACACATTGATTCAATTTTATGAATTTTCATTAGAGGATTTTTATGGAAATTTTTTTTTTCGGATAAAACAACTTTTTTAAAAATGTTTTAACTTAAACCATTTTAAAAAACAAAATAGTTCCCAAACTTAGAAGTTTTTGAAAATTTTCATGCAAATTAATATTTTCATTTTTCATATCATGTAAGCAAAAATTCTGATAATTTATTTAATTTCATTATGACTTGAATGGTTTGGACATAAAATGGTTTACACTTGAGAATATATATATACAATCATTTTCTGCTCAGTGCGTACTGATATAACTTATATCAATACGTTGCATGTGGACCACTAATTATGGATAAGTTTTGACAAGTGCATACACTTTGAATCAAAATATGTAAATCTAATGGTTTACATCCAACGCACTGATGAAGTTATATCAGTGTGTACTGACTTGAAAATTTCTGGATATATAGATATTTATGCTTTCAAGTATAGGATACTGGATTGTAAGAAATTTTCGAAATCCCATCATGGCAGTTAGATTGAAACAATCAAACAGTTATCCTCTCTCTCTTACTTTTTTTTCTTTGTGTACTTTTTGGCCATTGGATCGACCCAGCGACCTTGATGCGATCCTTGAAATTATTATAATCCAGAATCCTGTACTAAAAAACGTGTATATATATATATATATATCAGTCTTTCTATTGTCAGTTCGAACTGATATAAGATATATCAATTCCTTACATGTGAGTCATTGGATTTAAAATATGTTTGTAGACAAGTGTATGCAGCCAAATCAAATCATTTAAATCCAATGGCCCACATGCAAAGAACTGATATATATCTAATATCAATTCAAATTGACAATAGAAAAATTGTATATATATATATATATATATATATATATATATACATATCAGAAATTTTCAAGTCAGTACGCACTGATATAACTTCATCGGTGCGTTGGATATGGACCATTAGATATACATACTTTGACTCAAAGTGTATGCACTTGTCAAAACTTCTCCATAATCAGTGGTCCACATGCAACACACTGACATAAGTTATATCTGTGCACACCGAAGAGAAAATGACTATTTATATATATAAAGTCTTTCTATTGTCTGTTCGAATTGATATAAGATATATCAGTTCCTTGAATGTGGACCATCGGATTTAAAAGATGCTTTGACAAGTGCATGCAGTCAAGTGAAAGCATTTAAATCCAATAATCCACATGCAAGGAACTGATATATTTTATATCAATTCGAACTGTGTCAATAGAAAAATTATATATATATATATATATATATATATATATGAGACACAATCCATGGTTTCAATTTTTTACACCAGTTTTGATACAATTTTATGTCCTTAATTAACAATCTTTGAATGGTCTAGATTAATCCACTTGTAATTTTCTTCTCCCTTTTTCTTCTCCCTTTTTAAATGTCATCATTTATTTTCTCCATCATCTCTCATCTGTTAATGCTTTTAATTGATTTTCATCTTTTCTCCTCTACTTTTATTTCTTGCCTCTATATTCAATGTCATTGTTCTCTATGCGCACTTCGATAAAAGAAATCTTCTTATTGTGATTAATAGAATCAAATTAAATCATTTAAGAAGAATTTACGAAGAATTACATGTGGATTAATCCAGATCATTCAAAGGATGTTAATCTAAGAATTACATGTGGATTAATCCAGATCATTCAAAGGATGTTAATCTAAGGGTAGTGTAACAAATTGGGGCCATGATCCTGCCCTTATATAGTTACATAAATATATATACATATATATATATATATATATATATATATATATTTATAGACTTTCTATTGTCAGTTAGATATATCAGTTCCTTACATATGGATTATTGAATTTAAAAAATAATATATATATATATATATATATATAGTCTTTCTATTGTCCCTTCGATATATCAGTTCCTTGCATGTGGATTATTGGATTTAAAAGATGCTTTGACAAAACATTTAATATATCTTATATTCGTTCGAACTGACAATAGAAAAATTGTATATATATATATATATATATATTTATTTATTTATAATTTCTTTAAAAGTGTATGGTATACCGGTGTTCTATTAAGTGACCATATATAGAGAGAGAGAGCATGTGAATGATGTCGTGGACTTCATTCACGGAATTCTCCTATACGAATATCAGATCTTCGGCGTTCTTTCTTGAAAACAGCCAAAGCTAGGCCATAGATTCCTGGAATTTAGAACTTGCCATATCCAAAATACAATATCTGGTGTGTCCTTCCATCTATGAGATAGAATCACAAGTGTTTGACTTTTTAAGACAAAAATTCAGTTTCTCTGTCTACCCTTGTGGTCCTCTCATACCTTATTTTGATCAACCAAGTACTGAAACCCCTCATGACTATATAGAATGGCTGAATTCACAACCTACAAACTCTGTCTTGTATGTCTCGATGGGAAGTTCCTTTTCACTTTCAAGTTTCAAGTGCCCAAACCGATGAAATGGCCGCTGGACTAATAAGTAGTGGCGTTCGATTCCTATTGGTGGGACGTGAGAATAGTTTCCGGCTTAAAGAGGCGTGTAGTGGTCATGAACTGGGATTGGTAGTGCCATGGTGTGACCAAATGAGAGTGTTGAGACATTCTTCAGTTGGGGGATTTTTGACACATAATGGTTTGAGTTCAACGTTGGAAGCCGGCTTTTTAGGGGTTCTGATGCTTAGTTTTCCTCGAGCCGTTGATCAGTTTCTAAACAGTAAGCTAGTTGTGGAAGATTGGAAAGTTGGATGGAGATTAAGGAAGGAGCTTGGAGCAGGAAATGAATTGATTACAAGCAGAGAAGCCATTGCAAAGACTGTACACAAGTTTATGGACATCAAGGGAAGTGAACGTAGAGAGTTGAGTGAAAGATCAAAACGATTTCAAGAAATTGTCAAGGGAGCAACATCATCAAAAGGTGGATCATCTGATGCCAATCTTGATGCTTTCATCAAAGACATTACTCAAGGCCATGCTAATCGACAATCCATGCACTATGCATATATATGGCCCTTTGCTTTTCTTTTTAATTATTAATTTTCAACTTTTCAAATAAACATATTGCTGTATCTTCCTCACGTACGTGATTACATATGGATGTATTTGTATTTGTTTTTCAATTCCTATTCGTAGGATCCCTTGTATAAGGTTGTATATATGGATGTGGTGCGGTGCGGGTGTGGGTGTGGGTGTGGCTCGGGCTCTCTTTAGAGATGCCCTCTAATAAATGTGATTTACATAATATTACTAAATCAAAACTTGTCCCGATCAAATTAAAAGCTTATTTAGAGCTGAAAATAAATAATCAGTGCTCTAAATCTGAACCAACGGTTCAATAAAAAAAGAAAAAAGAAATTTAAACGACTTATACACTCAAAAATTCTTGGTTTGATTCACTCATGTTTTTTAAAATAAAAATGGAACAATTGACTTTAAGAAAGAATAATTAATTACAAGACAATACAGATCGAAGATGACCCAATTTGGGTAATTACTCAAGTGTTAATTTTGATTTCATGTCAAAAATTGTGTATTATTATACATCAAAATGTGGTTACAAGACCTTTGCCTAACTCTACTGCAAGCTCATCCCATACCGGAAGGAGTGTCAACAAAACAAGAACAATTCCCACCTAAACAAATGCTTTTCTCCATGTTCCCACTTCACTCGCATCGTTTAAACATGGTTTTTCAGGATTTCGTTGAGAAAATTTCGATGGAGCAAACATACTATATTTATCCATACATTAATTGAATAAAATTTTATCATATTTCCATATATATGTAAATTTAAATCAGAAGTCACCATCATAACACAATCGATGGTTCTTCAAAACTAAACCAAATTTTATTGGATAAAAGTACGAATAATGTGATATACCCACTTTTCTGTTTTTACAAAAATATTTTATAAATAAGGTTATAAAGTGGGAAATGGTAGCAATTTTAGGCCCTCGATGGGTTAAAGTCCAATAACTATTGTGATCGTTGGTGGGCCAAATGCCATTATTATATTTTAAATTGTAATAAACAAACAAATCAAAGACTCAATAATTTTGTACAGTTATAGGCTAAAGCCCAACAAACCCAAGTCAAAGAAAGTACTTGAATGGTAAAAGATAAATAAACCCATTAATTTCAATACAAGTTAAAAAAGATAAATAAACCTATTAATTTCAATACAAGTTTATACACTCTTCCATCTTCATCCTCTGTATAAAAGGATAAAATTGGGAAAGAAAATAGAGTAAGATGTCGTTTGTTTTTTCCACTTAAAACTTAATGGGTCTGAATCATAATTATTAAGTTGTTTTGTTTGTTTTTTTAAGTGGTCAAACAACTTAAAAATACCAAAAAACAACTTAAAATAAAAAGTAAAAAATCCTGACTTTTCACTTAATTGCAAATCACTGAATTGCATTAAATGCAATCCAAAATCTTTTCTTCCGATACTATCCCCCATATATAACATATTTCCAATTCCATCATAATTATATATAGTAAAGAAATCTTTATTTTAATATATTGCTTATTTTAAATAGCTTTAAAAATAAAAAAGAACCATAATCACTTTCATATTGGTGTTTAATATCAATACTTTATTATGATATTATGGTGATGTATTTATATATATTATTTTTTAGAGTGTTTTATGTGAGTTTTCCTGTTGTCCCTTTTATTTTTTGAAAAAAAATATATTTTCTTTTCTTAGTAAAATTGAAGTTTATTTGTAATCGAAGAAGAAGATCACGATCATATGTGTTTATATATAATTATTATTTTTGGATTGTTTTTATTCCATATTATATGCATAATTATTTAACATGGGTATAAATGTAAAATTACTTAGTTTCAGACAATTTTACTTTTAAAAAACAAACGTGTTCACAATATATTCAAATGCGAGAAATAAAAAAACAAACATATCATTTAAGTTCAAATTTCAGTCCCTATTCAGTCTTCAGAAAAATTCAGGACTGTTTAGTCTTCAGATAAAAAAACAAACGACCTCTAAATATAATTATAATTAAAAGAAACGACTGATTTCAAAAAGCAATCATGTTTTTGAAATTCAATAAAACATTCACTTCTATTTAGTCAACAACAACAAAAAAACCGCGAAAGGATTTTTGAAGCCTCTCTCCATAGTTATTTTTTTAAAGTACTTCAATATTACAAGAATTCAGGGTTTTTATTGAGGAGGGGGAGGCTTCGAATCCGTAATCTCGTAGTGCAGTTAAGAGAGGTTTACTACCGAACCAACCTCAATTTGTCGCCTCTCTCCATAGTTGTACATATAATATATGGTGCAAAATTATATATTTTTTTCTACATAGACCACAACTGCTAAAGAAATTATAAACTAAACTCCTCAAAAGCTTTTTAGCCTTTTCAATATTGTTGTCTTGATCAGCCAAGTGCAATCTCCTGTCTACAAATGATCTGCTAAAGAATCCAACATCATTACCAAGAGCTTCATGAATCTTTATCTGACGATGATGATCATCTCCTCTCGTCGTGCTCGAACCGTTATCCACAAATTGGTCTGACGATCCATTCGGAGATGGCGGCAAGGCCAAGGCCATCATTTTCCTCTCAATCAAGTGACCAAATGAAGCTATTTCGTATGAGTCATACAATGGACTCCCACAATCCCATACCAATATTCCTGTTAACTGAAAATTTACTCTTGATGAGAAATCTCAATTAACACCCTCGAGACCACTACCACGGAGGTGGTGGCCAGAGTCGGATATACTTTATACTAAGCTTTTTCAGATGATAATTTTAAAATGCCAATATTGGTACAATCGAAAGATAATAAAGATGATTTTATTATCAATGGTATATCATGTACAAATATCTCTCAAATGCTCTCAATTTCTCTGGGGTGTAGTAGGGTGGTTCTCATATGCCTGTCGAAAAGCAGTCTCCCTGGAGGTTCTTTTTTTCCTCCTATTTATACATAGTTTTGGTAGGTTAAATTCTTAATTCTCCCTTTGATTTTTTCAATCTCTTCTCTCCTTATCGGACGGGATTTCTCATTTAAAAGTCATTGACTTTGTGTTAACAACCGAGTTAAGAATATCTTGGTGGAGATCAGTTTGTTTACTCTTTAGACTCTATTACTTGTTCTACACGTACGTAATGTTTCCAGATATGATTCGGTGTATCTTCGTATCTTCACAACGTGATTCCTCATAGAGGTCGTTGAATATGGTATGTATTGCCTCGTATAGCGAGGTGGATCAATGTCCCGGCTTCGGTATTCATGAGCTTAGTTAGCCAGGAGCTTAGTTAGCCAGGAGCTTGGTCTGACCTCCCTTGGTCTCTTGGAGCTTGATGTGGCCCTCTGCGGACACTCTTCTATGGCAGCGGGGTTTTGGCGAGCTTCCCGATTTCTGCTTTGGTGACAGCGGGCTCGATCTGATCGCCCTGAGCTCTATTCCGGGTGTTTCTGGAGCTCGCCTTTATTTCTGTGGGGTGGTATCGTAGCTCGGCTTCAGGAACCATGGTTCCCTGGTGGATAACCTCTGGCCTGGAGTCACACTAGGAGGGTGGAAAATTTTCCTTTGGTCCCAAGCCAAATTTGGCTATTAACAGAAGTCCCCTCTGACTTGAACACCTTTAATTGAGTTTGGGGTTGGAGTCAGATTTTCTATTTTATTTGGGGAATTTTTCCTTCTTTACCGATACAAGAATCTCGGGGGAAATCTTCCCATTAATTACACAAGTGACGTGGTGAAAGCCGACCGGTGTATTCCCAAGTCAATCCGGCTGCGTTACGGCAGTTCCCGCGATTCGAGGCGATCTTTACTGAAAATTTCGACGGTGCGTGGCCAATGCTACTACTCTATTGCCTATTTATACTTGGTTGTTCCAATGCCTTCCTCATACTTTCTTTTTTTTCAAATTTCAAATTTTCTAAAGACAGACCTTCTCTCAAGTAACATTTCCCTTCTCATTCTTCATCCTCGCAGACTTCATTCCACCATGTCGAAAGCTAGTTGTGACTCTGTTGATTCCATTGTCGATGGTGAGGAGGTCACTAGTCTCGCCCATGGAAAACGGGCACGAAGGAGCCTAGATAGAGATGATTCTCCACCAAATCCACAACGTCGGCGGTCGAATAGGAACGTGTCCATTGGGACCGGGTTTTCTAATGGTCTGACCATCCTCTGGATTTAGTCGACGAAGATTCTGATAGAGAGATTGGCCACGACGCCGCTGGGAATGGTCAAGTCCCAGATACTGGTCCTCTTTTGGAGAGGCTTCCTCCCTATGACTTCAGGGTTGTTCCCGACTCTATCACCGACCCTAATTCGATTGATCGCCTGAGGTCCAAGTATGGCATCCTTGACAGTATTTCTATCTTGGTTCCTCCTAAAAACTATGCCTTCTTTAATCCTCCCAAAGGCGTGCTTCCGATTCATGTAGCTGCCATTGAGAATGGGGTCAGGCTTCCCCTTCATCCTGCCCTCCGGTGAGCTCTCAAAGCCATAAAACTAGGCCCTTTCCAGCTGACGCCCGGCTTCTTGAGGCATCTGATTGGCTTTCTCATGCTGTGGAGGGAACAGTGCGGGCTAAGCGAGGTGACTAGGGCGCCCGGGGCTGAGGAGTTGGCTTACCTTTTTTAAATCATAAGCCTGTTCGGTGCTCCCCGGGGGCAGTTCTATGCAAAAGCTAAGAACAAGCTCAACTTTATTGTTCCTGGTGCTTCAAAGAAAGACCCTGCCTGGAAGGAGGAGTTGATCCTGGCAGGGGGTGATTGGGGAAGCTCGATCTTTATTGGCGGGCATGAGTTTGTGGTTCCCACAACTTTCAGCGACAAACCTTCGTGGGACAGGGATTCCTTGTTAGCTGAGTCAGAAGCCGTTTTGAAGGCCATTTTTGTAAGAAACTATTTGAATCCGACGTTCCCCACCGCGGATGCTTTTACCCGGAAGCCACGAGGGCTATCTCATCCAACTACATCCAGGAGAACTGCCCGGGCCCTAGAGGAGGAAAGTAGACAAACTCCCCGAGTGGATCATGTCCAGGAGGAGGACCAGATAGAAATTGCCAGTTCATCAGAAAGATTCGACAGTGAGGAATCTGAGGTTAACTCGAAGAAACCTGGGAATAAGCGACTGAGGGATCAGCTGGCAAAGCTACAAAAAGAGGTCCAGCAGATAAGGAAGGGAAAGAATAAGGAGGACAAAAAGGATCCCATGAGCGAGATGAACGCTCCCTTCACTAGGAGGATCCGGGAAGCAGAGCTCCCCCCAAAATTCAAAATGCCAGCAGATAAGTTCTCTGGAACGGAAGATCCTCTAAGCCACCTAGAGAGCTTCGTTCAACAGATGGAGGTCCAGAACACTACCAGAGCAGCTATGTGCAGAATGTTTCCAACGACCTTGACCGACTACGCGAAAACCTGGTTCAGGAAACTGCCCGTTGGTAGCGTGGATTCTTTCACGAAATTATCAACAGATTTTTGCTCACAATTCAAAGGAGTCAAACCTCGCCCGAAAGATCCCATACACCTCCAATATGTGATCCAGGAACGGAGTGAAACTCTTCGATCGTACGTGGAGCGATTTCACAAGGAGGTCATACAAATGGGAGTCTTCACTGAAAAAGAAACCCTCGTCAACTTCAGGCAAAATCTATGGGCAGGAAAGTTTTTCCGTTCCTTTGCCAAGAGACCTCCCGAGACTTACCAGGAGGCCTACGACCGGGCTCTTGAGCAGGTCGAGATCGACGAACAACTCAAGGTCAAGATGGAACACGACGACATGAGAACGGTGAAGCGTCCAAAGAAAGTAGCCCCCAAATTTGAGCCAGTACAGAAAACTCAGAATAAACCTCCCAACAGGTTGACCTATCGCCTCCCTACTCCTCTGCATAGGCCAGAAAGATATCCAGCAAAACGAACCCCTCCCCGGGCTTCGCCGCCTCCCAGGACCGTGGCTCTAGTAATGCAAGGGGGAAAAGGGTATGACTACTACACCCCTTTGAATGCTTCCAGGGAAACAGTCTACCTTGCTATACGAGATAAAGGGTTGCTCCAAAAGCCCGCTCCTATGAAGGCCCTAGCTGACAGGAGAAACCGGTACAAGTACTGCGACTTCCACGAAGATATGGGCCACAACACCTCAGAGTGCTAAAATTTGCGCAACCAGATTGAAGCCCTGATAAGGGGAGGATGCTTGATTGAGTTCTTACAACAAGTCAGAGATAATATTAGGACTGGAAGGGAGGTACAAGCTGAAATCCGTGAGGACACAGAAAAGAGGAAAGGGGAGCAGGCTGACTTAATGCAACAGATTCAGGTGATACACACTATCAGCGGAGGTCCTATACTGGCTGGCTTTTCCAATAACTCCCAGAAAAACCACGCAAGAAAGGTTCCCCGCATCGGAGAAAGCCGATGGATCTTTGAAGTCAGCCAGAGCCCGACAGAGCCCTCTCAATCAGCATATATCGTATTCACTGAAGCAGATGTCTTCAACACTATGCAACCTCATGATGATCCTATGGTAATCACGATACAGATCGCCAACTGTCTGGTCCATCGCGTGCTCGTGGATACAGGTAGCAGTGTAGATATCCTCTTCAAGGATACCCTGGAAAAATTGAACCTGAAGCAACGTTGTTACAACAGCTGTACCACTCCGCTTTACAGTTTCACTGGAGACTCGATCATACCAGTGGGGTCAATGATCCTCCGTGTAATCATCGGGATCACCCCGCTCCAACAGAATGTTATGACCGACTTTATTGTGGTGGACACCCCATCGGCCTACAACGCCATCCTAGGGAGACCTTTCCTATCCTCCTTGAAGGGAGTCTTTTCCATATACCACAACGTCTTGAAATTCCTGGTTGGAACCAAAGTAGGAGAGGTACGCAAAGACCAGCAGGCAGCCAGGAAATGCTACACAGTATCTGCCAATCCTACAGCCCTAGCGAAACAGTGTGTACAGGTGACATTAGTCTAGGAAGACAGGGATACGTCTCGGATAATCCAGGAGGAGAAGGAGCCTGCGGAACATCCTGGGCATCCGGAGAGCGAACCTATTATGCCCTACGGGGAAGAACAGAGTAAGGAATGGGCCAGCGGGCAGCCCGTAGATAAACTAGAAGAGATACCTATCAGGAATGACGATCCCTCCAAGGTCGTCAAGGTCGGAGCCACCCTTGATCTAGAAGTAAAAAGAGGACTGATTGACCTTCTCAGGGAATTCAGCGACATCTTCGCCTGGAACCATGATGAAATGCCTGGAATCCCGGTATCATTGGCCACCCACCGACTAGCAGTAGATCCAACAGTCAAGCCCGTCAAGCAGAAGAGGCGTCACTTCAACGCTGATAGGAATGCGGCGGTGCAGGAAGAGGTTGATAAATTGATCAAAGCAGGGTTCGTCAGAGAAGTGCGTTACCCCGAATGGATCGCCAACGTGGTCATGGTCACGAAGGCGAATGGGAAATGGCGTATGTGTGTCGATTACACCGACCTCAACCGGGCTTGTCCGAAAGACAGTTTTCCTTTACCAAAGATCGACCAGCTGGTTGACTCCACATCCGGAAATAAACTTTTGAGTTTTATGGACGCATTCTCAGGATACAACCAAATTAAAATGCACCCGGCTGACCAAGATAAGACCAGTTTCATTACTGGGTAGGGCCTATACTGCTACAAGGTGATGCCGTTTGGTTTGAAGAATGCGGGGGCCACATACCAGCGGCTGGTTAACAAGTTGTTCAAGCCCGAGATAGGAAGGACGATGGAAGTGTATATCGACGACATGATCACGAAATCCCCAACCACAAAGGGACATCATGAAGACCTTCGCAAAACCTTCCTCATACTGAGGGAAAACCAGATGCGTTTGAACCCCTCCAAATGTGCCTTTGGGGTAATGGCAGGGAAGTTTCTAGGGCTTCATGGGTCATGAGAGAGGTATAGAAGCTAACCCAGAAAAAATCAAGCTATCTTGGACCTGGAATCCCCGACCTCGCTCAAGCAAGTATAGATTCTGACTGGACGGGTGGCGGCACTCAACAGGTTTATCTCTCGCTCCACCGATAAATGTCTCCCCTTCTTCAAGGCTATCAAACAAGGGAAGAACATGAAATGGAGCCAGGAGAGCGAACAGGCGTTTCAAGCTTTGAAAGAGTACCTAACAAGCCCCCCATTGTTAGTCAAGTCGGTTCTCGGAAATGAGTTACAGATCTACCTGGCCGTATCAGAAACTGCAGTAAGCGGGGCTTTGGCCTAATGATTGTAGCGACGGTTTTCAAAGACCCATATACTATGTGAGTCATGCTTTGACCAAATCATAAAGGAATTACATTCTCCTGGAAAAGCTCGCTTATGCTCTGGTGATCTCAGCGAGAAAACTCCGTCCCTATTTTCAAGCTCACACAATAGCAGTGGTGACAGACCAACCCCTCCTCCAATTCTTGCAAAGACCAGACGTGTCAGGAAGGCTAGTCTTATGGGCACTAGAGCTCACTCAGTTCGACCTAAGGTATAAGCCCCGGACTACGATTAAGGCACAGGCTTTGGCCGACTTCGTGGCAGAATTCTCTGCGATCCCAGATCCAGATGATCCCTCAGTATCAAATGAGGTTCCTGAAAAGATGTCCGAGGTCGACAATTGGCCAGAAGGCTGCAAGCCATGGATCCTCTTTTCAGATGGAGCATCCGGGCGAGCCGGGGGAGGAGCTTGCATAGTTTTAATTGATCCGAGGGGACCGAATCCTGTCACTGTTTCAGATTCGAGTTTAAAGCTACCAACAAAGAGGCAGAATATGAAGCCCTCCTAGCCGGGATGAAGGTAGCCATTGAACTAAAGGCCGACTACCTGCAGATCAAAAGCGATTCATTGCTTGTTATAAACCAGGTAACTGGGGTCTACCAGGCAAAGGGAGATAATATGGCTGCCTACCTAAATCTAGCTCGGCTGCTAAAAAGAAAATTTAAGGGACTCAAGATCGATCAGGTGCCTCGACACCAAAACCATTGCGCAGATGTTCTAGCTAAAATAGCGGCGAACTGAGGCCAGTCCCTACCAAGGGGAATTCCCCTCCAAGTAATCACCCAGCCAAGCATAGCCACAAATGGAGAAATTTGTTCCCTGGATCGCCTGCCTTGTTGGATGGACCCAATTGTCGCCTACCTCCTTGAAGGAGAGCTTCCCGAAGGGCCCGACCAAGCCCGAAGAATTAAGAGACTCTCAGTTCGATACTGTATGGTGGACGGATACCTCTACAGGAGGGACAGATCCCTCCCCTTACTTAGGTGCTTGCATCCCGATGATTCTAAGTGGGCATTGAGAGAGGTCCACTCTAGGACTGTGGGAACCATATTGGTGGGGAAGCTCTAGCCTATTAGGTGCTTCGTATGGGGTACTATTGGCCGACCATCCATCAAGATGCAAAGAGTTTTGTGCAATCTTGCAAACCTTGTCAAAGAACTTCCATCTTCAACCACCAGCAACCCGAGCGACTGTCGTCCCTCAGTTCACCTTACCCCTTTGCCATGTGGGGAATCGACCTAATTGGGCCACTTCCTACCGCTTCAGGACAGATGAAACATGTTATCGTGGCTATCAACTACTTCACAAGATAGGTCGAGGCAGGACCTCTTTCTCGAATATCAGAAAGGAACACAACCAAGTTCATCAAGACTAACGTGGTATGTAGATTCGGGACCCCTCTCATCATTATAGCCAACCTAGGAAAGCAATTCGACAACGCCCGGTTCAAAGACTTCTGCAAGGGATTGGGGATCGACCTCAGGCTCGCTTCTATTGCTCATCCCCAGACTAACGGGCTGGTAGAATCCACCAACAAGACTATTAAAAAACTTCTGAAGAAGAAGCTACAGCAGAGGAAAGGCAAGTGGGCCGAAGAGCTACCAGAGGTCCTCTGGGCATACCGAACTTCAAAAAGAACAGCTACCGGGGAGACACCTTATTCCCTAGCTTTTGGAGTTGAAGCAGTCCTCCCCATCGAGCATAAATTGACCTCGTTCAGGGTACATCACTTTGAGCCCGAAAGCAACGAAGTCAAGCTCCGGGCTAATCTAGACCTCTTAGACGAAAAACAAGACCGGGTAGTAGAGAAAGTAGCGATATACCAGAGCAAGATCGCTAGATACTTCAACCGAAAGGTTAGAGCCCGGAAATTCAAAGAAGGGGATCTGGTACTTAGGAAGGTGACCATGAACACTCGGAAAAGGTCGAATGGAGTATTAAGTCCCAATTGGGAAGAGCCATATTTGATAAAGCTAGTTGTTCGCAATTGAGCTTATAAACTTGAAGACATTGACGGACGATCTATCGACCACACTTGGAATGCAGATCATTTGAGGAAATTCTACCCTTGAAGGGAGTTCTCCAGTAGACTACCCCCACTTCGTTTTCATTACCGACCCTAATAAAGATGTACTACATCTCGATCATCAATAAAGTCATTTTCCTTTTCTCCTCCATCTTTGTCTCCAACTATGTTCAACATTAGTGACTACACCTTTGTATGAGAAACTCAACACAAACGTTTCTAGACCAGGAAATAGCTGAATAGCCCTCCTGATGCTTTGGTCGGGCTATCACCCCTAAGAAGGATCTGAGTGTAAGAGCATAGTTGCCCTCCAGATCTCGAGACCAGGAAATAGCTCGATAGCCCTCCTGATGCATTGGTCGGGCTACCACCCCCGAGAAGGATCTGAGTGTAAGAGCACAGTTGCCCTCCAGATCTCGAGACCAGGAAATAGCTGAATAGCCATCCTGATGCCTTGGTCGGGCTACCACCCCCAAGAAGGATCTAAGTGTAAGAGTATAGTTGCCCTCCAGATCTCGAGACCAGGAAATAGCTCGATAGCCCTCCTGATGCCTTGGTCGGGCTACCACCCCCAAGAAGGATTTGAGTGTAAGAGCATAGTTGCCCTCTAGATCTCGAGACCAGGAAATAACTCGTTAGCCCTCCTAATGCCTTGGTCGGGCTACCACCCTCAAGAAGGATATGAGTGTAAGAGCATAGTTTCCCTCCAATTCTCGAGACCAGGAAATAGCTCGACAGCCCTCCTGATGCCTTGGTCGGACTACCACCCCCAAGAAGGAATCTGAGTATAAGAGCATGGTTGCCCTCTAGATCTCGAGACCGGGAAATAGCTCGATAGCCCTCCTGATGCCTTGGTCGGGCTACCACCCCCAAGAAGGATCTGAGTGTAAGAGCATAGTTGCTCTCCAGATCTCAAAGACTAGGAACTAGCTAAGTAGCCCTCCTGATGTCTTGGTTGGGCTATCACCCCATATAAATATATATATATATATATATATATATATAATGTTTGCTTTCGTGTGCAGGATCAAAATCATCATAATTCCCTACACGAATCGTAATTGTTGCTACAGATGCTACTTTGGATCTCATTCAAGACTAGAAATAAAATTAGAGTTCTCAAAAGCGATTCGATTTCTCATTAAGGACAAGGGGAGCATATCCCCCGATAAGGCTACATCCACCAAATAGGAAGCCCAACCCTCGAACTCGGGCTACAAAAAAAAAAGAAAAAGAAAGCTGATAAGGGCAAAACGGCGCTGCCCACCCCCTTTTCCGGGCGATCAAAAACAAGTCATGATGAACTGCTTCAAGCCTTGGGACTCTCTTAGCTCCCTTCCGCTGGCCCTCCTCCTTCTTACTGACCTCCGCCATCAACCCTCTCTACAGATAGATGTCCATCGGGGTTATCCTCACCGACCGCTCCTTCATTTAGAGGCTCCATCGGTTGATCAGCAGGATCTTCCTCCAAAACCTCATTTATCACGTCCATAACCTCAGGTGGGATAGCGGCGTCAAGAAAGGCAGCCATGGACCCCATCCGGCTCCTATCGACCTCCATCTCTGTTAAAGGGGGATCCTCAGACGGGCTCCTAACCTCTTCACCAGCTCCCGAATGGTCCTCCTCGGATCGAGAGGACATCACCTTACTGGAAGACTCCCTAGGACCTGAGGTGGTAAAGGTAGGAAGAGAGAATGGAGGATCTGTCTGAGCGGGCTGCTTCCCAGCTCCGGCTTGGCTCAAAGAGACCACCTTGTCACCTTCAGGGCGAGATAGCTCGGCCGCCTTGAGCATTATTTCCTGTCTATCCCAGCCAGTAATGGATGACAAATCAAAGGGAGTAGGAAGAGCTTCCGCGGCCTGAAAGGAAGCATAGAAATACCCGTCGCTGAAGGAGGTCTCGGCATCAGCTTGCAGCTTGGTCACCTGAGTAATCAGAGACTGGTTCTCGAGGTCCAACTTCTTAGCCTCAGATCTCCAGGAATCCCGCTGCCTAGCCCGCCGGAGAGATTGAAGACGCTCCTGATCATAAGATTGCTTCATCCTCTCATGATCGCAGCGAAGCTCAGCCATCTCAACCTCGACTTTTCCCTGGCTGGAAGTCACCTCTTCCATTAAAGACCTAGCCTGCTTGAGCAGTTCCCCGGCTTTCTCGGCTTCAGCTTCGGCTTTTGCAGCCCGGTCGCGGAGGACGGCTACATGCTGGCCCATCGCAACGTTAAACTTGAAGGCCTACAAAATACAGAACCCGAGTTAGAAACTGAACGAATTAAAAAGAGTAGCACGAAGGAAGTACAATTACCTCAGCTAAAATAGCAGACCCATTGGTTATAAGGACCTCCACAAGCATGGAAGCCATCTTAGAGATCCCGCCACCCGGACAAGACGCTATGAATTGCTCCAGGACCTCATCCCGCCCTGTCGAGCTTGACTGAGGCCGGGAGCGGCTGGAAGGAACATTCGCAACACCTTTCCCAGAAGCGACGCCTTTCCCAGAAACCTCCGAAGCTTTGGTTGTTGGAAGCGCAGCGGAATGAGGTGTTTGAGTCGAAGGGGTAGCAACTTTAGCGGCCACGGCCTAAGGGACAGAAGCAGCCGGGCCAACCACCTGGGAGCTTTACCCAAAGCTTGGAAAGCCCGCGAGGCAAGAGTGGCCATCTTAGACCCAGCCGGAGAGATAGACGAAGCCAGAACAGGTTCGACCCCAGAGGAGGGAAGAGAAACTCCACCTTAAGGAGAGCGTGAGACATGACGGGTTGCCGGTTCCATGACAAAAACTATGAATAAGCAGATTAAGAAAGTGAATGTTAGAACCAAGCTGAACAATAAGGCGAAACAACTCAATGACACTTACGAGGAATATCGTCTGAAATCCGTAAATATTTGTTCACCCTACGAGGATCAAAAGCTTCAGCAATAGGGAACTTCAGATTCAAATAATTCCGGGCTAGAATAGCCTTTAAAACAGCTTCGGACTCAGAAGGCAGGGAGTCCCGATACCATGAGGGCTTATCACTGAAAGCCGTGGGAACCTCGAATTCATGCCCTCCGATGAAAATCGAGCTCCCCCAATCATCCCCCGCCAGGATCCATTCTTTTTTCCACGCGGGATCCTTCTTCGAGGCTCCAGGAACGATGAAGTTAAGCTTGTTCTTGGCCTTAGCGTAGAACTGGCCTCGAGGAGCCCCAGACAGGCTCCCAATCAGGAAGAGATAGGCCAGCTCCTCTGCACCCGGCTCCCTCGTCACCTTACTCATCTGGCATTGTTCCCTCCATAATACAAGGAAACCAATCAGATGCCTCCAGAAGCCAGGCGTCAACTGGAGGGGAGCAAGCTGGATGGCGTTGAGAGCCCGCCGAAGAGTCGGATGGAGGGGAAGCCTGACCCCGTTCTCAAGAGCGGCCACATGAATCGAAAGCACGCCTTTAGGGGGATTGAAGAACTCGTAATTTTTGGGAGGCACCGAGATGGATACGCTGTCGGGGATGCCAAACTTTGACCTCAAGCGGTCAATCGACACCGGGTCAACAGTGGAATCTGGGACAACCCGAAAATCGTAAGGAGGGAGCCTTTCCACAAGGGGACCAGGAGCCAAGACCCGACGCTCCCCCACAGCGCCACCGTCTGCTTCTTTGTCAGAATCTTCGTCGACGATATCCAAAGGGTGGTCGGGATGGTTGCAGAACCCAGTCCCGATGGATACATTCCTACTCGACCGCCGACGTTGCGAGGTAGGCGGGGAATCGTCGCCGTCAGAACTCCTCCTAGCCCGCTTCCCAGAGTAAAACTGACGACCTAATCGCCGTCGACAATGGAATCAGCTGAGTCGCGACTGTTTTTCGACATTGTAAAAGCCAAAAAGGATGAAGAATGAAGAAAGAAGCAAGCTTAGAGGAAAGGCTATGGAAATATTTCTCAGTAAAAATTTTTAGCTCGAAGAGATGTGAGGAAGATGAGGAGGAAAATAGACATATATATAGGTAGGAGGGCAACAGCACGAGCTACCTAGATACTCGTCTGATAACGGTAAAAAATCGACTACAGTAACGTAACCGGATTAAACTCAACAGCGGGCTAATCATCTCAGGCCACATCACTTACGCAGTTAAGAGGAAGATCTCCCCAAGATTCTGGTAACGGTAAAAAATCTCGGGGACTGCCGTAACGCAATCAGATTAATGCGAAGATAAATTAGTCGGTTCGCATCACGTCACTCAAATGAAGAAATTTCTCCAATATTTCGGTAACGGTAAAAAGAGGAAGATTTCAAAAATAAAGTAAAAATCTGACCCCAACCCCGAGCTCGACGTCTGGTGTTCAAGTCATAGGGGACTTCTGTTAATAGCCAAAATTGGCTAAGGACCAAAGGAAAATTTTCCACCTCCCAGACCTGGTTCCATACCCGAGAGTTTCCACCAGGAGACCTCTCTATCCAAAGCCGAACTACGATACCACCCCAGGAACAAGGACGGGCTCCGGAAACATCCGGGATAGAGCCCGGAACGATCAGATCTAGCCCGCAATACCAAAGCTAGAAGCTCCCCGAAGTCGAGGTCACCTCGCAAACGCTCCAGAGACTCGCCTGTACCTCGATTAACACAGAAGAATGTCCCTAGAATGCCGTACCTAGCTTCGAAAGGTCAGGGGAAGCCACACCTAGCTTCGAAAGGGTCAAGGGAAGCCAGATCTGGCTCCAAGCTGGATGAAGGAAGGCCGCACCTAGCTTCGAAAGGTCAGGGAAAACCACACCTAGCTTTGAAAGGGTCAAGGGAAGCCAGATCTGGCTCCAAGCTGGATGAAACTTCTCAGATATCAAGGTCAGAACACTAATCAACCTAACTGGTTGGTGTACCACACCATGCCATATTCAACGACCTCTATAAAGGATCATGCTGAAAGGATACGAGGGATACACTGAATCATATCTGGAAACGTTACCTATATGCAGAACAAGTAATAGAATCCAAAAAGGAAATAAGCTGATCTCCACCACTATACTCTCAATTCGGCAAAGTCAATGACATTAAAACGAGAAATCCCGCCCGATAAGGAGGGGAGAGACTGAGAAAATCAAGGGGAGAATCAGTCTGTTTGACCTATAAACTATGTATAAATAGAAAAGAAAGAAAATGAAAAGGAGGATACTACTATTCGACAGGCATACAACAAACACTCAACTTCACCCTAGAAAGAAATTTGTATATTGTACACGTTCAATAAAGAAAATATTTTTATTCTCTTTTGGATGTTAAATGGTATCATTGTTCTTTATCATTTTGAAACACATCGTTGACATATACGATCAATCTTGGCCACCACCTACGTGGTAGTGGTCTTGAGGGTGTTAACTGAGATTTCTCACCTTGAGCAAAATTTCCGTTAACACTTTCTGGCGCCGTCTGTGGGAACTACCCTACACCCAATTAACCAATTATTTGCATTTACATTTCAGTTGTTTTACAGGAACTATGAGGCTCCGCTCCTCCCAAGGCCAACATAGAGTCCCGGAGCAACCTCCGGCGAGGCTAACACGAAAAGCCCTAAGAAAGGGGAGAAAGTCTGGATATATTAGTCAAGCTCCGATCCAGACAACCAATACGCGGGCTACTGGCCACCCTATAGTAAGCCAGGCAGCGCTCGACCAACAAGCGGCGGCCTTCATAGAATCCATCCGCGTCCGCCTCCTCGCTGAAGGCATCACGATCCAGCCAACCAACCTGAATGATCAGGGAGAGCTGAGCAGGCTCGGAGCTAGGCCACCTGCTTTCGATCCCCTAGGACCTCCTCTTCATTACTACCCATGCATGCTCTGCTCCTTCTGCTGCTACTGCTGCCCATACGGCTAACCTACCTGATGCCTCTGAGCCTCCAATTCCTCGAGCTTTGAAAGATCACGAGGCTAGCATTGCTGAGGTTGATCCTGTCCGCACCCACTGCCAGCCGAGCTCGGCGAAGCCGGACGAGGTTATGGATCAATTTATTGCCTCTTGTCCAATTGGTGGGCTTTTTCAAGATGGCTTCTGTTAATAGCCAAAATTGGCTAAGGACCAAAGGAATATTTTCCACCTCCCAGACCTGGTTCCATACCCGAGAGTTTCCACCAGGAGACCTCTCTATCCAGAGCCGAACTACGATACCACCCCAGGAACAAGGACGGGCTCCGAAAACATCCGGGATAAAGCCCGGAATGATCAAATCTAGCCCGTATCACTAAAGCTAGAAGCTCCCCGAAGTCAAGGTCACCTCGCAAACGCTCCAGAGACTCGCATGTACCTCGATTAACACAAAAGAATGTCCCTAGAAGGCCACACCTAGCTTCGAAAGGTCAGAGGAAGCCACACCTAGCTTCGAAAGGGTCAAGGGAAGCCAGATCTGGCTCCAAGCTGGATGAAGGAAGGCCGCACCTAGCTTCGAAAGGTCAGGGAAAGCCACACCTAGCTTCGAAAGGGTCAAGGGAAGCCAGATCTGGCTTCAAGCTGGATGAAACTTCTCAGATATCTAGGTCAGAACACTAATCAACCTCACTGGTTGGTGCACCACACCATGCCATATTCAATGACCTCTATAAATGATCATGCTGAAAGGATATAAGGGATACACTGAATCATATCTGGAAACGTTACCTATATGCAGAACAAGTAATAGAATCCAAAAAGGAAATAAGCTGATCTCCACCACGATACTCTCAATTCGGCAAAGTCAATGACATTAAAACGAGAAATCCCGCCCGATAAGGAGGGGAGAGACTGAGAAAATCAAGGGGAGAATCAGTCTGTTTGACCTACAAACTATGTATAAATAGAAAAGAAAGAAAATTAAAAAGAGGATACTACTATTAGACAGGCATACAACAAACACTCAACTTCACCCTAGAAAGAAATTTGTATATTGTACACGTTCAATAAAGAAAATATTTTTATTCTCTTTTGGATGTTAAATGGTATCATTGTTCTTTATCATTTTGAAACACATCGTTGACATATACGATCAATCTTGGCCACCACCTACGTGGTAGTGGTTTTGAGGGTGTTAACTGAGATTTCTCACCTTGAGTAAAATTTCCGTTAACAGCTTCCATACCCGTAGATGCTTTGATCAGTAAAAGGTCTGCTCTCTTGGCCGAGGTAACCACTTTCTTTTATACATACATATATATATATATATATTTCTATAACTACTAGCATGATCCTTGGTCGCTTTCTAGCTCTAACTTTGCATCATGTAGGCCTTCAAGTTTAACGTGGCTATGGGCCACCAGGTAGCCCTCCTTCGTGATAGGGCTGCTAAGGCTGAAGCCGAAGCTGAGAGAGCCATGGGATTGCTCAAGCGGGCTCAGACACTAGTACAAGAGATGACCTCCAACCAAGGCAAAATGGAGACAGAGCTGGCCGAGCTTCACTGTGATTATGAGAGGACGAAGCTATCCTTTGATCAAGAAATCCTCTAATCTATCTGGCGGGCAAAGCAGAGGGATTCTTGGAAAATCGAGGCTAAGAAGTTGGACCTCGAGAATCAGGATCTGATTGCTCAGGTGACCAAGCTGCAAACTGAGGCGGAGACCTTCTTTAGTGACATATATTTATATGCTTCCTTTCAGGTTGTAGAAGCTTTCCTCCTTCCCTTTGATCTATCATCCATCGCCGGTTGGGATAGAGAGGAGATAATGACCAAGGCTGATGAACTGTCTCGCCCTGAAGATGACGAATCGGTTCCCTCTAACCAGGTAAGAATTGGAAAGCAGCCCGTCCAGACAGATCCTCATCTTCCTCCTCCCATCTTTACTACTTCAGGTCCTGGGGAATCTTTAAGTAAGGTTCTACCCCCGCAGTCCGAAGGAGATCAACTAGAAGCTCGGGAAGGAACAAGGGTCTTGCCTGAGGGATCCTCTAGAGTGGAATTGGAGGTCAACATGAGCCAGAAAGGGTCCATGGCTGCCCTTCTTGATGCGGCTATCCCTTCTAAGGTCATGACAGTGATCAATGAAGTCTTGGAGGAGGATCCAGCTGAGCAGCAGGAGGAACTTCTGGAGGGAGAGATGGTTGGCGAGGGTAACCATGATGGGTAGCCACCTGAAGGAAGAGCTGACAGTGTGGATCAGAATAAGGGAGGAGCAGCAGGAGGGAGTCAGGAGGGTGCTGAAGCTTAATGTGATCTATTCATGGTTAGTTTTGGCTGGCTGCTTTACCCATGATCAGTTGAGTCAATCTTTCACTTTTCCATGTAGCCTGGAACTGGGGGTTGGGCTCCTTGTTTGATGACTGTAGCCTTTATTAGGGGATAAACTCCCTTATCGTTAATGAAAATTTAATCATGATTTCCTTTGTATTTGTTTTGACTAATCTTGATAACGAGCTTCCACCTTGATTGAGAACTCTTTGCTTCCTTCCTGATTCCGACCATTAGTGGACATTTGAGATAACTTCGACTTGATGAAATTTGGTAAGGAGAAACCCAAAATTTACTAAACATAAAATTACTGGCTGGGTGGTCACCCAGCTCTAGACTTCCAACATTGGGAAGGAGTTCCAATCTTTGGGAAAAGGGTCCTATTGTACCCTGCATCTTTGATGATAATTTGTTCACACTTTAATCTGGCTTCGCATGAGACTCTTATTATGACGATCTTAATCCTGCAAACGAAACAAATATTTATGTTTAAACCATTTCAGGAGAGGTATCCCGACTAAGGCATCAGGAAGGATGTCTAGCTATTTCCTGGTCTCGAGATCTGGATGGTAACTATGCTCTTACACTCAGACCCTTCTTGGGGGTGGTAGCCCGACCAAGGCATCAGAAGAGCTGTCTAGCTATTTCCTGGTCTCGACATCTGGATGGCAACTATGCTCTTACACTCAGACCCTTCTTTGGGGGTGGTAGCCCGACCAAGACATTAGGAGGGCTGTCGAGCTATTTTCTGGTCTCGAGATTTGGATGGCGACTATGCTCTTACACTCAGATCCTTCTTGGGGGTGGTATCCCGACCAAGGCATCAGGAGGGCTGTCTAGCTATTTCCTGATCTCGAGATTTGGATGGCAACTATGCTCTTACACTCAGATCCTTCTTGGGGGAGGTAGCCCGACTAAGGCATCAGGGGTAGCGAGGGGGCTTCCCCGGCTAGTCCCTGGTCTCGAGATCCTGCTGGCAATTACGCTCTTACGCTTGGACTCTTCTTGGCTGGGGGTGGTGCTCGGCAGAGGCATCAGAGGTAGCGAGAGGGCTTCCCCGGCTAATCCCTGGTCTTGAGACGATTATAGCGAATTTATCCGTGGAGAATTTGGTTGTATATGTGGAAATAAATGTAGAACATGGTCGGAGATGAGGAAATAGTAGACTTTATTGATGATTGAAATGTAGTACATCGTTATTAGGGATTTTATTGAAACCTAAATGGGGGTAATCTACTCATGAGTTCCCTGCTCAGGGGTAAAACTTCCTCATGTAATCTGCGTTCCATGTGTGGTCGATGGGTCAACCATCCATGTCTTCGAGCTTGTAAGCCCCATTGCGAGCTACTACTTTTATCAAGTATGGCCCTTCCCAATTGGGACCCAAGACCCCGTCCGACCTCTTTCAAGTATTCGAGGTCACCTTCCTGAGTACCAAATCCTCTTCTTTGAAGTTCCGGGCTCTGACCTTTCTGTTGAAATACATAGCGATCTTGCTTTGGTAGATCGCCACTTTCTCAGCTATCCCGGTCTTGTTTCTCTTCCAGAAGATCTAGATTAGCTCGGAGCTTGACCACATTTCTTTTAGGTTCAAAGTGCTGCATCCTGAATGAGGTTAACTTATGCTCGATGGGGAGGACCGCTTCAACTCCGAAGGCTAGGGAGTAAGGTGTATTTCCAGTAGTTGTCCTCTTTGTAGTCCGGTAAGCCCAGAGGACCTCGGGCAACTCTCGGCCCAATTTTCATTCTTCTGCTGTAGTTTCTTCTTCAGAAGCTTCTTGATAGTCTTGTTGGTGGACTCCACCAACAAGTTGGTCTGAGGATGGGCTACTGAAGCGAACCTGATGTCGATTCCCAAACCTTCGTAAAAATCCTTGAATCGTGCATTGTCGAACTGCTTGCCCAGGTCGGCTAAGATGATGAGAGGGATCCTGAATCTACAAACCACGTTGGTTTTGATGAACTTGATCGTATTTTTTTCTTGTATTCGGGAGAGGGGCCCTGCCTCGACCCACCTTGTGAAATAATCGATGGCCACGATAGCATATTTGGCTTGCCCTGGAGCGCTAGGAAGTGGTCCAATTAGGTCGATTCTGTTGGAACCACGTTCACTGGTAACGCAACGGAAATAGGTTTTAAAAAATTTTTATACAGATCATAAACGATCTAGGACCAGTGAACTTAGGATCGCAATTCTTTTTCCGGAACTAATACATACAATATGTAAACACAGGAAATTGTAATCAATATATTAAAAGAAAATTTAGAACCTTACCAACGTTTGGAGGCTCCTTCACTTTACGATATGCTCCTGGTCTGTACCACTGATCTTCCTCACTATATCCCGGGACTAGTAACTGCGTGTGAGCGCATCACGTACTCAGGAACTTATGAGGATGTAGAGAGAATGAAGAAGAAACAATTTCTTCTAAGAGAATACATAAACTAGAACCATTCTAGTTGTTAAAAGAAAAATATAACAAATATATATATATATATATTTTTTCTTTCTTTTAATGGTGCACAGGAAGCACCCACTTGCTTTTTCTTTCTTTTTAAAATTAATTCACGCACAGCTCTTGCAACTTTCAATTTTTCTCTTTTTTTTCTTTTTAATCACCCGCACACCATCACCCACTTGCAACTTTTAATCACCCGCACACACAATATGAGTTTGTATCATATACAAACACTTGTGTATATCTTTTGTGGGCTATATTTTTATTATCAATATATATCATATATATATATATATATATATATTATTATAACTAAAACTCTTTAATTGATATATCTTTAGATTTTAAAACAAAATCTTTTAAAATTGATATCTCATATCTTTAATGATTTGTAACAATTAAAAATCTAATCTATTAGTGAATAATCTAAGTCTTTGTAAACTTCTTACTAAGGTCATATTATTATGTAAGCGTTTACCAAGTTTTAACTATTAAAACTCTAACACTTTATGCGGTCCATTTATTATTAGGTTATTAATCATATTAATCCTAATTACAATAAATGACACTATTAATCTAACTTATTAAACACTTTAATAATCAGATTAATATTAATGAGAATTAACAAGTTTTCTAACAATTAAAAAACTAATCTCATTTTCATAACCAATAATGTATTCACTGAATTTAATCATATAAAAAAATATACATAATAATTAGGCTATGATGCATGTATGACATATCAAATATATTTGTGTAGACACATCTAATCTAAATGACATATGTATGCATGGCAATACTTTTATCATCACATAATATAAAGCATACATAAATTGACCGAGTACTGTGGATTATTTAACCTAAAAAAAAAATTGGAATCTAAAATTACAAAAATACGCCCAAGGCATTCATTGGTCTTCTTGTAATTTCCGAGTCTTCTAGTCTCTTCAGGTCACTCCGATTCATCTCATGAATCCGAAATAGGAAATCTACACGGAACCCACTAGGCAACACTTGCCAACGGAACCGTGCAAGACGACGTGAACAGTACCTGACATGAACAGTGCCCGACATGAACAGTACCACGTATTTCCGATTTCGCCCATCCGACTTAGCGATTTTTCCAGGTCTTCAGTATAGGTTACAATTTTTTTTTTTTTACATTACAATAACAGAAAAAATATAATACAACCCATGAACCCTAAATCCACAGTACCATATAATTAACGATCAATCATGTTTTTGTAAATTAACAAATTTAATATACATTCAAAAACAACATACAGTCAATTTAAACAGTGCCTACACAATCATACATACAGGACCATTGAAAACAATTTCCTGTTCCAAAAAAAAAAAATTGGCTCTGATACCAATTGTTGGAACTCCGTTCACTGGTAACGCAGCTGAAATAGGTTTTAAATTTTTTTTATACATATCATAAACGATCTGGGACAAGTGAACTTAGGATCGCAATTCTTTTTCCGGAACTAATACATACAATATGTAAACACAGGAAATTGTAATCAATATATTAAAAGAAAATTTAGAACATTACCAACGTTTGGAGGCTCCTTCACTTTACGATATGCTCCTGGTCCGTACCACTGATCTTCCTCGCTATATCCCGGGACTGGTAACTGCGTGTGGGCGCGTCACATACTCATGAACTTAGGAGGATGTAGAGAGAATGAAGAAGAAACAATTTCTTCTAAGAGAATACATAAACTAGAACCATTCTAGTTGTTAAAAGAAAAATATAACATATATATATATATATATATAGTTTCTTTTAATGGTGCACAGGAAGCACCCACTTGCTTTTTCTTTCTTTTTGAAATTAATTCAAGCACAGCTCTTGCAACTTTCAATTTTTCTCTTTTTTTTCTTTTTAATCACCTGTACACCATCTCATGTTTCTCTTTTTATTTCTCTTTTGTGTTACACACAATATGAGTTTGTATCATATACAAACACTTGTGTATATCTTTTGTGGGCTATATTTTTGTTATCAATAAATATCATATATATATATATATATATATATATATATATATTATTATAACTAAAACTCTTTAATTGATATATCTTTAGATTTTAAAACAAAATCTTTTAAAATTGATATCTCATATCTTTAATTTTAAAAGATAATTAAATATTTATTTTGAATTCAAACATTTTAAATTCAATTTCAAATATTTAATTTAATAAAATAAAATAATCATATTATCTTATTCTATTTAAAATCAAATATCAACTAACATCCTCCTTTAGTGAATAATAACAAAATTAAATAATCTAATTATTTAATTTATTTAATCACCATTATTCATTAATTAAATAATCTAATTATTCAATTATTTCCCGAATAGATACATGTCACTTTCATAACACAATTAATTGGACAATCCAATTAATTAGCCGTGACCCTTGTTACCTAAATCGATCGGGCTAACAAGGGGATCTAATGGACCTACAGTATTTTGAGCTCCAATAATCCTCGGAATTATTAATTAAACTCTTTAATTAATATTCTTTGATTATTAACTCCGGTGTTATTCCACTAAAAACCCGAAGCTGCACTCTCTCAATTGCAGACGTTTTTACACAGACCGATACAACTCGGTGTCCATCGATATAGCTATTACACATGGTGTGATCCTCCACAGTAGTTCATAATTAGAGTTGGGTCATAATGTCCGTTATACCCCTCTAATTACATATATCCTTTAAGTACCATTGATTCTCTAATGAACAATAAATCCTATTTCCTCACGGAATTAGGAGAGCGCTCTTATTGTCCAAGCCCCGAATCAACCCTTAAGGGAACTACCATCTACTTCTCACAAGAAATAGTGGATTCCACTATTGTGTACATACCTTCCCAGCCACAAGCCAAACCGCAATCCCAACATACGGAGTATATTGATCAGGAATTGCATCTTACATCACCCATGGTATATCAAAGACCACGATCTAACCTGAAGGAGTCAATAAGACACTCAGGATTAAGATCACCCATATATAGCCATCATTAGTTGATATATATGAATCTCATCAGTAAACAGATCTTGGTGAGAGATTCATATAGATCATGGCCCAGTCCTATATGATCACATCATACAAGGTGCCTCCATTCCCATATCTCATATGAATGATTCAGGATAGAATCATCGTACATTACAGAATGGACCGCAGCTATAGATTAACCACAAATAAAGTACCCAGTTTTATTTGCTATCTATGGACTCTTTAGATTGCACGTCTCTTACTGTATCCATCCGTATATGACACTCATATACACAGTTCGAGATTACATCCAGCAATCTAGGATGTTAATATATGCACAAGTTAATAAACAACACAACAAGAATGAATTGAACTTTTCTTTTTATTTATTTCATAAATCCATTTACAAATTACATCTTTAGGGCATAAACCCCAACAGATTCCCCACATGGCAAAGGGGTAGGGTGAACTGAGAGATGACAGTCGCTCTGGTGGCAGGTGGTTCAAGTTTGAAGTCCTTTTACACGGTTCTCAAGATCGTACAAAGCTTCTTGCGTCTTGGTGGACGGTCGGCCAGTAGTACCCTATACGAAGCACTTGATATGCTAAAGCTTCTCCACCGATGTGGTTCCCGTAGTCCCCAAAATGAACCTCTCTTAATGCCCATTTACCGTCATCAGGATGCAAACACCGAAGCAAGGGGAGGGACCCACCCCTCTTGTAGAGGTACCCGTCTACTAGGCAATATCGGACAGAGAGCATTTTGATTCTTCGGGCTTGATCGGGCTCCTCGGGAAGCTTTTCCTCTAAGAGGTAGGCAACGATCGGATCCATCCAGCAAGGCTGACGATCCAGAGAGCAGATTTCCTTGCTCGCGGTTATGCTTGGTTGGGAGATCACTTGGAGGGGAACTCCCCGTGGTAAGGCTTGGCCTCCATTTGCGGCTATCTTAGCTAGAACATCCGCCCGGTGGTTTTGGTGTCGAGGCACCTGATCGATCTTGAATCCCTTAAATTTATTTTTAAGCGACTGAGCTAGCCTTAAGTAGGCGGCCATGTTATCTCATTTTGCCTAGTACACCCCAGACACCTAATTGATTACAAGTAATGAGTCACTCTTGATTTGCAGGTAGTCGGCCTTCAGTTCGATGGCTGCCTTAATCTCTGCTATGAGGGCTTCATATTCTGCTTCATTATTGGTGGCTTTAAACTCGAATCTAAAGCAGTGACAGAATTCAGTCCCCTCTGGGTCTATTAACATTGCACCAGCTCCTCCCCCAGCTTGCCCAGACACTCTATCTGTATAGAGGGTCCAAGACTTGTAATCTTCCAGCCAATTATCGATCTCGGAAGTCTTCTCAGGGACCACATTCAATGCTGCGGGGATCGCTTGGCCTAGGAGAGCTGAAACTTCTGCAACGAAGTCTGCCAAAGCCTGCGCTTTAATCGTGGTCCTGGGCTTATATTTTAAATCGAACTGAGTGAGCTCTAGGGCCCACAAGACTAGCCTTCCGGACACGTCTGGTCTTTGTAAGAATTGACGGAGAGGTTAGTCCGTCACCACTGCTATTAAATGAGCTTGAAAGTAGGGACGGGTCTTTCTCGCTGAGGTCACCAGAGCATAGGTGAGCTTCTCCAGGAGAATATAATTTTTTTTCTGACTTGGTTAAAGCATGACTCACGTAGTATATGGGCCTTTGAATCCAGTCGCCACACTCCTTGGCCAAAGCTCCACTTACTGAAGTTTCTGAGACTGCCAGGTAGATTTACAGTTCCTCTCCGGGAACTGGCTTAACTAACAATGGTGGGCTTGTTAGGTATTTTTTTCAAAGCTTGAAAAGCTTGTTCGCTCTCCAGGCTCCATTTCATGTTTCTCCCTTGCTTGATGGCTTTGAAGAACGAGAGGCATTTATCGGTAGAGATAGAAATAAACCTGTTGAGAGCTGCTACACACCCAGTCAAAATTTGTACCTGTTTGAGTGATGTGGGGGATTCCAGGTCCAAGATAGCCTTGAATTTTTCTGGGTTGGCCTCTATGCCTCTCTCATGAATCATGAAACCTAGAAAATTCCCCGCTGTTACCCCGAAGGCACATTTGGAGGGGTTCAACCGCATCTGGTTTTCTCTTAGGATTAGGAAGGTCTTGCGAAGGTCTTCTTGGTGTCCTTCTATGGTCAGTGATTTTGTGATCATGTCGTCGATGTATACCTCCATCGTCCTTCCAATTTCAGGCTTGAACAGTTTGTTAACTAGCCGCTGGTATGTAGCCCCGCATTCTTAAGGTCAAATGGCATCACCTTGTAGCAGTACAGGCCCTGTCCAGTAATAAAGCCGGTCTTATCTTGGTCAGCAGGGTGCATTTTAATCCGGTTATACCCCAAAAACATATCCATGAAACTAAGAAGCTTATTTCGGATGTAGAGTCAACCAACTGATCGATCTTTGGTAGAGGAAAACTGTCTTTTGGACACGCCCGGTTGAGGTCGGTGTAATTGACACACATACGCCATTTCCCATTCGCCTTCGTAACCATGACCATGTTGGCAATCCACTCGGGGTAGCGCACCTCTATGATAAATCCCACCCTAATCAATTTGTTCACTTCCTCCTGAACCGCAGCGTTTCTCTCAATGTTAAAGTGACGCCTTTTTTGTTTGACGGGCTAGACTGTTGGATCCACTGCTAATCGGTAAGCGGCCAATGATACCGGGATCCCGGGCATCTCATCGTGGCTCCAGGCGAAGATGTCGCTGAATTCTATAAGAAGCCCAATCAAACCTTCTTTCACTTTCGGTTTGAGGGTAGCTCCGACCTTGACGACCTTGGAGAGATCGTCATTTCTGATGGGTATCTCCTCTAGTTTATCTACAGGGTTACCCGCTGGCCCATTCCTTACTCTATTCTTCCTCATAAGGCATTATGGGTTCGTTCTCTGGATGCTCCGCGGGCTCCATATCTTCCTGGATTATCCCGGATGCCTCTATGTCCTAGATCATTGTAACCTGTATGAACTATTTTGCTAAAGCCGTAGGATTGGAAGACACTGCGTAGCACTTCCTAGCTACTTGCTGGTCTCCACGTGCCTCCCCCACCTTGGTTCCCACTGGGAACTTTAGGACATTATGGTATATAGACAAGACTCCCTTCAAGGAGGATAGGAATGGTCTCCCTAAGATGGCGTTATAGGCTGATGGGGTGTCGACCATAACGAAATCCGTCATAATGTTTTGTTGGAGAGGTGAGGTTCCAACGATCACTGGGAGGATTTTTGATCCCACTGGTATGATCGAATCCCCAGTGAATCCATAGAGCTGGGAAGTGCAACTATTGTAGCACCATTGCTTCAAATTCTGCCTTTCCAAGGTGTCCTTGAAGAGGATATCTATACTGCTGCCAGTATCAACTAACACACGATGAACCATGCAGTTGGCAATTTGTACCATGATCACCATGGGATCATCATGCGGCTGCACGGTGTTGAAAACATCTGCCTCAGTGAAAATAATCTGAGCTGACTAGGAGGGTCCAACAGGGCTTTAGCTGACCTTGAAGATTCCCCGACCTTCTTACACACGGGGTATCTTCCTTGCATGGTTTTTTCTGGAATTATTGGAGGTACCAACCAGTGTGGGCCCTCCGCTGATGGTGTTTATCACCTAGATTTGATGCATTAATTCAGTCTGTTCACCCCTTCTCTTCTCAGCATGCTCGCGGATCATGGCTTGTACCTCCCTTCTAGTCTGAATATTATCTCTGACCTGTTGCAAGAACTCAATCAAACATCCTCCCCTTATCAGATCTGGTTACGTAAATTATAACACTCTGAAGTGTTGTGGCCCACGTCTTCATGGAAGTCACAGTACTTATACCGGTTCCTCCTGTCAACTGGGGCTTTCATGGATGCGGGCTTTTGGAGTAGCCCCTTGTCCCGTATAGCGAGGTAGACTGTTTCCTGAGAGGCGTTCAAGGGAGTGTAGTAATCATACCCTTTATCCTCTCTCATTACTGGAGCTACAGTCCTAGGAGGAGGCAAAGCTCGAGGAGGGAATAGTCTTGCTGGATACCTTTCCTGCCTAAGCTGGGGAGTGGGGAAGCGGTATGCCAATCTGTTGGGAGGTTTGTTCTGATTTTTTTGAGTTGTCTCAAATCTGGGAGCTTCTTTTTTCTGGAGCTTTGCCATTCTCATATCGTCGTGTTCTATCTTGACTTTGAGCTGTTCTTTGATCTGGACCTGCTCAGGAGCCCAGTCATAAGCCTCCTGGTAGGTCTTTGGAGGTCTCTTGGTAAAGGAACGGAAAAGCTTTCCTGCCCACAGGTTCCGCTTGAAATTGGCGAGAGTCTCTTTTTTGGTAAAAACTCTTATTTGGATGCCTTCCTTGTGAAAGCGTTCCACGTAAGACCGAAGTGTTTCCCTTCGCTCCTAAATCACATATTGGAGATGTATGGGATCCTTTGGATGGGGTTTAACTCCTTGGAACTGCGAGCAAAAATATGTCGATAACTTTGTGAAAGAATCCTTGCTACCAGCAGGCAGCTTCCTGAACCAAGTTTTTACGTAGTCGGTCAGTGTCGTTGGGAACATCCTGCACATAGCTACCCTAGTGGTATTCTGGACCTCCATCTGTTGGACGGAGCTCTCCAGGTTACTTAAATGGGTCTTCCGTTCCGGAGAACTTATCTGTAGGCATTTTAAATTTTGGTGGGAGCTCCGCTTCCCAGATCCTCCTGGTGAAAGGAGCTTTCAACTCACTTAATGGATCCTTCTTATCCTCCATATTCTTCCTTTTTCTTATCTATTGGACCTTTTTATGTAGCTTTATCAGCTGATCCCTCAGTCGCTTGTTCCAGGGCTTTTTGGAATCGACCTCGGATTCTTCGCTATCAGATCCTTCCGATGACTTAGCGATCTTGACCTGGCCTTCTGCATGAGCGGGATCTATCCGGGAGGTTTACCGACTATATTACTCTTGAGCCCGGGCTTCCATCCTTGAAGCCGTCGGGCGAAAGGCCTCTCGTTGCTCCCGGGTCAGAGCGTCCGCTGCGGACTTAACTTGCCTGGGTTGATATTGTGATAGCTTCCTAGGAACTGGGGGCATGGGCCCTAGCCTATCCCGGATCGAAGGTTGAATCCTGGTCCTATCACGGGCTGGCTCTGGAGGAGGAGGTCTCAGGCTATCAAGGGCAGGCTGCCTGGTTCCGGGCCTACTCGGCTCTCCTTGACCATTTGGATTGGTCGGCTGGACTGCGATGCCTTCTGCGAGCAAGCGGAGGCGAACGTTTTCCAAGAAGGTCGCCGCTTGTTGATTGAGCGCGGCTTGGCTTATCATAGGAAGACCAGAAGACCGTACATTAGTCGTTTGGATCGAAACTTGACTGTGATGTCCAGGATTCTTCCCCCTCCTTGGGGCTTTTCGCGTTGGGGTAGCCGAAGGTTATTCCGAAGCCACATGCTGTCCTTGGGAGGAGTGGAGCCTCATGATTCCTGTAAAACAGCTAAAATATAAACTATTGATTTGATTAGCTAGGTGTAGGGTGTTTCCCACAGACGGCGCTAGAAAGTGTTAACTAGAAATTTGCTCGTGGTGAGAAATCTCAATTAACACCCTCGAGACCACTACCACGGAGGTGGTGGCCAGGGTCGGATATACTTTATACCAAGCTTGTTCAGATGATAATTTTAAAATGCTAATATTGGTACAATCGAAAGAGAATAAAGATGATTTTATTATCAATGGTATATCATGTACAAATATCTCTCAAGTGCTCTCAATTTCTCTGGGGTGTAGTAGGGTGGTTCTCGTATGCCTGTCGAAAAGTAGTCTCCCTGGAGGTTCTTTTTTTCCTCCTATTTATAAATAGTTTTGGTAGGTTAAATTCGTGATTCTCCCCTTGATTTTCTCAATCTCCTCCTTTTTTGTCGGACGGGATTTCTCATTTAAAAGTCATTGACTTTGTGTTAATAACCGAGTTGAGAATATCCTGGTGGAGATCAGTTTGTTTACTCTTTAGACTCTATTACTTGTTCTACACATACGTAATGTTTCCAGATATGATTCAGTGTATCTTTGTATCTTCACAACGTGATTCCTCATAGAGGTCGTTGAATATGGTATGTATTGTCTCGTATAGCGAGGTGGATCAGTGTCCCGGCTTCGGTATTCAGGAGCTTAGTCTAGCCAGGAGCTTGGTCTGACCTCTCTTGGTCTCTTGGAGCTTGATGCGGCCCCCTGCGGACACTCTTCTGTGGCAACGGGGTTTTGGCGAGCTTCCCGATTTCTGCTTTGGTGACGCGGGCTCAATCTGATCGCGCCGGGCTCTATTCTGGAGCTCGCTTTCATTTCTGTAGGGTGGTATCGTAGCTCGGCTTCGGGAACCGTGGTTCCCTGGTGGATAACCTTGGGCCTGGAGTCAGACCAGGAGGGTGGAAAATTTCCCTTTAGTCCCTAGCCAAATTTGGTTATTAACAATTCCTAATTCGATATCTAAAAATGATCATATCTAAAAATCAAATCGTGATTTTGATTGGGAATATAATCGAGACTGCAACCTTGATAAAGGTACTTTCGGAAATTTTTTATGACATTACCAAAATCATTCAGACTATGAGGTACTTTTATGCTTGCTTGTTATGGCGTTACTGGTTGTTATGTTAAAAACCATCTTGCATCTCGATCAATAACCAGGTGGAATATTATGTTTCCTATCTTTATTTGAAACGCTTTGACTCTGCTATTAAATTTTTAGAATCAAGAGTAGTAGAAGTGCAAATTTCACTCTACATTTATCAAATTTTTCATCTCTTTTAAATTCGGTACATAAACTATTTTGATTTGGAATGTATCGAATAAATGGATGTAAATTCAATCGGCAACATTCAATGCATTTTATTTTATTTTAAAAAAAATTGGCACACTCAAATATTTTGACATGGTTGACACAACCATAAGGTTGAAAATAAAGACAAGGACGTCGAGTATTTTTCGAAGCATCGTAGGTGAATTTATTTTTATCTTGTTTGGCATCGCTACACACATATCTATTATTATCCGCTCATATGCCGTCGTCCAAACAAACAACACACAATGCACAACAAACATAGGATCCGTTTTTTTTTTTACAGTAAGTATTATTACCCTTTATAACTTAAATTAAGATAAATTGGTTTGTTTGTTTTTCTTACTTATAACTTATTTGAAGATTTATATATATGATAGAAAAAGTAAAAAAAATTTAGCTTTTTTCTTATTGAAAAAGTGCTAAAGTACAGTGTTCTAGTACATTTCCATAAATACCCTATACCAATTCATACATTTTCAATTTTATCCAAACATAATAAAACCCCTAAAAATCAATTTTGAAGAAACCCTAACAACCTAATCTCAACTTAACAGACGGTGGCACCGCCCCTTGGGACCGGAGGAGGCCGCACCTCCCATTCAATTTTGGAGGTCCGTTGCAGATGGAGGTCGGCGGCGGATGGAAGAGGAGAAGGAGATGGTTGGGTGATACGACGGAGGAGGGAGGGAGAGAGAGAGATCGTCAGATGCGGCAACAGATGAGGGGAGAGAGAGGCGAGCGGTGGCGAAGATGGTTGAGGGAAAGAGCCGATCTCGGGTGATGTTGCGGCAGCGAAGCGGCGGCGGCAGTGGCATGAAGGTGGCGGTGGAGGAGGAGACATGGAGACAGCGGCAGTGGAGACCGTTGGAGATGCAATGGAGATCACACCAGCGATCTCATATATATATATATATATATATATATATTTTTTTTCTTTTTTTAATTTAAAAAAAATTATTTTGATTAAATATCAAATTGAAAGGTCATAAAGGTAAAAAAAGTAAAAAGTTTTACCTTTTAATAAGTTATCCAAAATATAAAAACAAACATGATAGAGTATCTTACTTTTTAAGACTTGTACAAATCTCTAATAAATTAAGATCTTATAAGACTTCAGATGAAAAAACAAACAGCACCATAGTCTTTGTGTATTTTTTAGCGGTACATTGCATGGGTTCTCGATTAGAGTGTAGGCCATTGACTTATGGGTGAGCTATGAGTGAGAATACTTGATTCATCTCATAATCATACGGTAATAATCATAACAAAGAAAAGAGTAAACCTTTAACTTGAGTTGAATTTTGTTAGTAAAGTTAATTCGAAACATTGAGTAGCCTTAGCTGGGGAGCAATGATTACTTAGTACCTTCATCCATTGATTACATTCAAACAACTCTCAATTAGTTGCTTTCATAGTTCAAATAAGTTTAATAATTCAATCTTCAACAATCTTTGGTTGCTTTTAATTTAATTAGAATTAGAATTAGTTATAGTCGATAATCACTTTTCCCTGTGGAACGAACTCTACTTGCTATTATATGGATCTTTACAATCCGTACACTTGCGAGTTTAGTAAACTAAGATTTTCAATATCAAAACACTGGACTTACCTAGGGATAAAGCACTGCTTGACCTGAATTGTGCAGGGCACCTCACAGAGTTAAAAACTGGAAAACATTTAAAATAACACGTCTGAGTAGAGTGGTAACACAACCTATGCTTGAAGAACATCAACTAGTAGGGATCAAAAATTTGCCAAGTTAAGTTTTTCTCAATATAAAATATCCAAAAAATAAAAGTGTCCAAAAGACTAGCAATCATTCCAAGATGAAGACACGTAAAAGCATCACAATGCACCAATTCTTGGGTGCCGACCAATTCAGCTCGCCGAGGCAATTTAGCTTGCCGAAACTATTTAGCTCGCCGAACCTACTCAACTCACAGTAGTTATTCAGCTTACGTAGCAATTCAGCTTGCCGTAGCAATCCAGCTCGCTGGGAGCTCATCAGCTCTTCAGCTCGCCGTAGCCCCTAGAGCAGCCCTCCCATAGTTCTGCCTCGGATTGTCATGATTTGTTAAGATCATATAATACATGTGTGGCCCGAACAATACGCATGCTTATAAAATGTGCATGGCATGGTGGGACTCGAACCCTCACCACAAATGTGGAAGGGAAGTACATTACCACCCGTGCTAAAACTCATTTAATAATATATCAAGAATTTGTATTTAAACTCATTTAAGTAATATCAAGACTTTGTAACGAGATGAGATTGATTTGATAGTAAATTTCTTCCACCTACACCATGGTTACGGGTTCGAGTCCTCTCCCTCTAAAAAAAACCCAAAATTTATGCAATATTGTAATACTTCAAATATATATAAATATATATATATATATATATATATATATATATATATATATTAGACACACACACACATATCAATATACTTTGTCTCTAAGGGCATGTTTGTTGGCTAGGATTATGATTTGATTGGATTATATTAATCTTAAACCCATGTTAGGCAACCGTAAATTGGGACTTTATCTCCCAACAATATCAAATAGTCCCAACCACATGGGACTAAATAAACCCACCTATACTGGTGGGTTTACTATTCCTGGAACTAAAACCATTGCTTTTGTTGTTTTTTCTTTCTTTCTTTTCATTTCATTATCTTTTTTTTAATTTATAATAAATTCATACATAAGTTGTAATTTAATTTTTTTTAGAATAATTTACTTTCGTTTGTTTAATTTATTTTTAAATTATTTTTTATTTAAAAGTAATTTTGATATATTATATAATATAACTTTACTTTTAATAAAAAAGTAATAATATGATACATAATTATTTTAAGTAGTGATGCTAGTTGTCCTAAATTTTTTTTTCCCAAATTCTATCTCAAATGATGTGGCACGTGAGGTGTCAGTATCTTGTAAATTATAAGATTATGTGGTGAATGATGTGATGTTGACACCTCACGTACCGCATCATTTGTGATAGAATTTGAGAAAAAAATTTGAGACACTTAGCATTACTCTTATTTTAATCCAATCTCAAATTGTACCAACACATATGACAAATATTAATTTGTTATTCAATTTTCATTCAATTATTAGGAACCGAGATTATTTCAATCATAATTTCTTTCAAGGGGATTGAAGAATCCAAATTCGTTAGGCCCATCGTAATCCCACGTATGTGTGTGTATATATATATATATATATATATATATATATATATATATATATATATATTATTATTTATTTATATGTATTTAAAAAATATTTTATTAAATAAAAAAATTACAAAATTGAAACATATTTAAATTTATTTAAAAATAATATAAATCTATATTTTAAAAATATTATTGGATATTATTACTTTAATAATATATAAATTAGTCAAATCACATGTTTTACCAGACAAAACATAGTATTAATTCAATTTTGTCCCATGTTTCCCAAAACACAGCATAATATTAATTTAGTGAAGTCTAATCTCATCTAATCTCAGTCTCATCTCAATCCAATCTAATCCCATAAAATAATTCAAATCCAATCTCACATACCAAACGGGGCCTTAACTTTATGCATTCTTCAAATAAAAAAAAGTTTCAATAAAAAATAAAACTTACTTTACGCATGTAATATTATACTGTAGACGCTATACGTGAAGGAAACATATTGTTATTTAAAATTCTTAACTTGATACGTTCTTCAAAAAATGAAACTTACTTTAAACTTTACATATGCAATATTATACTATATAATTTTTGAAAAAATAAAACTTACTTTATAGTATACACATGCATTAATATTATATTTTATAAAACATACATGAAGGTAACATATTAAATTTCATAAAAATCGATATAATTTCATCTATAGGTGAATCTTCTTAGGGGCTACACGGGGTTGTAGTCATATCTGTCTTTTAAAAAAAAATTATAAGTTTTAATAGTATATTGAATTTATATAAACCCAAGCACCCAATACAAGTGATCCACATTATCATAAAGGTATGTAAACATTATCACGAGTCATGATTTAGTAGTATATTAAATTTATACAAACCCTTATGTAACTGTCCAAGTCTTGACTTTTACACATCCCTTTAATTTTTATTAACAGATCCCACCACATCACCACTCTTCTCTATCAAAGACATTTTATACTTCGATTTTTTTTTTCTTTCTCTCTCTAATATTTTTCTTGATTCTTAAATTTCACTCTATCCACCCTGAAATTTCTTTTAACAATATTGGGACAACATTTGCAAGAATTTATATTATATTGTATGTTTCTTTCTTTCTTGACTTTATTTATTTTGTTGGAATATATATTTTGAGGGGTTAAATTTATTATATCTCATGACTCGTTCTGTATTTACGTTTTATTAATGAAATTCATATTCATACTACGGTTGTTTAAAAAAAATTATAACTAATATTTGGTTCAGCCGCACTTAAAAGAAAATCATGGATTCGCCCCTGATTTTATTATGGTTCTTACTGAAATTAAAACAAGGAATCTTTCATTTGAATGTTCCTCTATAAATATCCATAGATGTTAGTTATGAACAAGTCATCATACAACATATACCACCATCTTCCTCCAAAATCATCATCATCATCATCAATCCAGGTATATGGATAATCTTGACAAAACCAAGTATGTGTGTCACATACTTGTAGTACCATTGCCTGCTACAGGACACATTAACCCCATGATGAATCTCTGCAAGCTTTTAGCTTCAAAAAAACCAGACCTTCTCATTACATTTGTCACTGAAGAAACCTACACCAGCTCCAGTACTGCAATTTTTCCTCCCAACATAAGATTTTCTTATCTACCAAACAATATTTTACCGTCGTTGGAATCTCGTGTCTCCGATGTAATTTCTTTCAATCGAGCTATTATGACCAAGTTGGGAGCTACCTTTGAGAAAATTCTTGATAGCTTTACTCAAACTACTCATCCAGTCACTACCATCCTCACTGATTCTGCCCTATCCTGGGCTGTCCATGCCGGCGCTCAACGGAATATTCCGGTTGCTGGGCTTTGGATTTCAACCTTAACTGAATTTTCCATACACTGTCATTCGAATCTCTTCAAAGAAAAACAATTTCCGACTGATTTGGAAGGTCAGATTCTACTCTCATCATATGTTTAATTGTTTGTTGTTATATTTATACACATATCACTTATGGAGAACTTCTCTGATGCAAACCACTTTATATTTAAATCTATTCACACATTGATACAATTTTATGAATTTTTATTAGAGGTTTTTTATGGAATTTTTTTTTCCGGATAAAACAACTTTTTAAAAATGTTTTAACTTGATCATTTCCCAAACTTAGAAATTTTTGAAAATTTTCCTATAAATATATTTCATTTTTCATATCATGTATGCAAAAAAATCTGATAATTCATTTAATTTCATTATGATATGAATGGTTTGGACATAAAATGGTTTACACTTGAATATATATACTTTATACACACTATCAAGTTTAGGATACTAGATTGTAAGAAATTTATGAGAGCCCATTATGGTAGTTGGATTGAATCAATCAAATCAGCTATCGCTCTCTCTTACTTTTTTTTCTTTGTTTGTACTTTTTGGCCATTGGGTCCAACAGTCTTGATGTGATTCTGGAATTTCTTATAATTCAGGATCATGTACTAAAAAACATATATATATATATATATATATATATATATATATATATATGTTTCTGTGCGTTTTATTAATTTTTCACACAAGTTTTGACATAATCATAATTTTATGTGTGTTATTTAATGATCTTTGAACGATCTAGATTAATCCACTTGTAATTTTCTTCTCTTTTTAAATGTCATCATTTATTTTCTCCATCATCTCTCATCTATTAATGCTTTTATTTTATTTTCATCTTTTCTCCTCTACTTCTATTTCTTGTCTCTACATTCACATTCACCATCATTGTTCTCTATGCTTACTCTTTTTTACATATCCTGTATGTTCTTATTTCTGATAGATTTTGTTTTTATAAACAGCATAAATAAACTACGAAAAATAAAAAAATCAATTTGATAAAAGAAATCTTTTTTTCTGTGAATAATAGAATCTAATTAAACATTTCAGAAGAATTTAAGAAGGATTACATGTGGATTAATCCAGACTATTTAAAGGTTGTTAATTTGAGGGTTGTGTAAAAATTGAGGCAGCCATGATCCTGCCCCTATATGGCTCTCTCTCTCTCTCTCTCTCTTTCTCTCTCTATATATATATATATTTGTAAAAGTGTATGGTACATCGGTGTTCTATTAACTGACTATATATATATATATATAAATATATAGAGCATGCGAACGATGTCGTGGACTTCATTCCTGGAATTTCTTCCGTACGGGTATCGGATCTTCCGCGTATCTTTCTTGCGAACGGCCGAAGCAGGGCCATAGATGCCTGGAATTTAGAAGTTCCCATATCCAAAATACAATATCTGGTGTGTCCTTCCATCTATGAGTTAGAATCACAAGTGTTTGACTTTCTAAAACAAAAATTCAGTTTCCCTATCTACCCTTGTGGTCCTCTCATACCTTATTTTGATCAACCCAGTACTGAAACCCCTCATGATTATATAGAATGGCTGAATTCTCAACCTACAAACTCTGTCTTGTATGTCGCGATGGGAAGTTCTTTTTCACTTTCTAGTGCCCAAACCGATGAAATGGCCGCTGGACTAATAAGTAGCGGCGTTCGATTCCTATGGGTGGGACGTGAGAATAGTTTCCGGCTTAAAGAGGCATGCAGTGGTCATGAACTGGGACTGGTGGTGCCATGGTGTGACCAAATGAGAGTGTTGAGACATTCTTCGGTTGGGGGATTTTTGACACATAGTGGTTTGAGTTCAACTTTGGAAGCCGGCTTTTTAGGGGTTCCGATGCTTAGTTTTCCTCTAGCCTCTGATCAATTTGTAAACAGTAAGCTAGTTGTGGAAGATTGGAAAGTTGGATGGAGATTAAGGAAGGAGCTTGGAGTAGGAAATAAATTGATTACAAGCAGAGAAGCCATTGCAAAGACTGTACACAGGTTTATGGACATCAATGGAAGTGAACGTAGAGAGTTGACTGAAAGATCAAAACGATTTCAAGAAATTGTCAAGGGAGCAACATCATCAAAAGGTGGATCATCTGATGCCAATATTGATGCTTTCATCAGAGACATTACTCAAGGCCATGCTCATTGACAATCCATGCACTATACACTATACGCATATATATATATATGTGTGTGTGTGTGTGGCTTTTTCCTTTTCTTTTCTATTTATGAATTTACAACTTTTCAAATAAACATTTTGCAATATCATCCTCATGTACTTGATTACATATGGATGTATCTGTATTTGTTTTTCAATTCCTCTTTGTAGGATCCCATGTGTAAGGTTTTATATATTTGTGGTGTGGGTGTGGGTGTGGGTGTGGCTCTCTTTAGAGATGTCCTCTAATAAATGTGATTTGCATATTATTGCAAAATCAAAATTTGTCCCGATAAGATTAAAAGCTTATTTAGAGCTGAAAATAAACAATTAGTGCTCTAAATCTAAACAAAGGGTTCATAAAAATAGAAAGAAAAAAAATTAAACGACTTATAAATTCAAACATTATTGGTTCAATTCACTCATTTTTTTCATAAATAAAAATGAAATAATTGACTACAAGAAAGAATAATTAATTACAAGATAGAATACAGATCGAAGATGACTGAATTTGGGTAATTACTCAAGTGTTAATTTTGATTTCAAGTCAAAAATTGTGTATTGTTATACTTCAAAATGTCATTACAAGACCTATGCCTAACTCTACTGCTAGCTCATCCCATACTGGTGGGCCAAATGCCTGTATTATATTGATGGGTTAAAGCCCAATAACTATTCTGTTAGTTGGTGGGGCAAATGCCTTTATTATATTTTAAATTGATGTAAAAAAAACTAATTAAGAGGGACGATATTTACATTCTTCAAAAGCTTTATGTATATCCCAATTTAGTATTTATTTTTTTAAATCCAATATTACACTTGAGTAAAATTACTTGAATGACTAAATAGTTTGTAAGTACATACCAATAATTATTAATTGGCTTTATTAATCTTTTATAAAAAGAAAAAAAAAGTTTCTTATTAATTATTTGATATGATAATAAAAGTCTTCCTATTTTATTAAACCCTAACTTCTATTTTAAATACTAATTTCAATTTCTTTTAAGAAATACAAATTGATTGAGTTGATAAACAATTTACTGCTATAATTGAGTGACACAAAAATCAATACCAACAATAAACTTTCTTATGAACAATTGTTTTTTTGTAAAAAGTTTTTTAGGAACAAAAGAATTAAGATACACTGTTGTGAGCTGAGAGTCTCTTTTTACATATGACCCTTCTTCTTGGTTGATGTAATTGATGTTTTCTATTAATGGATTTTAAGTTTAAAAAAAATTAAAAAATTAAAAACTAAAAGAGCTAAAGCAACACATGCACATGTTAAGGTTACATCAAGTAGTTTTTCAATTCGGTGAAATTGGAGAAGTTTGAGCTTAAAAAATATTTAAAAACTATAAAAAAAAAAAAAAAAGTTTAATGCAATGAAAAGAAATTTTTTTCAGACAATTTTTTAGTGACATTCAATGTTTTTGCAGGAGTTAGAAATTATTTTTTTAAGAGAAATTATTTATTTGAATAAAAAGATATAAAATAATAAATTTTAAATAAATATGATTATATAACAAAATAGTGGGGTGTGCTTAGAAAAATATAATACAATAAAATTAAAGAAATAGTATTTTTGCCATTAAGTGAGGTTTATTTATGAACCAGAGATTTTTAAAATATTTTAGAGGTATACATATGAAAAGACTCAAAGAGTGTACATACGGTTTTTGAGGGGTACCAATATCGCCAATCGTAATCAAAGACTCAATAATTTTGATAGTTATGGGCTAAAGCCCAATAAACCCACGTCAAACAATGATATGCTTGTAACTATTAGGTTATTCATTAAGATTAATTATCGACACCGATAATTAACATAAAATAGAAAATTTTATAACCTTGAGAGTCTATTTAGGAGTATACCAATATGACATCCTTTTCAAAAATATTGAAAGAGTTTTGCCAAAACATTCTTTATCATCTCCTCACAAAGAAAGAACTTAAATGGAAAAAAAAAAAAAATAAACCCATTAATTTCAATACAAGTTTATACACTCTTCTGACTTTATCCTCGGTATAAAAGGATAAACTAGGAAAAGAAAATGGATTAAATATAAATATAATTAACAAAACGACTGAATTCAAAAAACAATCATGTTTTCGAAATTTGATAAAACATTCACTTCTATTTAGTCGAAAGTAAAAAAAAAAAAACCCTGTAAGTGGAATTTTGAAGCTTCTCTCCATAGTTTTTTTTATATATATGTAAGTATTACAATATTACATGAATTCAGAGTTTTTATTGAGGAGATGGAGGATTCGAATCCGTAATCTCGTAGTGCAGGTGAGAGTAGTTTACCACTGAACCAACCTTATCTTGCCACCTCACATATAATATATGGTGCAAAATTATATATATATTTTTCTGCATAGACCACAACTGCTAAAGAAAGTATAAAATAAACTCCGCATAAGCTTTTTAGCCTTTTCAATAATGTTGTCTTGATCAACCAAGTGCAATCTCCTGCCTACAAATGATCTGCTGAAGAATCCAACATCATTACCAAGAGCTTCATGAATCTTTATCTGATAATGATGATCATCTCCTCTCATTGTGCTCGAACCGATATCCGCGAATCGGTCCAATCCAGTAGGAGATGGCGGCAAGGCCAAGGCCATCATTTTCCTCTCAATCAAGTGACCAAATGAAGCTATTTCATATGAGTCATACAAGGGACTCTCCCACAATCCCATCTCAATATTCCTGAATCGATATCTAAAAATGATCTCATCTAAAAGTCGAATAGTGATTTTGATTTGGAATATAATCGAGACTGTGACCTTGATAAAACCACTTTCAGAAACGTTTTATGACATTACCAAAATCATTCAGACTATGAGGTACGTTTATGTTTGCTTGTTATGGTGTTACTGGTTGTAATGTTTAAAACCATCAACCAAGTGGAATATTATGTTTCCCATCTTTATTTGAAACGCTTTGATATGCTATTAAAATTTTAAAATCAAGAGCAGTAGAAGTGCAACTTTCACTCTACATTTATCAAATTGTTCATCTCTTTTAAATTCGGTACATAAACTATTTTGATTAGGGAATGTGTCGAATAAATGGATGTAAATTCAATCGGCAACATTAACTGCTTTTTTTTTTTACAAAAACTGGCACACTCAAATATTTTGACATGCTTGATACAACCATAAGGTTGAAAATAAAGACACGGAAGTCGAGTATTTTTCGAAGCACTATAGGTGAATTTATTTTTATCTTGTTTGCCATCTCTGCACACATATCTATTATTATCCGCTAATATTTCGTCATCCTAGACAAACAACACACAATACACAACACACATAGTCTGTGTATTTTTTGGCGGTACATTGCATGGGGTTCTCGATTATAGTGTAAGCCATTGACTTATGGGTGAGCTATGGGTGATAATATTTGATTCATCCCATGATCATACGGTAATAATTATAAGAAAGAAAAGAATAAACTCGTAACTTGAGTTGAGTTTTGTTAGTAAAGTTAATTCGAAATATTGAGTAGCCTTAGTTGGAGAGCAAAGATTACTTAGTACCTTCATCCATTGACTACATTCAAACAACTCTCAATTATTAGCTTCCATAGTTTAATTTAGTTTAATAATTCAATATTCAACAATTTTTGGTTACTTTTAATTTAATTAGAATTAGAATTAGTTATAGTCGATAATCACTTCTCCTTGTGGAACGAACTCCACTTGCTATTATACGGATCTTTACAACCAGTACACTTGCTTTTTCAATATCAAAACACTGGACTTACCTATGGATAAAACGCTGCTGACCTGATTTGTGCAGGGCACTATCAGCAATATGGCTTCCTCGCAGCATTAAAAACTGGGAAACACTTAAAATAACACGTCCGAGTAGCGGGGTAACACAACCTATGCTTGAAGAACATCAACTTGTAGGGATCAAAAATTAGCTTCAACGAGACCAAGTTAAGTTTTTCAAAATGAAACTCGTCTCAAGAAAAAATATCCAAAATAGAAAAGTGTCCAAAAGACTAGAAATCATCCTAGGATGAAGACACGTAAAAGCATCACAAAGCACCAATTCTTTGGTGCCAGCCAATTCAGCAAGTCAGCCTACCGAAGCAATTTAGCTCGCCGAACCTACTCAACTCGCTGTAGTTATTCAGCTTGCGTAGCATTTCAGCTTATGTAGCAATTTAGCTTGCCGCAGCGATCCAGTATGCCGTAACTTTTCAGTTCGCCGAGAGCTCATCAGCACTTCAGCTCGCTGTAGCCCGGAGCAGCCCTCTCATAGTTCCGCCTCTGATTGTCATGATTTGTTAAGATCATATAATACATGTGTGACTTGAACAATACACATACTTATAAAATGTGCATGGTATGGTCGGACTCGAACTCTCACCACAAATGTGGAAGGGGAGTGCACTACCACCCGTGCTAAAACTCGTTTAATAATACATCAAGAATTTATATTTAAACTCATTCAACTAATATCAAGACTTTATAAAGAGATGAGATTGGTTTGATGGTAAACCTCTTCCACATGCACCACGAGGTTACGGGTTCGAGTCATCTCCCTACAAAAAAAACCCAAATTTATGCAATAGTATAATATATATATATATATATATAATATATATATATATATCTATATATATATATATATCTACTTTGTCTTTAAGGGCATGTTTGTTGCCCAGGACTAGGATTTGATTGGATTATATTAATCCTAAACCTATGTTTGGCAACCGCAAGGACCGGGACTTTATCTCCCAATAGTATCCAATAGTCCAATCAATATGAGACTAAATAAACCCACCTATACTAAATAAGCCCACCTATACCGGTGGGTTTACTAGTCCTGGGACTAAAACCATTGCTTTTGTTTTTGCTTTTTTTTCTATCTTTTTTTTTCATTATCTTTTTTTTAATTTATAATAATTTCATACACAAGTTGTAATTTTAATTTTTTTAGAATAATTTACTTTTGTTTGTTTAATTAAATTTTTTTTAAAATAATTTTAATATATTATATAATATAACTTTACTTTTAATAAATAAAAAGTAATAATATGATATATAAATATTTTAAGAGTACTATGTCTCAATTTTTTTTCTCAAATTCTATCCCAAATGATGTGGCACGTGAAGTGTTAATGTCGTATAAATCATGAGATTATGTGGTGAATGATGTGATCTTGACACCCCACGTACCACATCATTTAAGATAGAATTTGAGAAAAAAATTTGGAACACCTAACATTACTCTTATTTTAATCCAATCACAAATTGTATTAACACATGACAAATACTAATTTGTTATTGAATTTTCATTCGATTATTAAGAACCCAGATTATTTCAATCCTAATTTCTCTCAACGGGATTGAAGAATTCAAATTCGTTGTGCCCACCGTAATCCCACATGTGTGTATATATATATATATATATATGTGTGTGTGTGTGTGTGTGTGTTTGTATTTAAAAAATATTTTATTAAATAAACAAATTACAAAATGGAAACATATTTAAATTTATTTAAAAATAATGTAAATCTAAATTTTAAAAATATTTTTGGATATTATTACTTTAATAATATATAAATTAGTTCAATATTATATTTCACTAAACAAAACATAATATTAATTCAGTCCAGTCTCATGTTTTCCCAAACACAGTATAATATTAATTTAGTCCAGTCCAATCTCATCTCAATCCAATCCAAACCAATCTCATAAAATAGTCTAAATCCAATCCCGCGTAATAAACGGGCCTACGGTTCTTAACTTTATGCATTCTTCAAATAAAAAAAAGTTTCAATAAAAAAACAAAACTTACTTTACGCATGTAATATTATACTGTAGACACTATACGTGAAGGAAACATATTGTTATTTAAAATTCTTAACTTTATACGTTCTTCAAAAAATTAAACTTACTTTAAACTTTACACGTACAATATTATACTATATAATTTTGAAAAAAATAAAACTTACTTTATAGTTTACACATGCAATATAATATTATATAAAACATACATGAAGGAAACATATTAAATTTCTAAGAAAAACCATGTAAGGAAAACAATTACACGCGTGATTCGACCCGGACTAAAAGGGAAAAAATAATAATAATGATTTAGCTACTATATGGGAACTATAGGAACTATACAATAGTTGAGTAGTTATGTGAGAGAGGGTTATAGGTCGTTTGTATTTTCCACTTAAAACTTATATTAAGTTGTTTTGTTTGTTTTTTATGTGGTCATCAGACAACTTAAAAATACTTAAAAATAACTGAAAATAAATAGTAACAAATTCCAACTTTTCACTCGATTTCAAATAATGGGATTGCATTTAAAATATTTACTCTTAAGATTATCCTTTATACAAATTTCTTTGTTTTGACATATTTCTAATCATAAATAACTATAAACTAGATAAAATAATGATAATAAAAACTTTAATATCACATTGTCACACACCATATCATTTGAGAAAATTGTTTGGGATGCCTAGCATTAGGTTTCTTTTTTGGAAATATTACAATAATTTGGGGTTTGGAAAGAGGGGAGACTTGAACCCACAACTTCTTAGTATAGGTGTGAGGGGCATATCATGGGTCAACCTATCCAGCATTACTAATATTACTCCTGGATTAGTGTTTTCGAGCGGTGCTATTGACACCTCTCTATTGAACTAATAATGCCCCTCATTTAAAATTTGTTTGAGAGATTTTCTTTTACAATACAATTTTATCTTTTCACACTCATTCTAAAGACACTCCATCCTAAAATCTTGGCTAATTTTTAATTTTATACTTTAAATTCGTTTTTCATCTTAAATATTCTTTCGCGCGTGTGTGTATATATATATATTTCCACTTTATTATTATATTAATTATACAATTTACATGTTAAGATTCATATTCTTTTCAATTTTTCATTATATTACACGCTTTCAAATTTTTTCTATAATGTAAATATAAGCTTACTGTGTATCAATATTTAATAGAATAAATAATTAATCTAGGATATTTTGATTTTTACACTATCCAATATGTAATTTTTTTAGAAACCAATGTAATTTTATTTATTATACTGTTTAATATATATAATATTGTTTACATTTTGTAATTTTCATGTATTTAGAAGAATTTTTAATTTATTAATATATAATATAATATAATTATAATATAATAAATATAAAATAAATAAACTGCAGCAACCGGTTGACTGCAGTCTGTTGTCACCAACCAGGTGGCAAGCCACCTCCATTTATATGTTAATATAGTGATATTTGGGTTTTCAAAAATATTTGTCTACAAAATCTCATTATTAACTTGACAACTTACGTATCATATTATTTGAGTAAATTGTTCGGGATGCCTAGCATTAGGAATTTTCTTTTTGAAATATTACAATAATTCAGAGTTTGAGAAGAGAGGAGAGACTTGAACCCACAACCTCTTGGTGTAGATGTGAGGGACATACTATGGGTCAACCTCATCCAGCATTACTAATATTACTCCTGAATTAGTGTTCGAGCAGTGCTATTGACACCTCTATATTGAATTAATAATACCCCTCATTTTAAATTTGTTTTAGAGATTTTTTTCTTAATCCAATTTTATCATTTCACGCTCCTTCTAAATACACTTTACCCTAAAAACTTAATTTTTTTTAAAAAAAAATCTAAAGATACTATATTTGTCCAAAATTATCTTTTTTACCTTTCAACACTCCTTTTTTTTTGAAACAATACATCATAAAAACCTAATTTTGTATTAAAAAATTGTAGAGGTACTTCATTTTGCTTCAATTTTTTTTTTAAAAAAAATTTGTTTATTTCTTGTTGCAAATTATTACCATTACTTTGGCATAACTTTAATGATATTGAAAACAAAAATGTTTATGGGTTTGTGAAACACAAAAGGATTAAAAAAAAAAGTAATATTGGAGTCTAGGAAAGTTGGTTTGTAATGTATTTAGAATTTTTATCCTCTTTATTATGGTAAAATTGTCATATGATAAAAGTAAATAAAAAATGAAAATGGAGTGTATAAAGAAATTTAATGGATTGTGAATAGCATCGCTCTTTATTTATATATATATATATATATATATATATATATATATATATATGAACTTTCAAGTGAATGATTGCTTATTTTAATTTCGGTAACGACCGTATATCAGTCTCATTTACCTTAGTGCGCACTGATAAAAATACATCAGTACAATGCATGAGAGTCGTTAGACTGAAAATTTTCACATAAGTGTGCACTTATGGAATTATATAAAGACATTGAATGTGAGCCACTCGTTTTACATACTTTGACTTGGTATATATGCACTTGTCAGAACTATTTTATAAATGAGTGGCTCACATTCAATGTCCTTATATAATTCTATCAGTGCGCACTGATAGGAAAATGACTGAGTCGTTAGATTCAACTACTTTAATGTTAACTATGTCAAAGTATTTGAATCCAACGACTCACATGCATTAGCACTGATATAATTATATCAGTGCACGCTGAGGTGTACCGTGAACTCCACCGTGTGTGTAGATATATAAATATATATATATATATATATATATATATATATATATATATATTGGACATGATCCATGATCTCAACTTTTTACAAGAGTTTTGACACAATTTTGTGTCACTTGATGAACAATCTTTAAATGGTCCAGATTAATCCACTTGTAATTTTCTTCTCTCTTTTTGAATGTCATCATTTATTTTCCGACATCTCTCATTAATTAATACTTTTAATTTAGTTTCATCTTTTCTCCTCTACATTTAGGGTGCATTTGTTGCACCAGATATGATTGGGATTGGAAGTCCAATCTGATGTTTGGTGAGTCTAAGCAATTGAGATTATATTTATCCCAAAATCATTTTTATCCTGTTAGAGGAGGATAAAATTATCCCCTCCAAATCAACGGGATAAAATAATCCCCTCCTTCACCAACGTCGCACGTCTCCTCTCACTGTTTGCGCTGTCGACGACCACCACAATATCTGTACACGCCTCCAACTTTCGCCGACCGTTGCGCCTCTTCACTGCTGTTGCTTTAACCGTCGTTGCTACCACCATAGCAGATCTAAAAAAGAAAAGAGAAGAGAGAAGAGGTTGGAGGAGAGATGTGTGTTTTTATTGACTGATTTTATCGATTTAAATGAGAAATTGGATGGAGATAAATATGGAGATGAAGTTGATTGTTGGATTTTGTGAATGAAAATTGTTGATTGAAGTTGTGTGAAAAAAAAAACAGAGAACGAGAAGGAAGAAGAAAGAAAAAAGAAAGCATAGAAAAAGAGAAGGAAGAAGAGAGAGATCATTGATGTAATGATTTGGTTTTGGGTTGATAGTAGATGTAATTGGGCTTTTTATTTTTTTTAGATAATTTTTTTTTTATTTTGTCCAATCTCATTACTTATCCAAACACATGATTGAATTATTTTTAATCCAATCTCATGTTGCACCAAACATGAGAAACACTATAATTAATCAAATTCAATCTAATCCAATTCTATGTCTTAAAATTAGTCCAATAATATCCCGTGCACCAAACGCACCCTTATAATTTTATTTCTTGTCTCTAGATTCACTCTCATTGTTCTCTATGCTCACTTTTTTCTCATCTCCTGTATTTTCTTATTTATGGTTGATTTTGTTTTTATAAATAACATAAATAAACTACGACAAATAAAAAAATCGCTTGGATAAAAGAAATATTTTGTTGTGTGTGATTAATAGAATCTAATTAAATGTTTTAAGAAGAGTTACATGTGGATTAATCCAAACCATTCACAGTTTGTTAATCTAAGGGTTCCGTAAAAAATTGGGGCCATGATCCTGTCCATAAATGGCTATATATATATATATATATATATATATAGGACAATCTATAGAACACTGGTGAGCCCGTACACCGTGTAGAAAATATTGCGATCGAATGTTTGGTCACACTTTTTTAAATTACGATTACAATATTTCCTACACGGTGTATGGATACACTGAGGTTCTATAGCCTGACCATTTATATATATATATATATATATATATATATATATATTAAAAGTGTATGGTACACCGATATTTTATTAATTGGCCATATATATCTCTCATGAAGGATCTCTTATTTTAATTTCGGTAAGAACTTTGATGAAATCACATCGATTTTTATGGATTTTGATTTGAATTTTTTTTTTGGATAATAAGTTTAACGAAATCTAACTATGAATAAAAGTTGAATTTTTTCAAGTCCTAAAACTATTTATTTCGATTTTATTAAATATGAAAGCATCGAAAAAATAGGTGAAATATAAGAAAATTCAAGGAAAATAGTTCTATTGCTTGAAAAATTCCCTAATTTTATACACATGTAAATTTCAATAAACTTATCATCCACAGAAAACTTCATATCAAAATTCATAAAAGTCGATGTACCAAAATTAAAATAAGAGATCTCTTATAAGAGACTTACTATATATCTATATATATATATATATATAAAGAGAGAGAGAGAGAGAGAGAGAGAGAGCATGCAAACAATGTCGTGGACTTCATTCCTAGAATTTCTCCCATACGAGTATCGGATCTTCCGCATTTCTTTCTTGAAAACAGCCAAAGCTTGGCCATAGATTCCTGGAATTTAGAACTTGCCATATCCAAAATACAATATCTGGTGTGTCCTTCCATCTATGAGATAGAATCACTAGCGTTTGACTTTTTAAGACAAAAATTCAATTTCTCTATCTATCCTTGTGGTCCTCTCATACCTTATTTTGATCTGAAACCCCTCATGACTATATAGAATGGCTGAATTCTCAACCTATAAACTGTCTTGTATGTCAAGTGCCCAAACCGATGAAATGGCTAATGGACTAATAAATAGCGGCGTTCGATTCCTATGGGTGGGACGAGAGAATAGTTTTCGGCTTAAAGAGGCATGTAGTGGTCATGAACTGGGACTGGTGGTGCCATGGTGTGACCAAATGAGTGTTAGAGACATTCTTCAGTTGGGGGATTTTACACGGTGGTTTGAGTTCAACTTTTGAAGCCGGCTTTTTAGGAGTTCCGATGCTTAGTTTTCCTCTAGCCACTGATCAATTTGTAAACAGTAAGCTAGTTGTGGAAGATTGGAAAGTTGGATGGAGATTAAAGAAAGAGCTTGGAGTAGGGAATGAATTGATTACAAGCAGAGAAGCCATTGCAAAGACCGTACACAAGTTTATGTAGAGAGTTGAGTGAAAGATCAAAACGATTTCAAAAAATTGTCAAGGGAGCAACATCATCAACAGGTGGATCATCTGATGCCAATCTTGATGCTTTCATCAGACATTACTCAAGGCCATGCTCATTGACAATCCATGCACTATGAATTTACAACTTTTCGATTAAACATTTTACGGTATTATCCTCACGTACGTGATTACTTATGGATGTATCTGTATTTGTTTTTCAATACATATTTGTAGAATCCCGTGTAAGGTTTTATATATGGATGTGGTGTGGGTGTGGGTGTGTCTCAGGCTCTCTTTTGAGATGCTCTCTAATAAATGTGATTTACATATTATTGCAAAATCAAAATTTGTACCGATAAAACTAAAAGCTTATTTAGAGTTGGAAAAAATAATTAGTGCTCTAAATCTAAACAAAGGGTTCAACAAAAATAGAAAGAAAAAAAAAATTAAACGACTTATAAATTCAAACATTCTTGGTTAGATTCACTCATTTTTTCATAAATAAAAATGAAATAATTGACTTCAAGAAAGAATAATTAATTACAAGATAGAATACATATTGAAGATGATTCAATTTGGGTAATTACTCAAGTGTTAATTTTGATTCAAGTAAAAAATTGTGTATTATTATACATCAAAATGTCGTTACAAGACCTATGCCTAACTCTACTGCAAGCTCATCCCATACCGGAAGGAGTGTCAACAAAACAAGAACAATTCCCACCGTAACAAATGCTTTTCTCCATGTTCCCACTTCACTCACATCGTTTAAGCATGGTTTTTCCGGATTTCGCTGATCGCGTTACGGAGAAGATAATCAGAAGACGATCTTAAAGCTTGAGAACTTATAATGGTGTGATAAAAAGATAATTGATTCTTTCAGACCACGTACCTGGCATATTAGCACGTATAGTCCCCATGGAAGGGATAAAGGACCACCAAGCTGGAAAGAGCGGACAAGAAAAACATATTTCAGATGATAATTACCCGTATAATGCTTTAGACAATAAACATATCTGATTTCTTCATGAGACTATATAGGATGCAGCACTCATGATAAATTTCATCAACACTAGAATGAATAAGAAAAGATGCATACCACTCCCAATCCTAGCAATGTGTAAGTTGTCAAGCCAAACCCGATCAGTGCAGATCTTCCGAAAGCACCCTGTAAGAACATATAATTAGATCAATAGTGTCCAACCTCCATTACTCCCCTTGGTTTGTGCTCAAAGTCCCAGTTCAAACAGAAGAAAAGGTACCTGTACCGCTCTTCCACCATCAAGGCATCCCACTGGAAGCATATTAAATGCTGATGTGGTTAAACCACACCTGCAAAACTAAATTGTATGGTAAGCATATTTCATGCTATAATAAATAGAACAAGAGAGTCCAGAAATTGTAGACTACCATCCAGCAATCATCAACGGATGAATCGTAACTGTTGAAGCATGCATTGCTCTGCAAATTAATAATGACAATGCATCAGTAAAAATTTCAATGTAGAAAGCAAGAACTCTATGGCTCACATGAGACATCTGCCAGATTAGTCCAAAAGTGAAACAAAGCCATTGGATCCAATGAATGTATTCATAACTAGCTTTCTTATCAACATGGTTTTCACTTTTCAGTTGAACAAACCAATATAAAGCAAAAGAGAGACATACGTGTAACCAAGAGTGGCTCTACTGATGAGACCAAGAAGCAAAGAACCTTGAAACAGCGTGCTGGGAACCTGCACCAAATCTCCAGCAGCATCTGGATTTGATGAGAGCAACAGGCCAACAGCAAACATAGAAAAAGACAATGCAGCACCAGCAAATGGACCAGCAAGTGAAATGTCAACTTGTGTACTCCGATCAGGAAGAATAGATTTGAACTACAAAAATTAGGAATTGATGAGCAGCACTACACCATCACTATCGCAACAGAGACACTAATACGTATATAAAGCTTTCAGTCCCACCTATGATATCAATTTGCTTTAGTCATTTTTAATATTATTACAAGTACAAATAACAAGGCAAAGAATATCTAGTTCAGAACAGATTATATCAGTATTGGTCCTAAGATGGCATCGAATAATATATATGAACAAATGCTGCACAATATATAAATCCAGTATCTACATAGCATATAAACAAGACACTAGATTTCAGAAACAAATGCGGAAAGAACAGAGAACCATTTTGAGGCAAAATAAGATATCTTTGTGGCACAAATGATTTCTTATCCTTAGTTGTCTAGTTGGATTCTATTTGCATCTCAGGTCTAATCAGGCAACTCCTAAAATTCGGAGACTTCAAATAATAAAAAGTGATTACATCCTGAAGCCAAACAATCATACATTACAGTAAATAAATAATTACAAATCCTTACGAAGCACAGGTATCAACATATTTGATTGAAATGTGAATCTCAAACTCGCAACGCTAGTGAATTTTTTTTAACTAATTAGTTATGCATCTTTTCGGAATCCTTTTTGTGCATATGTGAGGGAATCATACTGCATTAACACTAAACAAAATTCCTGAAGTATTATTTTTTTTTGTAAATAAAAATTCATGAAGTTACATCACAAGCAAATCATATTAAACGTCTATGCCCACATAAGATACAACAAGACATCTTCTGAAGACTTCCCTATCACAACTGGAAAAATGAGTTTAACTGCCTAATTATATCATAAATACATTTTAGTCATTCAATGGGATGAATGATTCTAAGTTATGTTGCTTAGACTAGACTACAGATAATATCCAGGTGGACCAGGTGCATTTTTAAATATAAATTCACAAAATTCAAGCCTTAGTATAGGGACTCCTTATTACAATAATAGAAAAGGCATTCAACTCGAAAGCAAAATAGACACATCTTTATGCTAAGTTGTTTCAAAGAATAGATTTACCATAATAAAACTCACCTGAGTGATTGCACCAAAGCTGCCAAGAGTAATGTTTGGAATGAAGTAAGGAATGCTTAATTTTACTTTCTTCGGGAAAGCAGCCAAAAAGTGTCCAACTTCCTGCAAACAACCATCTCTATCATGTCAAGAGATAAACCAATAGAAATGAATTTAAACTAATATATGCATATGGCCTAATATGATAAAATCTCGTGGAGGCATGATACCAATCCAGAAGTAGTTAAAAACAGAGTTAGGTGATGCATAACAAAAAGTGTGATTTTCAAACTCCCTCTGGATACATGCTTGGAGATATTCTCACAAAAAGTGTTGGCTAGAAACTATGAGGAAAATGCATTTTGACATGGTTCTGTAATAAGCCATGGCAGATTGTGTTAAGGCAGATCGACCAACAAAACCAGAGAAGAAAACATCCCTGCTTAATGGACTGCAGATTGTTAATCAATATACAGTCCAACGTAGTACTTCTATCAAACTACATATTCACGTATGAAATATGTATAATGAAAACCAATATGTACATACAATAAAAATAACATAGTCAACTTCACTCTTCAGTGTCCAGTGCTTACAAATGATATGGTTTTGGCATGGTATCCAAAATGTTTTACTAAGTTGATCAAATACAAGGCAAAATATTCCAAACTCGGATAGCCTTAGAAGAAAAAATCTTATGAATTAATTGGAGGAACAAATTTTGACTTGATGACACGGCATACAAGTTCATACTATAGATTAGGAGATTAAAAATGACTAAAGCAGAGTTTTGCTACTCTTTGAGTAACAAAAACAAGATCTTGAGATCACCAACATTAAGTATTATTTTGTCATCAACATATTAGAGCATTGTTATGTCCTGCCCACTTAACTATCATCTTAAGCATTGGCATGACCTATTGCTTTCAATGCACCGATACTAACAGAAGTAAACTACAACAATAGATAGGTTTATCAGGAATTTTTGGCACAGTATATTTGTCAACAAAAAGAAGAAAGATTGAAGTTGCAAGATAACACAATAGGCAACATAAACATTGAATGCATTAATTCAAACAAAACCAAAAAGGAAAAGATATACTGCTTACATGAAATAGCAAAACCCCCAAGACGCCATATGCTAGGGGCAAAGCAGTATCCACAAAAGGGTATAGCAGTTCCATATCTGGTGGTTCAATGGCATTTGGATCTGTGAAGTATTTTACTACCTCCGGAGGAAGTCTATTGATCTGGTTGACAAATTGCATGCCATTATTACTAAACATTTTTAAATGACAAATAAAAAAAATGTTGACAAACCAATGGTGATATCCAGATATATAAAGGAAGGAGAAATGCATTGAAACATCAACAAACCAGTTCCATACTATCTGTCCAAATTAATTGGCAATTTACTGACCTGAGATGCAATTCCCAACTCCACAGAGGAACCAATGGTCAAGAAGAATAACAGGAGAGCAATCACATATTGCCAAAGTGTTGTTGGCCCTGGTTCGGAGACCTCTTTTCGCAGTAAACCAAAGCTAACACGTGGCCCTCCACGTGGATCTGGTCCTTCAGAACTGGGTTCCTCCACCATAAAAAGGTTGTATTTGTCACCTGTGACCTCAGCTAGCTGACTCTGGAGTTTGGCAAACACATCTTCTCTCTTTCCCCTTAAATTTCCAAGAAAAAGAATGCCCTCACCAAGATCTCCAAACGGCTCTTCTTTGGTTACCCAGAATGTTGAATAGCCAAAAAGCTTATCCTTAATTACCTTTACATCAGCAGGGTCGACTTTCTCAGGTCCAAGAAGCTCCATCAGTTTAAAAGAGTCAACTTGGAAATTACTATAGGGTGGTCCAACAGGAGATATAGAAGGTGGCTGAAGGATGGTAACATTAAACAACAGTATCAGAATCATCATCTTGGTAGATTATGCAAACATCATCATCCATTCATCTCATTGTCAGTTTCATTCTTGCACACTCACTCTCTTTGCCCATGTCATTAATATGTATAAACTTAGTTCAATAAGTACAGGGGAAGTGAACTAGGGTTATTCACAGACAGGAAGCAACCACTGAAAGACAGTTTGAAAATATTACAGAAAAATGATTTTGTTCAACCCATAGCATCAAGGCTTTTCAAAAGGTGAGTTAGAGGACTTTTGTAAATGTTATTTTCAAGCTGAATAACCCTAATAGCAACCAGATAGTAAATAATTAAAATGGCACGTCCAAGTCAAAGCTACGTATACCATTTGTATATAAAGCAACCAAAAAGTGGATTTAAGTCAAAGACCCCTCAAATTCCAACTTCAAGATTCCAATTCCTTAGAATTAAACTGTGCCTAAGTAACTATACCATTAGTCCATTACATCAATGCTCAATCTCAATGGATAAATTCTTCTTGTATATGGCAATAATGCAAAACATGCGCTAGTTATTGACCAAACCAAAAGAGGATTACATTGAATCAAATAACATGGATCATGGAGGCCTACACACTAATGTCAGACTCAAATAAATTATGTGTTTCTTATGTAGTTTTAGGATTCATAGTCAGTTATATTATTTGTTGAATATAATTTCTTTATGTGAATACCGGGTAGCTTAGTTGGTGATATCCCTTATAGTTATGCTAGAGATATTGTGATCGAATCCCACACACTTTGGTTTGGTTAACAGTAACTTTTAGTTTATTTCTTTTCATTATTAAAAATATAATGTATAGTTTCCTTTTCAATTTGGCCAGAGCCATATGAGTAGACCGTGATGTAATTATTTAAAGTTAAAATTCAGATTGATTTGAAAACACAAAAACCCTCATCTCTTAATTATCTATCTATCTTCCCCTATATTCCTTCCATTCACTCTCTCCCTCTATACCTCTCTTCCGTCTCTGTTTCAACATGAGACCCGTATTAAGCATATCAACAAGAATGCACCAACACACCCATTTACATTTTTGTTTACAAATTACACAAACTCTAGTCAATAAAACAGGATTCGTAAACTACTAACTACTTGTCTACTTCCATAGCATGACATAACCAAAGTTTTTATACATTCATACATCTGCTATTGGAAACACTTCCAAAATGCCAACCAAACAATGCCCAATTAACACACAGCAAAGAAGCTACTAAAAAAAAACTGTATAAACATATAATTATATTTTAAAACAAAATTGTACCCGTGAAGAAACAGAAGGAGGAGACTTGTCATCGGTGTTTTTGTCTTCCTCTTCATTGGGTGATGCTGTAGAGACTCTCGAATCGTTGGATACACTATCTTCATTTTTGTCTACATCGTTATCATTTGTACAAAGACACCTAAATCTACAAAAATTTCGAAAACTCAGTCTCCCGTTTGAAATTGCTCTGCTGGGGAAAGAAGAAGAACAACAACAAGAACCCTTGTTCGTCTTCTTCAGCTTCAAGTGTTGGAACACCTGAATTCTCTCGTTGCAACGAGGAATCAATTGGAGCTTGAAACTCACGGAGCCAAAACTACAGCTAGCGAGAGTTCCCATTTTTAATGAAACCTGTGAAGGACTGCACGTAAACGCTGTCGTAATGGGGGCGAGAAGAAGGTGGTGTGATTATCAAAGCATTGGAGAAAAAGGGTTTCTGATTTCTTCTGGGTTTGTTGCGGTTTAGCGAGAGTGAGAGAGATAAAGAGAGGACAGGTGAAGTGAGAGCACCTTTGGCTCACAACAGCATATCTTCTTTTGCTTCGCCGGATATTTCAAAAAATATTTTTCTTTTTTTTAACTCGTCTAGAGTGACCGATGGTCACGGTTCTCGTTTGATGTGCAAGATAGAATGCAATAATTATTGAGGTCTTTTCTTTTAGGGTAAATATCATTTTAGTCCCTATAGTTTACCATATTATTCATTTTGGTTCTCCTTGTTTCAGTATTGACCTGTTTAGTCCTTCTGTGACATTTTCTGTTAAAATCAGACCACCTAACATGGTCAGATGGTCAAATGACCATTATGCCCCTTAAAATCAGACCATCAAGCATTCTTTTAGAATTTGTTTTAAGAGGGGGAAAACGGTAACTTGTTGTATACATAATTGAAATAAAAAATAATTAAGAATTAAAAAAATAACCAAACCCTAATATCCATTTCTTTCTCTCATCCTCTTCTCTCTCTCTCTCTCTCTCTCTCTCTCTCTCTCTCTCTCTCTCTCTATCCCTCTCTTCTCACCCTCTCTCACCAGCACACCACCAGCCCCACCATCAAACCACCGCACCGTACCACCCACCAAAAACCGCCATGAACTCGCCACCAATCCCATCCAAAAACCTCCTAGAAACTGCCACCACAGCTCCATTAGAGGATCGTCTCCTTCAGGTCAGCTCCTTGCACGGGGGAGCAGATCAATCTACGAGAGGGAGACGCCGATCGATCTACGCGTGGGACGGAGGAGCCGATCGAACTGCTCGTCGCACGGAGGAGCCTGTCAATCTGCACGAGAACGGAGGAGCCGATCTATCTCCTCCTCGCGCGGTGGATGATTCACCCCAATCCATCTGACATGGTCAGATGGTCAAATGACGGTGGCGGTGGTTCGATTTATGGGTTTGATTGTGACTTGGTGCGATGTTGTTGGCCGTTCTTGGGTGTTGGGTGTTGGGTCGATTCTCGTCGCTTTTGGTCGACTGGGATTGATTTTGATTAGGGTTTTGGTTTGATTTTTATTTTGGCTGTTGAGTTGGTGTTAATTTCGGGTGGTTGAATGGCGGTTTCTAGGCTTGGGTTGTGCGGTGGAGATGTTGTGGTGGTGATGGTCTAGGCATTGGTGTTGGATTTTAATATTTTTTGGATCTGTTGGGGGTGATGTTGAGTCTGGGTTATGGGTTCTGGGTGTTGGGTTTTAGGTGGTTTTGGTTGTTGGGTGTTTGGAAAGGGTGGTTTGGATGTTTGGTTGATTTGGAGATGGGTTAATCTGTATGGGTTATTGAAAACGAAGAAATGAAAATGGCGATAGATGACTTTGAGAGAGAATAGAAGAGAACAGTTTTTTATTTTTATTATTAATATTCTTTTATAATTTCTGTAAATATTTTTTATTATTTAATTTAATAATATTTATTAAATTAACGATTTTACCATTTTACCCTTGCTCTATTAACGGAAATTTCAAAAACCTTAACGGAATTGGACGGTAGGGACCAAAATAGAGATTAATTGAAACGACAAGGACCTGCATGGCCAATACTGAAACAACGAGGATCCAAATGGATAATATGGTAAACCATAAGGATGAAAATGATATTTACCCTTTCTTTTATGACCTCTTCATGTTTGAAAGAGTAAAACTATTAAATACTCAAAAATATTACATCTGTGTTCTTTTTAGAGTTGGTTTTACCAAATTACCCTCTAACTCAATTAATTCAAAATTACCAAATTGCCATATTTTATTCCCTTAACACTAACACATTACCAAACTACCCTCTATCATTCTTTATTCCCTAATCCTTCTAACACTAAAACCATAAATCCCCAAATTTCAAAAATCAGAAAAAGAAGAAACTGTGTCATTGTCCTTGAGAAGAAGAAGAAAAGCGACTGAGAGAAGAAAGGAGACTGAGAGAAGAAGAAGAGAAGATTAAGATTATTGATTGTGTCGTTAAAAAGAATGAAGAGCGAAGAAGAAGACCAAGACTCGGCAACGCGACTCGACTGAGAGAAGAAGAAGAGAATATTCAGATTATTGACTATGTCGTTGAGAACAACGAAGAACGAAGAACGAAGAAAAAGATCAAGACTGTGTAGAAGAACTTAAAACAGATGTAGGCATTTTGGTTTTTCTTTTCAATAACATGTTAGATATTGTTTTTCCATTTGTTTTTTATTTTGATTTTTGCATGTGATGTTGTATCTGTGTGGCTATGTTTCTAGGTTTTTTTTATTATATTTGTTGTTAAATGTTTATTTCTAGGTTCTATAATCTTTGTATGTTTCTGGCTATGTTTGTTTGGTTTCTCGTTTTTTTAAATTATTTTTTGATTTTTGTTCCTGTGTTGATGGGCTATCTTTGTAGTTTTTCTCTCTCTCTCAAATGTAGATGAATGAATGTGAAATGAAGGGTTATGGCATGAATGAATGGTGAATGGCCCTTGTGATCGCGCCAAAATTATTATATATTTAGGCCCTTATATCCTTATTTTTTGTCTCGTTTTCGGGTGTTTTTATGTGTCTTATGGCTCTTTTATTGTGCTTTGCAAACAATATGTGTAATCTCGGTCTTGGGGAAGGAAGTGGAGAATTCAGGCACAAAGCAAGCCCAATGAAGCAAGAAGATTAGATGCAGTGCGCTGGTGTGTGCGTGAGTACCTTACTTGCGCACTCCAAAGCTTTAGATCTTTGATGGTCCACACCAGCGAACCTACCCACGAACCGGAAATCATAAGTCATCAAAAAACTGACCAAGTGCCTAGTTTGCTGGTATTGCGCGGGTCCATACCAACGCAGTTTCTAGCGAACAGAAGAAGGAAGTAGTTGGAGAGGAGGTGCACGGGTCACTGCGCGGGTACCTACCCGCGTACATATACTCGCGCACTACATGCATCCAGCCTGCCACATCAGCATTTCAGATCTATTTTTGGCCCTCTATTAATATATCTTGTTCTTATTTCGAAAGGGGGGGGGGGGGAACACCCTCTTCCAAGAACACTCTTTTCTCTCCATTACATCACTAACCACTAACATAGATCTAGGAATATCTCCCACCTAGAGGTGTCCACGGTTTGGTTAAACCGACGGTTAAAAACCGAAATCGGACCCAAAAAACCGAAACCAAAACCGGCGATTCGGTTACGGTTAAACCTCTCTAAAAACCAGTTAAAACCGGCGGTTTTATTTTTTTAAAAAAAACAAACCAACCAATTAGATGCTGCCACGTGGCACTTTAAAAAAAACCGGACGGAACTGAAACCGGCAGTTACAAAACCGACCCAAACCTAAAATTTTCTGTTACGGTTACGGTTCGAACTTTCCACGGAACTGAAACCGGACCGAACCGGAACCGTGGACAGCCCTACTCCCACCTATTTAAACCTATCATCTTCTTCCTCATCTACTCAAGGACACTTGGAGATTGGATTCAAGCTTCAAGAAAAGAAGTCTCTACATGGGTCTTCACTATCTCTCTTCTCTTAGTTATTTGCTTGTATTAGTCATGAGTAGCTAAATATCCTACTAAAGGGTTGATGTGATTCATTTGTGAACCTTGGGCTTGTATTGAACTTTATCTATTTTATTAAATCTATCAAATATGTTTCATTCGTTGCTCTAATTTATTTCAAGGATAATTTGTCTTAGATTGTACACTCATCTCTTTGCAAGTTGTTTGAGAAATTACTTGAGTAGAGAATTGGGTATACATTATATTTGATTATATTAAGCTCATTTGAATGGAAGGATTGAACAAGAGTACCCTCCTCAAGTGAAATCTGGATTTATTAATCTCAATTTCTATCTAACCTTAAATGGGTAATCAATTCTATGCACTCTATGTTAGTTGCTTGTGAGAGGTTAAAGCATCAATTCTATACCCTCTAAGATTGGTGATTTTATAAAGAGATTAATCCCTTATTTTGATAGATTTACATTCATGAACAATCACTTGTGGGCGGCCAATACTATACACTCTAGATTGGAAAATCATAAGAGATATACAACCAATACTATATACTCTAGATTGGTTACAATAGATTAATGTACATTCATGAGAATTATCGATACGCCCGTTGTTTGCTTGTGGGAACCATCAACTCCCTAGCCTCCATTATCATATCTTCTCACTTTCGCATTCTTATTAACACTTGATTGCATGTTAGACTAACTAGCCTAATTGTAGTTGCATTGTAGTTATTAACTTTTCAAAACAACCATTGATCTTTACTCTATTTATGCTTAGTTTTAGTTTAATAGTAGTTAACTAGTTTTAGCCAATTAATTTCGCTTTCCTTGTTGACGATACCATAGCTTGTCACTGTACTTGTTTACACATTTTAAGGACATTGCTAAGGACTTTATAAATATTATTGACAGACATTTTCTAACGAAAAAAACGTTCTCGTCAAATGGCGCCGTTGCCTGGGGAAATGTGCTAATTGAGTGGCTAATCCTAGTTTTCTAGCTGGTTTTATTTTTATCTTTATTTGAGTAATTTCTTGATTATTTGATAGTCTTCTAGTTTTTGTTTTTGTTTTTGTTTCGTTTTTCTTTCTTTTTGTTTTAGAAACGATGGACTATTTTGGGCAACACACTTATGCATACAAGAGAGATGCGAATCATGCATATGCTTTGAAGTTTAATATTTCAAATCGTCGAATGCAGTCTTTGACTTCGGGAAAAGAACAGGCGGTGGTTGTGATTTTCAAGATATGTAGTGTAGTTGGGCATGACATAGAGAGTTGTCCGTTAAGAGATGAATTTCTGGAGTTTTGTAGAAGGCAAGCTCGAACATTGAAGTCCTACAATCCAGAAACCACGAGCACCTTTAGAGATCTCTACAACCGAATTCGAACTAAAAGCCATACAACAACTCTCACAACTAAGATTGAAGGACTTACCAAGACTTCTCATGGACCTATGATGGAGTCAACGCCTTTGAGCAGCCTCGTTCATTTAAGATGGGAGGAGAGCATTCATGGAGGATAGTTTGCAAACAAGTGAGCAAATTTTAGCTTCTCTGCTGAGAACTGTGTAGACACTCCAATTCTCATAGCAGACCTATGAACAAAACTACAACAACAATGCCCAGTTCAACTCATACCAACCAATTGTTGGGGTTTTTGCCCTAAAGCTTGTAATATGTAAATGTAATTTGAACATAAATAAAAGAAGTAGTATATTCATTCATTTTGTGTCATACTTTATATAACATGTGCACTTAACATCCAAAATTACCGGATGTAATTTTGAACTGAGTATATGAGTATCATATATAGATGGATTCAGTTTGAAACGAGCAATTTAAAGAGTCCGTAGATAGCAAATAAAGCTGGGTACTTTATTTGTGGTTAATCTACAGCTGCGGTCCATTTCGTAGTGTACGGTGATCCTATCCTGGATCATTCATATGTAGATATGAGAATGGAGGCACCTTGTATGATGTGATCATATAGGATTGGGCCATGATCTATATGAATCTCTCACTAAGATCCGTTTAACGATGAGATTCATATATATCAACTTATGATGGCTATATGTGGGTGATCTTAATCCTGAGTGTCTTATCGACTCCTTCAGGTTAGATCGTGGTCTTTGATATACCATGGGTGAGGTCGGAGTTGCATTCCCGATCAATATACTCCGTATGTTGGGATCGCGGTTTGGCTTGTGGCTGGGAAGGTTTGTACACAATAGTGGAATCCACTCCTTCTTGTGAGAAGTAGATGGTAGTTCCTTTAAGGGTTGATTCGGGGCTTGAACAATATGAGCGCTCTCCTAATTTCGTAAGGAATGTAGGATTTATTGTTCATTAGAGAATCAATAGTACTTAATGGAAAGATATGATTAGAGGGGTATAACGGACATTATGACCCAGCTCTAATTATGAACTACTTGTGGAGGATTATACCATATGTAATAGCTATATCGATGGACACCGAGAGTTATTGGTTTGTGTAAAAACGTCTACAGTTGAGAGAGTGCAGCTTCGGGTTTTTAGTGGAATAACACCGAAGTTAATAATCATGAAATATTAATTAAAGAGTTTAATTAATAATTTCTAAGGATTATTGGAGCTCAAAATATTGTGGGTCCATTAGGTCCCCTTGCTAGCCCGATCGATTTAGGTAACAAGGGTCACGGTTAATTAATTGGATTGTCCAATTAATTGTGTTACGAAAGTGACACGTATTTATTCGGGAATTAATTGAATAATGAGATTATTTAATTAATGAATAATGGTGATTAAATAAATTAAATAATAAGATTATTTAATTATGTTGTTAATCACTAAATGGAGGGTGTTAGTTGATATTTGATTTTGAATAAAATAAGATAATATGATTATTTTATTTTATTAAATTAAATATTTGAAATTGAATTTAAAATGTTTGAATTCAAATATTAAATATTTAATTATCTTTTTGAAAGATATGAGATATTTTTTGAAAAGTTTTAAAAATCAAATAAGATTTTGGTTTGTTTAATTTTTGAATATATATGAGATATATATTTAATAAAAAAAATTAAGAACAACCGAATGAATAAGCAAAAACACACAGCAAAAGGAAAAAAGAAGAGCATAGTCTTCGTGAACAGCAAACAACACAAATAGAAAAGAAAAAGTTAGTGTGTGGTGAGACCACAAGTGCTGCACTTCTATTTGTGTGTGTTCTTCTCTTTTTCCTCCATACAGGTCCTGAATATCGTGACGCGCCCACACGCAGTTACCAGTTCCGGGAGATAGCGAGGAAGATCACGTGGTTCAAATCAGGAGTAGTTCGTATTAAAGTGAAGGAGCCTCCTACGTAGGTATGAAAAAGTTTCTTCACTTGATTATTATTGCATTTGATTATTACTGTACAAATGGGTTAGTTTAATGATTGCATAAAATTTTTAAAACCTTCCGCTGCGTAATCTGTAACCCTAGGTTCCAACACCAATGTCCAAATCTTTGGAAGATGAGATGAGAGAGTTCATGCAAGCTTCTCAATGGACTAATGAGCAATGGAAATCAGTTCAAACTTCTCAAAAAAAGACGCAAGCCTACATACAAGAGCAAGAGCAAATGAGGCGTCAACAAGTGCAAGAAAGACAAGCCATAATGAGAAGAATTGAAGCGCATGTTGAGACAATCGTTGAAGCTATAAACAAGTGAATGCATGAAGAGACCCCGAATCAATGAGAGCCGGAAGATGCTATGATCACCCATTAGAGTGGTAAGATTGTCGATGATGAAGATAGTCATGATTGTACTAATGACACGTCCAGTGTTGCAAGTGAAAAGTTAGAGAAAGAGGAGATAAGCGTACAAGTGAAGGAAGCGAAAGATGTCCCTGTTGAGGAGCCGCTCCTATCCAAGGAACCGGAGCCATTCAAGGCACCAAGTCCTTCTCCGGGCCGTCTGCGCAAGGGCCACATGGATAAGTTACTTTTTGGTTTCATCTTGCCATTATATAAACTGTGTACTAACTTATCTTTGTTCCATCTGATTAGGAACATGCCTACTTGTGACAAATACTTCCAAGACCTAATCATATATTGGCGCAAATTCGAGACCTTGGAATTCAGTTAGGCGATCCTAGTAGCAACGTCTTGCCTAAAAGATAAATAGTGTGCTTTGTTGGAGTCAACCTACCTATGGTTAAAATTTTGAATTTTCTTGCTTTAGTTTTATTTTGCTTTGATTTAATAATTCATGTGGTGAGTGGATGTCTTGTGAGAATACTTATACTCTTGGTGGATGATGGATATTCTTATGAGATACATAATTGTGTGGTTGATATATATTTGGTTAGATGTTTGTGCTTAAAGCTAGGTTCTTCATCTCTTGGAATTGACACACCAAAAACTTGCAAAGTCTTGGAGGGACGAGCAAGTCAAGAGTGCTCATAAAATGGGCGAGTACATATTCCAATCTTGGGATACATGAAAGCAACCACTTCGATTTTAATTTTTAATCTCAATGATGAACTTTAATTTTTCCTATATTTTATTTTCATGGAATGATTGTGAGTACTGGTGAATGATTGAATGATGTGGATATACTTGTTGATATAATTTTGTGAATGTGGATGGATGGACATATTTTGTGCTTAGAGATAAAATTTTGGTTCCCAGTTTTGCACTTATTGATTTATGCCTTTTTGATCGATGAGATGAGCCGAAGGCTCGTATGTGAGTATACAGGTTAATTTTCATACATATAGGCCCATTTAGTTTGGGGGTGGTTGTTATTACTCACTTATTTGTGCAGGTCTTATGAGTTCATAGGGTTAGATTCGGTTTGGGGGTCATCATGCCCCCATTCTGTCAATTTGGTTGAATGAAAATGCTTGATAGTGGTTGAACATGAATTTGGATGTTTGTGCTTAAATGTCAAATCTTGCATGATTGCCTTCTTTTATTTTGAGCCATGTTTGAGTCTTTTAATTTTTGTTGGGCATTGATTGCACATGATTAGTACCTGGGTTGTTGAGTTTTTGAGTCGTTAGATGCGCTCCATTAGGCCGGACTCTCTTGTCTTCAACATTGAGGACAATGTTGGGTTTTGTTTTGGGAGTGTATATGCCTTTTCGAGTCGTCTTGTTGTTTTTGAGTCGTTTTTCATGTCAATTTTTCAAATTTGCTGCTTAGCCAAAATTTTTGAGCTTAAATTAGCTTTGTGAGATATCGTGAGCATAGTGTTTATGGAGAATTTGTGTATGTTTTGTGTGCTTGTTCATATCTCTTAGTCACTTTAGGGGTCTGATTTGCACTTCATGGGATAGTCCCATCTTTTAGTGTCTAAGTTGAGGGGACTCGGTGCTCAAGAGCCTTATTCTAATAGTGGAGACATCCCTTAAGAGTTTCATAAACACAAGCCAAAAGTGCACAATTCAAGGGAAAATGTTTTTTTTTTCAAATCTTTAAACACTATTCAAACACCATGCATAGTCTCATTACACAAAAATCATCATGTGTCATAGAACATGCATCATAAAAGTGGACTGCTTGACTGAAACTTTTATTCCCTTGGTAGATGAAATCTTTGAGGTGATATTAGACAATGTGTGTTTTAGCCATTTAATATGCCAAACATAATGTGTGTGCTCCCAAGCCAATTTTGAAGCCAAACACATTTAGACTTGTTCATTCTACCACAATATTACCCATAACCCAAGCAACACAAACACTAAGCCAACCCCCACTTGATTGATCTTGTTAGGGCTTATGAATGATTGTAAAATGTGCTCTAATTGTCAAATGACGTGTACCTAGGCATATAAATGTTGAGTTGTAAAAGTATGTGCAAAAGTCAAAGGCAAGAAAATAAAGAAAAAGACAAGAAAAGAAACAATCAAAAGAAAAGAAAAGAAAAGAAAAAGAGAAAAGAAAAAAGAAAAAAAAAGAAATATGCTTTAATTGCCTTGTTTAAATTGTAAACACTACTCAAAAAGGTAACAAGAGTAGTTAGTGATTGCACTTGGAATTTATGAAAGCCTTGACGCCTTATTGTATATTTGTATTTAGAAGTAGTGTTGCATGAGAAATTAAATGTTTAAGTGTAGAATGTATTGCCTAACGTGGTTGATTAGTGCCTTGAGCCTAAATTCTAGATCTTGTTAATCACCAATCACCTTGCCCACACTCCTCAAGTGAGACCCAGACTTAACAATCTCAATTTTTATCTAATCTCAAATAGGTAATCAATTCTATACACTCTAGGTTGATGACTTGTGAGAGGTTAAGCACCAATACTATACACTCTAGGTTGGTGACTTTATAAAGATGTTGGGCCTTTAATTTGATAGATGTGTATTCATGGAAAATCCTAAGTGAGTGGTCAATCCTATACACTCTAGGTTGATCATTCATGAAGGATAATCTCAAGTGAGTGGCCAATACTATACACTCTAGGCTAGTCATTTATGAGGGATAAATAATCAACACTTGATTACATAAGATTAATGTGCAATCATGAGAGTTCATGATTTGCCCATTATTCACTTGTTGCATCCATCAATACCTTAGTTCTCACTATCATATTTCTTGTTAACATTAGTTGCATGTTAGATTAACTAGCCTAATTGTAGTTTGCATCGTAGTTATTAACTTTTCAAACCAACCATTGATATTTACTTTTTCATGCTTTGTTTTACTTTAATAGTAGTTAACTAGTTTTAGCCATTTAGTTTCTCTTTCCCTATGGACGATACCCTTACTTGCCACCATACTTCTTTTGTAAACATTTTGAGGCATTGCTAAGGTTTTATAAATTCTTTGACGGACATTTTCTAGCGACAAAAACGTAATTCGTCAACCATCTCATCACATTTAAATATAAGTGATTTATTGTTTCAATCATCTCATCACCTTATTATAAAGTGGTTGATCGATCTACAATTTATGAACTGGTCAGCAATCTTATTGTTTGTCTTTGATCCATTCAGTTATCTTTTTAATTGACAGAACTTTGATCTAATCAGTTATCTTATTAGCTGATCGGGCTATGCTGGACCAACCGGTCTTTTTCATTGACCGATCGCCTCTAGTTGCCCGCGCAAGCAATATTTGGTTGTTTTTGCTTGAGCTGCTCACGATAAACCTTGAATTTTTGCCAAGTGGTGTTCTTTACGTGGACCATTTGTATGGTATCCAATTTATAGACTCTTGTCTTTTATCTAGTAACTAAGTCACCGGGACGTCTTCCAGTAGTCTGTTACTCAAGATTCGCTGCAACGGGGATGTTCTATATCTTATTATCTTGACTTATCTTAGCTCAGGATCTTATTAACTGGCATTCAAGCTTGAGTATTTCATTACCCCATTCAACTTTCTGCGCATCCTATTAGGTATTTATGACCCGAAGGCACTTTAGCAGTGCTTATATGCACCCGGCTAGTTTCGGCGAGTGTGCATTGTCTTTACGACTTCTGCTTTTGACCCCCTCGCTGAACCCCTCGAGCGCCCATTAGGCTATGATAATTTCGGGCACTACAAAATTATCTTTGTAAACAAAGGCAAAATTAGAACACACTTCTTGGTCTTTTTGGAATTCTTCCCTCTATGGGAGTTTTATTGAAAACTTCAATCAAAATACTAAAAAAGGAGCAACAATTAATTACAATGATATAATCAAAACTCATGCTAATTCTAGTGCTTAACTAAAAAGGCAACAAAATGCTCAGAAAAAAAGCCCTTCTAGGATAAAATATCTTTAAGTATTGAGCATTGCACGGTCGGGGCAACTCCCCCCCTTCCGGTCAGGTAAGACGATATGCTCCATGCCCAGTTAGCCCGACCACTTGATAGGGTCCTTCCCATTTATCTACCAAGGATCCAACTGTTTTTTCCTTTGTGTTCGGGGATACTCTTCTGAGAACTAAGTCCCCGAGTTAGAATCTTCTTACCCCGGACGTGTGAGTTATAGTATCTAGCCACCCTCTGTTGGTAGGCCGCGTTTCTCACTCTCGCTAGGTTCTTTTTTTTCCTCTAGCTCATCCAGATTTTGTTCCAGCATATCCACGTTTGCATCAGGATGATGTAGCCGGACTCTTGAGGGGGTGTGGACTATCTTGACGGGGATAACTGCCTCAGTCTCGAACGCTAAAGAGTATGGAGTTTCCCCTATTGAAGTTCTTTCGGTTGTTCGGTAAGCCCAGAGCACCTCATGGAGCTTGTCTGCCCAGTTCCCCTTTTTAGTATCCAGCTTGGATTTTAAAGCATGCTTGATGATCTTGTTTACAGACTCGATTTTCCCACTTGTCTGAGGATGGTTTAGTGTGGCATAGTATTTCTTGTTACGGTACTTCTGGTACATTTTCCTGAAGTTATCACTATCGAATTGGGTCCTTTTATCAGTAATGATTGTGTCTACGATCCCAAACCGGTAAATGATGTTCTTCTTCACGAAACCGGTTGTGTTAGCCTCGGTTATGTACACCAGTGTCTCTGCCTCTACCCACTTTGTGAAATAATCTACCGCCACTATAGCATGCTTAGCATCCCATTTAGTTGTTGTTGGAATCAGCCGATCAGATCTAACCCCCATATTGCAAACTGCTAGGGCGATGTCAAGTTCCTCAAGTGCTCTGGTGGCTGAGTGATATCATTTGCGATCCTCTGGCAGGTTTCACACTTCTTCGCCACTGATTGTGTATCTTGGAACATGGTTGGCCAATAAAAACCTTACCTAAGGGTCTTCTGAGCCAAACTTTTACCCCATGTGTGGTTTCCACACACCCCACTGTTAGAGTAGACCGCAGTTTGATTCCGGTTCGGTTCCGGTTCCGGTTTCGATTATGGTTCCGGTTCCGGTTCGGATCCAGTTCTCTGGTTCCGGGCAGTTCGGTTCCTTTTTTTTCAATCTACTAACTAAAAAAAATTAATAGACATGTAAATATGTAATGATGTGAAATTGTAATTTGTAAATGAAGTTTATTAAATAAGCCAAAATTAAAATAAAATATAAATATAAAAAAAAAACTAAAAAACTAAATTGAAAGAAAATAAATATAAACAATTGAATAATTGATAGTTGAGAGAGAATTGAAGAGTATTAGAGAGAATTGAGAGAGAATTGGTGAGGATATACGAATGGGAGGGTGGTATTTATTGGAAAAAGAATGAGAAAACAAAAATAAAAACAAAAAAAATTAAAAAATTAAAAAATGGGCTGGAAACGGCGGTTCCAGAATCGGAACCGAACCGCAGTTCCAGTCCGGTTTTTGTTTTTTAAGAACCGAATCGGAACCTTAAGCCCACGGTTCTGGTTCCGGTTCCTATTTTTTCCACGGTTCCGGTTCGGTTCCACTGTTCGAACCGAACCGCGGTCATGTCTACCCACTGTGTATACTCAACAGAATCTTGTTAGCTTCAACCGGGCCTACACACATTTGTAAGGCTTTTGAGAACCCCCTCCTATAGAGTTCTCATCTTACCATTGATCGGGCCAAATATGTAGTATATTTAGGCCCTCATATCCTTACCTTGTGTTCTCTTTTCGTGCGTTTTTGTATCTCTGATGGGTTGTTTTGTGCGTAATTGTAGGAAATGGTGCAAAGATGGGTTTGGAAGCATGTTGCAGTGATTCTAGCAGAAAAAAGGGCGAAAGGAAAGATAAAGGAGCATAAGCAGCTCTACAGTGCAGGTCAAGTGCAGGTCAAGTGTGGGTCGCAACCACACTCCAACCGCACTCCAGCCGCACTCATGCTCATAGCCGGGGCAGGATATAAGTGAAGAGATAAAGTGCGGGTACAGTGCGGGTCATCCAACCGCACTCCACCCGCACTGTTGCCAAACCAGAGAAGCTGAAGTTGCACCTGACGTTAAAGTGCGGGTACTGTGCGGGTCATCCAACCGCACTCTACCCGCACTAATGCCAAACCAGAGAAGTTGAAGATGCACCTGACATTAGAGTGCGGGTACTGTGCGGGTCACCAAACAGCACTCCACCCGCATTATTACCAAGACCAGAAGAGCAGAATTGCACCTGACATTAGAGTGCGGGTATTGTGCGGGTCATCCAACCGCACTCTACCCGCACTGTTGCTCAAGACAGAAGGTAGATTTTGCACCTGACAGTGAAGTGCGATTCAAGTGAGATCAAAGTGCGATTCCAAGTGCAGGTCAAGTGCGGGTAATCCAACCGCACTCCACCCGCACTATTGCCCAGATCTGAGAACTGAAGATGAAGATAACCCATACAGTGCGGGTACAGTGCGGGTAATTCACCCGCACTCCACCCGCACTCCACGCGCGCCAGATTGATTTTTGAAGTTTAAGTGACCTATTTTTGTTGGTTGTATAAATAGAAAACGATAGAAATGTTTTGGAAAGCCTTTGACTCCGTTTTTTCAGAGGTTTTACACACTTAGATCTAGAATCTCTCTCTCTCTCTCTCTCATCCTTACATTATCTACTCAACTTCAAGGAAGTTAGGATATTGAAGCCACTTCAAGGAAGGAGATGTTCTCCAAGGGTTCTTTCTCTTTCCTTTCTCTTATTTTCCTAGTTGTAATGAGTAGCTAAATCCCCTCTAGGGGGTTGATGGAGTAGTTAGTTGAATATTGGGCTTGTACATAAACTTGATATTATATTGATATTCATGTCTATCTTACATTGATCTATTCTTGTTGTGAATGTTTACCATTGATTTCTTGTGTAGATACATTTTGTTTGCAAGATGTCTTTGTTTTATGTATGAGTATTGCATCTAGATATACATCCTATTTAGTTGTTTAATGCTCTAAAGAATAGACGGAACGTCATGAATTCCGACTCTTAAACCGCGATCTTAATCTAACCTCGATCGAGTTTCCGGCACTATACATTCTAGGTCGGAGCCCGTGAGAGAGTTAGAAGTCATCACTATACACCCTAGGGTGACTGCGTTTAATCAGTTGAGTCACTGTTAGGTCGACGAGCTTCATTTCTAGAATCCGATAAACAACCAACACTATACATTCTAGGTTGGTAGTTTACGACGGATTAATCCCTAATAGGTGGTCTGCACTATACATCCTAGGTTGGCCACCGTCTAAGGATAAATAACCGACTCTATACATCCTAGGTCGGTTACCTTGAATAGCCGTGCTATTGACAAGTTTGTTGCATTGCCCAGTATTTACTTTCGTATCCATTAACTCCTTAGTTTCTATCATCTATTTATATCCTTCATCCCATTTTCCCCCAACTAGTGTGCATAATTAATTTAGTGTTATTATAGTGTAATTCACCATCTACATCTTCACCATTTTATGTTTCGTTATTATATATGTATACTTTAGCAATAACTAATTTTAGCTAACTCTGCTCCCTGTGGACGACACCCCACTTGCCACCATATTTGTGTTTTCAAACTAATTTAGGCTTCGTGAGGTTTTAACAAATATTGTTGACGGATTGATCTTTTAAAACAACACTAGAAAAAAAACGTCCTGTCAAATGGCGCCGCTGCCGGGGATCGGCATGTTTAGTTTGATTAGTTTTGCATAAGTAAATTTTATAGTTACTTATTTTCCTGCTATTTCTTTGTTTGTATATTTTTACGTTGTGGGTAGTTTTTGTTTCTCGATATCCTAGGTTCATGGATGCCCTCTAGAAAAATTTAGGACCTGAATACGAACTTGGTATTGACCCATATAGCCAAGACTGGGGATGTGAGCAAGATTTCCATGAGGGATGCAATGTGGGTGAAGAGTATTCGACCGAAGAGAGACTGGAAATTTTGCTAAAGGACTACTTACAAGGGAATGAAGAGACCCTATTAGTAGAGCAGAGAACAAGAGAAATTGTGCAAGCGGCACAGATTCCAGAAGACATTAATGCAGGTCAGCTGAATATGGGAACATTTGATAAATGGATAGAAGAGTTCATGCAGTCAGCCAATCAGGATACGCAAGAGGTTCAGATGCTACAAGAAGCACATTTAGAGAGTTGGGAGACATACATGTGGAAGAATGATAGGCAATCAAACGAGATAGATGCATCTATTCACAGGATTGAGTTCCAAATAGGTCAGTTGGCTGAATTGTTACAAGAAAGAGAAAAAGAGAAATTCCCAAGTCAACCGGAACAAGCTAGTGCAAAGACAGTCCTCAGAAGCGGAAGGGTTTTGAAGGAAAAGGATAAGGACACCGACACAGAAGAAGAAGATGAGGTGGTTTATACGGAGGTGAAGAGTGAGAAAGAGTTAGAAAAGGAAAAAGGTGTCCAGTTAGCGGACCCAGAACCAAGACCTCAGCTCCATAAGTCATCAAACCCCTATGTACCGCATATACCCTTCCCAAGGAGGCTGAAAAACTCTAAGTTGGAGAAATCACATCAGGAAATTTACGATCTCTTTTCCAAGGTAACCATCAACTTACCACTCTTAGATGCCATTGAGAAAATGTCGGCTTATGGTAAATTTTTCAAGGATTTGAGTAAGGATAAAGAGCGGTTTAGGCCGAAACAACAAGAGCGTCTAAATGAGAATATCAGTGCAGTAATTCAACGGTCATTGCCCTAGAAAATGAAAGACCCATGGAGTTTTATAATTGACATTACAATTGGTGGGTCAAATCGCGAAAGAGCTATGTTGGACTCAGGAGCAAGCATTAACCTCATGCCGTTCTCGGTCTATAAGAAGCTGGGTTTGAATGACCTCAGGAAAACCACCATGTCTCTTGTCTTAGCGGATGCTTCTGCAAGAAGCCCTAAGGGCATTGTCGAAGATGTGTTAATACAGATAGAAAAGTTAATCATACATGCTGACTTCGTGGTGATTGATATGGATGAAGGAAGAGACGAAAGAGATGTGAAGTTACTTTTGGGTAGACTTTCATGGCAACAGCTAGGGTAGTGATTTACATGCATGCAGGGAAGCTTACCATGAAGGTAGTAGACGAAACAGTGGAGTTCAACATCTTTGACTCTTTATCATACCCAGTGAGTTCCTACTATTGTAACACTGTGGATTTCTTAGAGGAGGAGTTAGATATCACTGTTGAGGAGGAATTCGAAAGAGAAAGAAATGCAGATGACCTGATACCATTAGAAGAACTTCCTCCAAGAGTTGAGTTGAAAGCACTCCCATCGAACTTGAAGTATGTGTTTCTCGACGAAGAAAAGTTAAACCCAGTGATCATTACCGCTAATTTGGAGGCAAGTCAAGAAGATGAGTTACTTGGAGTGTTGAAAGAGTACAGAGAAGCCATTGGTTGGTTCATAGATGATATAAAGGGAATAAGTCCTACCATGTGTACGCATAAGATTTTGCTAGAAGAAGACGCTAAACAGACACGGGAGGCACAAAGGAGGCTGAATCTGATCATGCAAGAGGTGGTAAAAAATGAGATATTGAAGCTTCTTGATGAGGGGATTATCTACCCCATATCGGATAGTAGATGGGTTAGTCCCATTCATGTCGTCCCAAAGAAATCCAGAGTTACAGTAGTGAAGAATGAAATAAGTGAGTTAGTAGCACAAAAGCTCCAGACAGGGTGGCGCGTTTGAGTAGACTACCGCAAGTTGAATGCGGTCACCAAGAAGGACCATTTTCACTTACCTTTCATTGATCAAGTCCCAGAGCGGTTGGCAGGGCATCAATTCTACTGCTTTCTAGATGGATATTCTGGGTACAATCAGATAGTTATTGCTCTAGAAGACCAAGAGAAAACCACTTTTGCCTGTCCCTACGGAACATATGCCTTCCGAAGAATGCCCTTTGGCCTTTGCAATGCCCCAGGTACGTTTCAAAGGTGTATGGTTTCATTGTTTTCGGATATGGTGGGAGAGATTATTGAAGTCTTCATGGACGACTTCTTAGTATTCGGGGACTCTTTCAAGTTGTGCCTTAATAACTTATCGTTAGTTCCATAAAGATGTATGAAAAACAACTTGGTTTTGAACTAGGAGAAGTGCCACTTCATGGTGCGACACGGGATTGTCTTGGGTCACATAATATCTGAAAAAGGGATTGAAGTAGACAAGGCAAAGGTTGAAGTGATCAAGAGTTTGCCACCTCCTCGCAATGTCAAAGACATCCGGTCATTTCTTGGTCATGCAGGTTTCTACAGGAGATTCATCAAGGATTTTTCGAAGATCTCCAGACCGCTATGCTTGTTGCTACAAAAGGACAAAGATTTTGTGTTTAGTTCAGAATGTGTGGTGGCTTTTGAATCTTTAAAAGAGGCTCTGACCTTATCTCTGGTAATTGCGCCACCAGTTTGGGATTTACCATTTGAAATAATGTGTGATGCATCTGACTTTGCTGTAGGTGCAGTGTTGGGTCAAAGGGTTGGAAAAGACCCACATGTCATATATTACTCATCCCGGATTTTGAATGACGCACAGATGAACTATTCAACAACAGAGAAGGAATTACTGGCGGTAATTTTTGCTCTTGAGAAATTCAGACAGTACTTGGTAGGTGCCAAGGTTATGGTATACTCAGACCACGCGGCTTTGCGATATCTGCTCCAAAAGAAAGATGCAAAGCCCATGCTGATTAGATGGGTGCTGCTGTTGCAAGAGTTTGATTTTGAAATTCGGGACAAGAAGAGGTGCGAGAATGTGGTCGCATATCACCTTAGCAGGATAGTTCATGATAGTCAAATAGATGGGGATGAGATTCCGTTGATAGAAAATTTCCCTGACGAACATCTGTGGGCCGTACAGGATAAGGAACCCTGGTATGCGGATCTGGCAAACTATCTGACACATGGGGTTTTCCCCCCGATCTAGATTGGCAGGGTAAGAAAAGGTTTGCTAAGAGATCAATGGAATACTTCTGGGATGAGTCTTACCTTTTCAAACATGGGGCAGATCAGGTAATTAGGAGGTGTGCCAGAAAATGAGCAATATGATGTGTTGCGATTCTGTCATGACTTGCAATGTGAAGGCCATTTCAGCGCACGGAAGACAGCACTGAAGGTGCTGCAATCAGGTTTCTTCTGGGTATCACTTTTTAAAGATGCTTATCAGTTTTGTGTAGCATGTGATAGATGCCAGCGCATATGGAACATTGGTAAACGGAATGAGATGCCACAAACTGGAATTTTGGTGGTTGAAGTATTTGACACTTGGGGTCTTGATTTTATGGGACCGTTCCCACCTTCTTGTGGGAACAGCTATATTTTAGTTGGGGTTGACTATGTTTCCAAATAGGTTGAGACAGTTGCCACAAAGACCAATGATAGTAATGTGGTGGTTAAATTCGTAAAGGAACATATTCTGACCTGATTTGGGATCCCAATGGTGATCATTAGTGATGGAGGGAGTCATTTCTGTAACAAAGTCTTAGGAAATCTATTGAAGAAGTATGAGGTACGTCACAAGGTGGCCACACCATACCACCCTCAGACATCAGGACAGGTTGAAGTAAGTAACAGGCACATCAAGCAGATTCTGGAGAAGACAGTCTCCTCCTTTAGGAAGGATTGGGCATTGAAACTATCTGACGCCTTATGGGCGTACCGAACGGCTTTCAAAACTCCTATTGGGATGAGCCCGTATAGGTTGGTTTTTGGTAATGCTTGCCACCTTCCGGTAGAACTAGAACATAAAGCTTGGTGGGCAATTAAGAAGTTGAATTGGGAGTATGACAAAGCAGGTGAAGAAAGATGCAATCAGTTGAACGAGTTAGATGAATTCAGATTGGAAGCCTATGAGAGTTCACGACTCTACAAAGAAAAAACAAAAGCTATTCATGACAAACGATTGGTAACGAAAGAGTTCCAATCGGGCATGCTGGTGTTACTTTATGAGTCTTGTTTGAAGTTGTTCCCTGGGAAGTTGAAATCGAGATGGTCAGGCCCACACCGTGTTATTAATGTCTCTCCTAACGGAGCTGTAGACATTCAAAATTTGAGGAACGATGGGATATTCAAAGTTAATGGGCATAGGCTAAAACCGTATTTTGGACCAGAGACCTGCTGTAAGGGTGTTGGTTCCATGGAACTTACTGAGCCATAGCATATCTATCATGTCTGAGCACCGGTGGGAGGCAGCCCGCTCAGGTCATCTTTAAACTTTTAGCCTTCTGAGTTTTATTTCAGTTTGTATTTTGGTTTTTCTTTTCTTTTCGCATTTGATTTTTGTTTGGTAGAGTTGTTGTGTGGCTTTAAGCTAGGTTGTGCATCTTTTGGGAGGCACACAACAACACGCATGGAAAACGAACTAGCTTCCTTCTAAGGGAGTTTTCTACCTTCGATTTTGTACTTCAATGCATTAAGCTTTCAATGAATGCGATTTAGATTTTGTTATTATGAATGAGCATGGTCGAGCATATGTCTAGATCCGGTTTGGGGGTGTTGAACCCTCATTCCGCCAATTATTGAGATTATGCTTGTTATTGGTTGGGCTTTATGCATGTTCTTCACTTTTTTGAGTCGTCTATGGCGTCTTTCCCCCTTTAGGCCATACCTTGTGGTTTCCAACAATGGGGACATTGTTGAGTTTTAGTTTGGGGGTGTGTTACGCCTTGTACAGTTGTTATTACAGTTTTCTAGTGTCCAATTTTTCAATTTTGTCGCTTGTCCATTTTTCAAACTGTATCCAGTATGTGTATGATGCCTCTAGAGTGTGCTTTTGGTGAGTTCCTTGTATGTGCTCTGACCTTGTGACACAGTTTGGTGCTACTTGAGGGTTCGCCACTCGTTGGTGTTAAGTATTGGGGACTCAATGTTCCCATGTCTTGTTCTAATAGTGAAGATACCCGTGAGATCACAAACACAAGCATTAAAGTGCGTTTTCTGAGTGCATTATTGATTATTCTTAAACACGCCTCTCGTCATTTATGTCATGTGCCATAGGACTTGCATATCATTTTGTGAATTGCGTGATGGATGCTTTCATTCCCTTTTTAGATGGTTGTGGAAGTGATATTAGAGAATGTATGTGTATTGAATTACCTCTATAGCCTAAACACCACATACCATATTGTGTGCTCCAAAGCCAAGTTGAGGCCAAACACTTACTCTTTCATTTGGTACCACATTCAACCATATACCCAATAGCCTAAACACATGCCTACCCTTGTACTAATCATGTTAGGATGTGAAATGGTAGTGATGAAAGGAGTTAAGCTCTAAATGGTCCAACAACGGGTAAAATGAAATAATTGTTGAAAATATGCAAGGAAAGGGGTAAGAACCGTAGTTGTGTGCCATAAATGCCTAAGAAAGGGAAATTGCAACAACTCAAAATGGAGTACAACATTGTGATTGGGAAATTGTAAAAAGAAAATTAAAAGAGAAATTGTACTTGAAGTGCCATAATGGGGATTGTATTATGCTAAATATGCTCAAACAAAATGCAACATTGAAGGCACAAATGTGGGTTAAATGATTTCCTAGAGGGTTGCGTTTAAGTGATAAAAGAACATGGTGTGGGAGTAGGGATATATTCTAGCATGATTGGTGAGTTTGAACTCCAAATGCCCATATCCTTTGTGTAACCTCATTCAACCCCACAGCCACACTATAACCGGTTGAAAAGCCCTATTTGATCCATATAAGTCTAGTTTGGGAATGTCGGTTGAAGTACGATTTTTCACATCCATGGCATGGTGACTCGTTCCTAGGATAGTTCATTGCTTAAATTCTGTGCAGAATCTTCTTTGCATACTTGTTTGTGTGGAACTTAGGACTCTGTGAGGAAAGAAAAGAGAGAATCCATGTGAGTTTTAGAATTGAAGCGAATTATGCTCAATGTATGGGAGTAAGTTGTCCTTAATTCATGAATACCTTTAGGTGTGGGATTCATGTTCGTACGAGCCTCCCTTGGGTGTCTCCAAATTGCTCTTGATCTTGTGCATATGTTTTTCTCCTCTCTATCACACTTATTTGTATCATATCACACATTGGACTTGCGGCATTGTTGAAGTATTGTTTAGGTGTCTAGAAATTACAATCAGTTGGCGTCTTATTGTTTAGATTATATTTGCTCGAGGACGAGCAAAGGTTTGGTTTGGGGATGTTTGATCGGGCCAAATATGTAGTATATTTAGACCCTCATATCCTTACCTTGTGTTCTATTTTCGTGCGTTTTTGTATCACTGATGGGTTGTTTTGTGCGTAATTGTAGGAAATGGTGCAAAGATGGGTTTGGAAGCATGTTGCGGTGATTCCGACCGAAAATGGGCGAAAGGAAAGACAAATGAGCATAAACAGCTCTACAGTGCGGGTCAAGTGCAGGTCAAGTGCGGGTCGCAACCGCACTCCAACCGCACTCCAACCGCACTCATGCTCATAGCCGGGGCAGGATGCAAGTGAAGAGATAAAGTACGGGTACAGTGCCGGTCATCCAACCGCACTCCACCCTCACTGTTGCCAAACCAGAGAAGCTGAAGCTGAAGTTGCACCTGACGTTAAAGTGCGGGTACTGTGCGGGTCACCAAACCGCACTCCACCCGCACTATTACCAAGACCAGAAGAGCAGAATTGCACCTGACATTAGAGTGCGGGTCATCCAACCGCACTCTACCCGCACTGTTGCTCAAGACAGAAGGTAGATTTTGCACCTGACAGTGAAGTGCGATTCAAGTGCGATCAAAGTGCAATTCCAAGTGCGGGTAATCCAACCGCACTCCACCCGCACTATTGCCCAGATCCGAGAACTGAAGATGAAGACAACCCATACAGTGCAGGTAATTCACCTGCACTCCACCCGCACTCCACGCACGCCAAATTGATTTTTGAAGTTTAAGTGACCTATTTTTGTTGGTTGTATAAATAGAAAACGATAGAAATGTTTTGGAAAGCCTTTGACTCCGTTTTTCAGAGGTTTTACACACTTAGATCTAGAATCTCTCTCTCTCTCTCATCCTTACATTCTCTACTCAACTTCAAAGAAGTTAGGAGATTGAAGCCACTTCAAGGAAGGAGGGTTATCCAAGGGTTCTTTCTCTTTCATTTCTCTTATTTTCCTAGTTGTAATGAGTAGCTAAATCCCCTTTAAGGGGTTGATGGAGTAGTTAGTTGAATATTGAGCTTGTACATAAACTTGATATTATATTGATATTCATGTCTATCTTTCATTGATCTATTCTTGTTGTGAATGTTTACCATTGATTTCTTGTGTAGATACATTCTCTTCGAAAGATGTCTTTGTTTTATGTATGAGTATTGCATCTAGATATACATCCTATCTATTTGTTTAATGCTCTAAAGAATAGACGGAACGTCATAAATTTCGACTTTTAAACCGCGATCTTAATCTAACCTTGATCGAGTTTTCGGCATCATACATCATAGGTCGGAGCCCGTGAGAGAGTTAGAAGTCATCACTATACACCATAGGATGACTGCGTTTAATCAGTTGAGTTATTGTTAGGTAGACGAGCTTCATTTCTAGAATTCGATAAACAACCAACACTATACATCCTAGGTTGGTAGTTTACGACGGATTAATCCCTAATAGGTGGTCCGCACTATACATCCTAGGTTGGCCACCGTCTAAGGATAAATAACCGACTCTATACATCCTAGATCGGTTACCTTGAATAGCCGTGCTATTGACAAGTTTGTTGCATTGCCCTGTATTTACTTTCGTATCCATTAACTCTTTAGTTTCCATCATCTATATATATCCTTCATCCTATTTCCCCCCAACTAGTGTGCATAATTAATTTAGTGTTATCATAGTTTAATTCACCATCTACATCTTCACCAATTTATGTTCGTTATTATATATGTATACTTTAGCAATAACTAATTTTAGCTAGCTCCGCTCCCTGTGGACGACACCCCACTTGCCACCATATTTGTGTTTTCAAACTAATTTAGACTTCGTGAGGTTTTAACAAATATTGTTGACGGATTGATCTTTTAAAACGACATTAGAAAAAAACGTCCTGTCAACCATCAAATACCGGGGCGGCCCTGTACCTGATACGTTTTGCCTCAACCAAGTCCTCAGTGAGTGTACAGCCTTCCAGGTACTCTCTGATCGGGGTCATCCAGTTGACCTGCCATTCTTCAATTACTTTAACCATCAGTTTTTCCTCTTCATTGATGTTATGCCTCTTTAGATGGGCCACTGTGATTGTTTTGGGCCAAATGCCAATGGTTGCTGATGCCAGTCTTGATAAGGCGTCAGCCTTCTCATTATTCTCTCTCGGGATCTGAGTGATTCTATAAGTTTTGAATCTCCCGAGTAAGACCTTAGATATCCCTAGATAGGCCGCCATGTTATTTTCCTTCGCTTGGTATTCATCCTGGACCTGGTTAACAACAACCTGTGAGTCACTGAATATTTCTAACTCATTCGCACCCAGAGCTATACACACCTTAAGTCTTGCCAGCAACGCCTAACATTCAGCAATGTTGTTGGTAGCCTTAAAGTCAAACCGCCAGGCACACTCTACCTGATCACCTTCCAATGTGGATACTACTATGTCTGCCCCGCTGCCATGCTTGTTTGACGATCCGTCGACGTGCAACTGCCAATGGAAAACTTGCCTTTCTCTTTCTCCAAGCGTTCTAATCACCTCACCGTTTGGTTCAGTGAACTCGGTGATGAAGTCGACCACAGTCTAACCCTTGGTCGAGGCCCTTAGCGAGTAAGTGATATCGAACTCATTCAGCTCAACTGCCCATTTTGTCAGTCTTCCCGACACTTATGCCAAATGTCAATATTTTATTGGGTTCGTCTCACCAACATCAGTTGTGAGACGGACCCATAGAAGATTTTCTTCCTTTACAAACAGACTTAAACTGCGCCTCCTAGTAACCAACCAAAAACGTAGAATACCAATTCCAGATTTCATGTTCCACACCTATACAAATCTTCCTTAAAAGTAAATAACTATACTTTTATGGCCCGTTTGGTGCATGGGATAAGATATGATTATTTTTATGGGATATGATTTGATTAGATTTGATTAATTATAGTGTTTCCCGTGTTTGGTGCAATATTGGATATGACAAAAAATAGTCTCATACTTTATTTGGTGGGTAATGGGATGGGATAAAATAAAATAAAAATTTCAAAAAGAAAAAAAAGAAGATAAGATCCACATTCACGACATCTCTTCCATATCTCTCTCCTTCCATCTCTTTCTCTTCTTTTTTTGATAACTGGAAAAAAATGAGTCTTCCACTTCTCTCTCCTCTCGCCTCTATCTCATTCTATCCTTTCTCAGTTACAGAAAACAAATTGATGATTCTTCCCCTTCTCTCTCCGCTCATCTTTCTCTTTCCTTTCTCTGTTACAATATTGGTGTAAATTTTTTTTCAAATCTACTATTGGTGGTGATGGGTGATGTGATCGGGGTCGTTTGAGAGAATTTTAATTTTTGTTGGAATCGATGAACATGATGATTGTAGGAGTTCGTTATGTTGGGTTTGGTTGCTGAATAAATTTTATGTTAAAAAAAATGATGCTTAATAAATTTTTTGTTTTCTAGTTTGGTTGATGAAGAAGATGATGCTGATGTTAGATGAGAAAGAAGAGATGAGATTCATTTGAATCCCATCATTTTGGTTGAGAGTAATTTATCCCACAACAGTGGAATACAAAAGTCAGATGAGACTAATTTATCCTATCCCATCGGCCAAATGTCACCTTAGATTACTATTTGACAACAAATCTAGAAGCAAGAAAAATAATTAAAAAAACAAAACAAAAACTCAACAAGAATGCAATTAAATTTCAACAAAAACAATACCAACAAAAATCCATTAAACAATATTGTTACTTTTGTAATTTTAAAAAAAACCAATACTAACAAAAAATCTATTAATCAATATTGTTACTTTTGTAGTTTGAAATTAGATTAACTAATAAGTAGATTACCCTAAAAATTCCATAAACTAAAAATTATAATACCCTAAAATTTTAAAACAAAGTAAAATATTTAAATCAATAATATGCATAAAATATTTGTCTCTTGCTTTGATTTAATTTGAAAAGAAAAACTAATACTTTAACTTATTTTTTCTACTACTTAAAAAAATTTAGGAAGAAGGCCTACCCTAGCTGTCATATGAGCTATTAATTATTATAGGGGTATTATCACTAAAGTCTTTATTTTTTCATGAATTGTCACATTTTTAAACGTCTTTACTACATTAGTCACTTTAGTCTCTTGTTTTTTCAAAATACATCACTTTAGTCCATTTGGTCAAAAACTAAGGGTCAACTATAATATAATATATAAAAATACAATTTTACCCTTTATTGTTATTTTTAAAATTTTTCCTTTTAGTCCCTCTAATTTCAATAATAGCTGGTCAATCCTTAAAAAAATAAAATGTTTTTATCAAGTATTGAACCTTCAACCTTGTGATTAAAAGCCACAACCTCTAACCAATTGAGCTACTCTAGTTTGTTGTTGAGAATTTGTTGATTTAAATGTATATATGTATATATATATATATATTTATATAATTTGTTTAAACTAATTTAAATCTGGTTATATAATTTAAAATAAACTTATATTTAATAATAATAATAATATATAAAAACATATTTATGAAAATGAAAAAGAAAATAGCAAAATAAAAGTAAAAAAAAGAAAAAAAAGAATTTTTATTTATTTTTCTTCTCTGCTGTTGATTTTTTTCCCTTTTCAATTTACGGGTCTTTGATTTTCTGGATTTTTTTTTATCAAATTGAAATAATATATTTTTTGAAAAGAAAAAAAAATCCAAAAAAAAAGAAAGAAAAAAAATTACAGGCTTTGATTTTTTAGATTTTTTGGATTTCCTTTTATTTTGTTATTTTCATTTTCATTTTCATAAATATGTTTTTATATATTATTATTATTATTAAATATAAGTTTATTTTAAATTATATAAACAGATTAGATACATATACATTTAAATCAACAAATCCTCAGCAATAAACTAGAGTAGCTCAACTGGTTAGAAGTAGTTGCTTTTAATGAAAAAACAAGGGACTAAAGTGACTAATATGACAAAAGACATTTAAAAATGTAACAATTCATAAAAAAATAAGGACTTTAGTGATAATACCCCATTATTATAAAACATTAGTATGTGTATTTTCACCAAATTTAGTGTTAGCATACTATTGTATATACATTTTGAGTAGTGTGTTATACACCAATAAATTATTCACATTATTTAGACTCAATATTAAATGCATAAAGATATAATGAATAGCAAGCAAGAAACAATTCTCGCTAGACATTTCCAATTTTCATTTTCTCTCTTATCTCTTATTCATTCTTACACATTTCTTCTTGGTTTACAATAAGGATAAATATTGTATAAATAAAAATAGTGTTGTGTTTCACTACAGTCTACGCCATTATTTTCGGTACATCGTAATGTGATGAGTTAAGAATTTATTAAAAGTAATAATGGATAATATTAAAATAAAATAGGGTATTTTTAAAATTTTAATTTTATTTAATTCTTTAAAATGATTTTTTTTTAAATAGGAGTATCGAATCATTAAAATGATAATTTTGGAATATAATGTAATGTTTTTAGATTTTTTTTTAATTTTAAGTTTTTTTCGTGAAGTGAGGTCTTAAAAAGAAAATTTAGTGTCAAAAAAATAAAATTAGATGGTAAAGATAAAATCTTCTACACTATTAATTTGACCAAAAATAAAATTAACCTTCAGAGAAAATCTGTTTTACAAAATTACGCTTTATTGCGCTTAGCCCCGACGCTACTCGCAGAAAACACTGATAGTGACACGCGTCACACATTACATATAAAATGACCACCTCAACATAAAACCGCGCTCTGTCACTCGAAACGAGAGCGAGCGACGATGGCTGCTGCTTGTGGCTTTGCTTCTACTTCTTCTCTCACTACTCTCTTTGTTCTATTCTTCTTATTGATCCTCTCGCGTGCCTCGCTCGTGAGATCTCTCAAAGGTCCGTCTTCATCGCCCTTTTTTTGTGTTGACGGTGTAATTGTTTACTACGGTTCAAGCTGTTTGTTTCCTGAGAAACAATGAATTTGTTATGTTACTTTATCTGGGATTTCGCCTTTAATTTGTTTATATGTTTTCTTTTGAAAGGTTATCTGGGATTTGAGTAATGAAAACTACACAGTTCACTAACGTGTTTCGATTCGGTTCTGTTAAATTGCTATATACGGTCAATAAATATATACATTGCATGCATTTATTTTCAATAATCAATACTTGTAGAAGTTAGGGTTTTGTTTCAATTAAAGCTTTATACTATACGGGAATTTTTGCAGTTGATATATAACATGTAAATTTTGCTTCCCTTCGTTGCTGGATTTGCAGTTAATGGGTTTTTCTTTTATCATGAAAAATTTGGTAGGGTTTTTTTTTTTTTTTTGGTGGGAATTGAATCAAGTGATCTTAAATTATGGTTTATATGTTCTTTGCACAATGGATTAAATGGTATTTTTGTTTGCTCAATTTGGTTTTTAATTATTTATTAAGATTGTGTGGTTATTGTAATCTAGTAAGCTGCAATGTTGACTAGAGTATATACTTTTCTTGTGAAGTTTGTTTGATATTTGTCCTGTATTTGGGATTTTGGTAATTTAATTTATTCCTTTACCGTTTCTCTTGCTCCACTTTTGTTTTTTGTTTGTGCATTTAGAAATAATCTCTACTTTTGAAAATTTACAGGTGTTGACCTAGAGAATCCAGTTGTAGATGTGACCCCATATCACCTCCCTGTCCTTGACCAGTCATCTATTCACGACCCCAAATCTGTTTCATCATGTGAAAGAGTTCAAGTTTCCAGTCTCTCAAGGTTGAAACTTGGGAGTTATGCGAGTTCATTTCGGGTCACTTTGGTCCCGTCTACAGTGATCCCAGAGAGGATACATAGTAAAATTCTGGTTTGCTTTCATCGGTAAGTAAGATCTTTTCGCTGTACTATTCTCTGTTTGCTACCTTTTTCTCTCTCTCTCTCTCTCACACACACACAATTCAAGAAATGTCATAACTCTATAATTGTGGTGGAATATTGTGTCTAACTAAGGAAGTGTTGGCACTTGGAAGGAATGCTTCAATTGGATTATGTCGGTGTGAAAAGGAAGAGTGGAAAGCTATTCAGAAGGAGGGTATTTGGAATTATGTTATGTCACCTTATGAGGACAGATATGTTGATGTGAAGTTTATCGGCAAAGTACCTGGTCATGTTTCAGTTGCAGTTGTAGAAGGTGTGGCATCCCCCTTTTCATTCCCTGTGTTTAATTCCCACAATGTTATTATTTATTAACATGTAATTTCTCGACAATTTGTTATAGTTCTCTATTTGATTTTGCAGATTTTCAGGGATGGCGCCTCTTCTTTCTAGCATCTGGATTTGTTTTGCTTCTGTTGGCACCGGTTGTTAGCAGTTGGGTTTTTTTTTACTATAGCAGTTCCATGGTTATAGGAGTTTTTCTTGTGATTATAATTCTTCTTTTTCAGGTACTTCCTTCTCTTAATTTGTTGCTTTTGAATTTGTCCCCTCTCCCTTTTAAAAAATTTCTCATTGCTTCACTAATCTAGCATATATTTTGTGCATTTATTCCGAGTAGCAGGAATAATTTGATTTATATCTTTCGTCTTAGCTTCCATTGCCTAATTATAGGTTTTTCATTGTTTTTCTTTTTCTCACTATTTAAATCTTGTTTTGTTATGCAGGGAATGAAATTGTTGCCAGTTGGAAGGAAAAATATTTTCTATTTGTCTATATACGGATCAGTGGTGAGCTTTCTTGGAGTTTAAGTTATTCTTTCATTTCGTTTATATTTGTAAAGTGTAATAATCTTACTTTTAATTGCCATTTCAGCTTGGTGCAGGATCTTTTCTTTTACATCACTTCTCAATGCTAGTGCACTCACTTCTTGAGAATTTTGGGCTAAGTGTAGAGATGCACACTTCAGTAAGTACTAAGTACTTCCTTCTTTCAGATATTACCTTACTGTCATGCTTTACTGCCATGGCGGGCTTCTGCCTTCTGCTGACTCACTTGTGAATTACTATTTTTTTTGTTGAAAAGATGTGTGCTCATTGTTTTGTAATGTCTTTACTTCTTTACTACTTACATTAAATCATAATCCACAATCATGATTTTATAAGTAATTCACAATGAGATCTACAACTAAATATGACAATATGCTACCCAGAGGAAATTTATTTGCGCAAAATGAGATTCTTTTTAATGTTAGAGATTGTTTTTTCTTTGCTATAATGTAAAAATTTAGGAAGCATATAGAAAAAACATAAGGAAAACAGACCACGCAATATGATTTCATTTTCCTATTAAGATGTATGAAGTAAGTTACATTCATTGATAATTTTAGGATTCTCTAAATTTCTACTTCTTTATTGTTCCCGTACTACACTTATGACACATTTTGGTGTTAATGTTTTAGTTTACGCTTTGATTTAGAGAGATTTTGGACTTATTTGTTGAGAGCCATATTAGCCTTTTATGATCTCCACGGACATACAGCATTTTAAAGTAGGCAGTGTTGCAGAATGTGCTAGGCAATAGTTGGGCTGTGTCCCGCCGCCAAGCGCCTAGGCCTCCTAGGCACCCAGAAAATTTTCAAACCCTAGAATTCAAACCCTAACGAAAATAATGTAAAACTAACGAATAACAAAGGGTCTGAAAATACTATTCAAACATGTGTCTAAACAACCTAAAGGGGGTGAATGGGTTGTTAATTGTTTATTACCAAATTTTCGATTAGTCAATATTAATAACAATTAACCCAATAAAACAAACAAACAAAATCAAATAAAGTGCGGAAATATAAAGAACACTTGATTTTTACTTGGAAACCCTTCAACAAGGGAAAAACCACGGGCTATCCTTCTAGCCACACACGATCACATAAATCTACTATATGAATAAAAGATTACACCCTCAAGTGATACTCGGACTCTCACTCTCGATAATCTCAGGTTATGGACACTACCACTCGCCACTCTTGGTTCAATCTCTAGTGATATCCCATGATCCACTACTCTTGGCGTGAGCACCTCCTACTCTACCCCGCAGGCCTTTTACAGTGACACTTGACCAATGCTTGTCAACCACACCTTGGTTGCAAGACTTGAATGCTTGTGCAACTTCACCCTGAAGCCACAAGACTTTGACTCAATGAAGAGTATAAAAGTCTAAGTGTATATATGACAATATACTCAATGCAATAAAGTGCAAGACCAAACACAAAATGCTAAACTAGATGTTATAATGCAATTAAACAACCTAGTTATCAAACAATGCCTACATGCTTATCAATAAAGACTCAATTAGATGCAAAGGAACTTATAATAAGATGTAATAAATGAAGTCCTAGCATTTAATCAACTAATAAATGTAATAAAAACATCTTCTTGGATAGTATAAACAAATAATAAAGATGAGGTTTTCGTTTAACTTACCAAGTCAACTAAAGATGAAGACCCATGCCTTAATGTAGCTTAAAAATGAAATCTTACACTGAAAGAACAATAAATGAAGATAAGATGCTTGTTCTTACTTATCAAGTCAAGATTGATGAAGACCCATGTGTAATTGATGCAATGGTTGTCATAGATGCATGAGTTTTGGGTTTGGAGAGTTAATCAAAAATTAAATGAAGCTTTCTTTCTCTAAAACGAGCTCTCTCTCTCTCTAGGGTTTAATTTCTGGGTTGCTGGTCTGAAATGGTGAAGAAGATGGTCTGTTTATACTGGAGAAAAACGAGCTAAAGAGAAAAGATAAAACTGCCCTTTAAAAAAAACGAGCTGACCCCGCAGAGACTAGTAACATAACTGCTGCTTGATATTCAAGCGGCTCAAAAAATGACCATAACTTTTTCTACAGACATCAAAACCTCATTCTGTAAATTGGAGTATAAAGTATACTTCCATACCTTTCCAACGGTATATTATACGACTTTTTTCGATGTCGTTTGGTCATGTTTTGAGCCGCTTGAATATCAAGCAGCAGTGTTGTTATTGGTCTCCGCGGGTCATCGTTTATCGATCGAGTATAGCATGTTGCTGATACACGGCTTTGTAGAGGTCACCACTCCTCGTCCGCTACCAGGTCAACGTTCAATGCGCTTCTAAGAAACGAGCAGGTCGGTAGCAGCCTACCCCAAGCTTAAGAATACAAGCTCTCACGAATCAATTCCGCGTATTGAACAACCAGTGCCGTCTTGTCTTCTTTCGAACTTCCTGTCTATGATGGAGGTCAACTCGACGGAAGCTCTAGCTCCTTCTCGAACTTTCGTGTATGATATCGGAGGTCAAACTCCACGAAAGCTGTTACGAAAAGGAGTAACGAAAGAAGTATCACTGGTTGTTCTATGACATTTGTGATGCGGGATTTTTGAGTCCAATTTTTAGACTGATTGGGAAAGGAATCCCGAAGGCGAAGCCTGAGGACAAAGCAGGCCCCGACCGGAGATTAAGACGGGATCAACCAGTCCAAAGATCAAGGAATCACTTCAACAATGTCAAAACCTAGCTCGTTTTTTTTATAAGGGCAGTTTTGTCTTTTCTCTTTAGCTCGTTTTTCTTCAGTATAAATAGACCATCTTTTTCACTATTTCAGACTAGCAACCCGTAAATTAAACCCTAGAGAGAGAGAGAGAGAGCTCGTTTTAGAGAGAGAAAGCTTCATTTAATCTTTGATTAACTCTCCAAACCCAAAACCCATGCATCTATGACATCCATTGCATCAATCACACATGGGTATTCATCAATCTTGACTTGGTAAGTAAGAATAAGCATCTCATCTTCATTTATTGTTCTTTAAGTCCAAGATTTCATTTTTAATGCATAGGATATTTAGAAATCATTTTTGAATGCATTATTATATTGATTGATAACATGATTGGGTTTGTTTTGTGATAGCTTAATTGATTATGTCATTTTTTACTTAAAAGCTAGGTCATAAATATTCATGTGTATTTATTGATAACTAGGTTGAGAAATTGTGTTTTAATCTACTAGTTAATATTCATGAATATATGATTGGGTTTGTTTGTGATAGCTAGAATTTAGGACCTTTTTACCCTTCTATCTAAGTCTTTATGCCTTGCATCTAGACCTTGATATTTATGCCTCATTGATTGCCTTTATTGATTGCATATTTATTGCTCTTGTTATTTATTGTGACAACTTGTGTTGGTTGGACTTATTTGACAATTAGGTTGCTAGAATCCTTTTACATCTAATTGAGTCCTTATTGATGGGCATGTGGGCATTGTTTGATAACTAGATTGTTTAATTGCATTATAACATCTAGCTAAGCATTTTGTATTTGGTCTTGCACTTTATTGCATTGAATATATTGTCATATATACACTTAGACTTTTGTACTCTTCATTTAGTCAAAGTCTTGTGGCTTCGGGGTGAAGTTGCACAAGCATATAAGTCTTGCAACCAAGGTGTGGTTGGCAAGCATTGGTCAAGTAAAGGCCCGCGGGGTAGAGTAGGAGGTGCTCACGCCAAGAGTAGTGGATCAGGGGATATCACTAGGGATTGAACCAGGAGTGGCGAGTGGTAGTGTCCATAGCCTGAGGTTATCTAGAGTGAGAGTCCGAGTATCACTTGAGGGTGTAATCTTTTATTCATATAGTGGATTTCTGTGATCGTGTGTGGCTAGAAGGATAGCCCGTGGTTTTTCCCTTGTTGAAGGGTTTCCACGTAAAAATCAAGTGTTCTTTATATTTCCGCACTTTACTTGATTTTGCTTGTTTGTTTTATTGGGTTAATTGTTATTAATATTGACTAATCGAAAAATTGGTAATAATCAATTAACAATCCATTCACTCCCCTCTAGAGTGTTTAAACACATGCTTGAGTAGTATTTTCAATTCACTTGAAAAAGGGTTCTTGAAGCTCTAAAGACGAGTTGGGAGAGAAGAAAACATATATAAAGAAGCTCTAAATGAAACTACGTCGTTTTGGCAAAAAACAGGCTCAGTGCACGGGTAACTGCACGGTAGAAGACCCGTGCACTACCCGTGCAGTTGCACAAACCCGAAGCACTCATCATCACTGCGCGGGTAACTGCACGGGTAGAAGACCCGTGTAGTTTCACAAACCCAAATTCAAAGGGCTCAAAACATGACCAAACGACATCCAAACCTTTCGAATAATATACCGTTGGAAAGGTATGGAAGTCTACTTTCTACTCCAATTAAAAAAACAAGATTTGGATAACTGTAGAAAGATTTATGGTCAAAAGAGTGACAAAGGTCTGATTGGGACAACAACAAGAATGTCCAAACTCATGGAAAAGACTATGTGGCCAAAGACCAAAACAAGAGAAGAATTGACCTTCTCAAATGGTCATTCAACGCGCTAAAGCAAGCACACCATCGTGCAAGCGCGGACACAACACAAAACCACACTTAAATCTAGAAATGAAGTGCAAGTGTGATTGTGAAGAAATACACACATGAGCAATAAGAAACAAATGCATAACAACTCAAATGCATGTAAGTGTTTGTGTTTGCAACAATCAATGCATGTCAATACAAATGCATGAGATGTGAGTGTGTGCAACTAAATCTCTTCAAGAGTTAAGAACAAGTGAACTACCTCTCTTGAAGCTCTTTAGGATGACTGGAAGCATGTCTTCAAGAACACCGCACTTGGAGAACCTATGCTACCCGTTACAAACATCCACAATGTGATTTGTCATGAAATAAGCCAATCATAGAAATGAGGTTCTTACAATCTCCCCTTTCGGCTATTTCATGACAAAATCACCACGCACAAAATAATCCTCACAAAACAAAAACAAAGCTATTGGTCAACAAGTAATTCTACGTTACATTAAGAGAAACCTAAGATCTAAGTCTTCAAGGTCATCAATCTCTTCGTAGATCATCGTACCTACACACAACATCAAGAAAACACTTTCCAAGAACAAGTGCATGTGAGGTGAACCAAAACAAACATTTGCATGAAGAAAATTAATACAATCAATATCATGTAGTGCAATGCAAAGCTCCCCCTAAATGGTTACTCTGTCCTAAGACTTCTCCCCAATGTATAAAAATGCTCCCTCCAAAATTTCGCATGAAGAAAATTAATACAATCAATACCATGTAGTGCAGTGCAATCAATATCATGTTGTGTTTTTCCCTTGTTGAAGGGTTTCTATGTAAAAATCAAGTAAACTTTATATTTTCGCACTTTACTTGATTTTGCTTGTTTGTTTTATTGGGTTAATTGTTATTAATATTGACTAATCGAAAAATTGGTAATAATCAATTAACAACCCATTCACCCCCCCTCTAGGTTGTTTAGACACATGCTTGAGTGTGAAGAATACCTTTATAAAAATGAAAATGAAAATACTTTGGTTAAACAATACCTTTATAAAAATGAAAAAAATTAAATTACATGGTAAATATGATAAAATGGTAGGGGAGTGTGAAGAAGAGAAAAAAAATACCTTTAGGGCTTGGTTTTACTTTTGTCGAGCTTAAAGGGCTGTAAGGGTTTGTCGAGCTTGAAAAAAATGAAAAATGAAAAATGAAAAAAATTAAATTACATGGTAAATATGATAAAATGGTAGGGGAGTGTGAAGAAGAGAAAAAAAAATACCTTTAGGGCTTGGTTTTACTTTTGTCGAGCTTAAGTGGCTGTAAGGGTTTGTCGAGCTTGATGGGATGTTGTTTGTATTTGTGTATTTGTTAAGGTTTATTTAATTTAATTTTGATTTGGATAAAAATGCCCTTAATGTCCCAGCCCAAAACTCAATGTTTTGAGTCAAATGGATCTTGCTACCACTGCCCAAAATGCAACGTTTGAGGAAAATGCAGCCTAAACTTATGCCACTGCCTCATCTCCCCAAGGCGGTATTAGGTTTAGAAAGCCTTGAGACTAGAGACTTGAGGTGGTGTGAGGCGTGCCTCAAGGTGGCCACCTTGGCCGAGTTTTGAAACATTGAACACGACTCTACCTTATTAGTAACTGCTAGACTTAAAAGCTTAAACTATTAGGAAAATGCCCAACATTAGTATTCAAGCGTGTTGGAAAGTGTTAACTAGGAATGATTCTAGGAGCAAAATCCTAGGAGGATTTCTAGGAATCAAACCCCTTGAACTGCTGTCTAATTGAGTTGACTAATTGATTAACTAATTATTAGGAATTTATTAGTTAGCATTTACATCCTTAATCGTAGGCCTAATTGTAGGTAGTTTCTTCTGTATATATATGCACTATAGTAAGTTGTTGAATGAAAATATTAATACAAATCAATATACAAAAATTTTCTTGGCATTCGAGCATATAGTTCTTTAGCTTCTCTTTCTGGTACTGTTGCAATTCTTTTTTTCTCCTTTTTTTTTCTTCATCAGCTACAGTACTTGCTACAGTACCTGCTACATGATTTTTTGGTTACATGGCTGAAATTACATCCATGGCTTTTTCTACACACTCAAGCGACAACTAGGTAACTAATCATGTTAGTGCTTCTCTTACCCAATCAGGGAAACTTCCTACTAGCTACTTAAGTCACTTTAATTCTGCACCGTGGGTCATCGACTATGGCGCGTCAGACCATATGACAAGTGTCTCCTCGTTTTTTGATACATATTCACCCTGTTCTGGCAACAAAAAGGTCCGAATTGCCGATGGTAGTTTGTCATCCATTGCTGGAACAGGTTCTGTTAGAATTTCTGACAACATTACTCTTAAATCTGTACTATATGTCCCTAATCTCTCTTGTAATTTATTGTCAGTTAGTAAACTCTTTCATGACTCTAACTGCTTAGATGTTTTCTCTCCAACGCTCTATAGATTTCAGGATTTGACTTTAGGGGCGGTGATTGGCAGTGCCAGATGTAGGATGGGCTCTATTATTTTGACGACAGTCCTAGTAAGTCGGCTTTGTTTTTAAATAGTGATGCACGTTCTCTCCCTGTAAAAGAGTAGTTAATGATCCGGCATTACAGATTAGGTCATTCTAGTTTTGCTTATTTAAAACATTTATTTCCGACTTTATTTCAAAATTTATCTCCTTCTCATTTTCAATGTGATATTTGCTGTTTTTCTAAAAGTACTCACAAACCTTATGTTTCCAAACCTTATAGAGCCTCAACGCCTTTAATTTAATACATAGTGATGTTTGGGGGCCGTCTAAAATTCCTACTTTAAATGGAAAACGTTGGGTTGTAATTTTTATTGATGACCACACTAGATTGTATTGGCTCTATTTGATGAACTCCAAATTTGAAGTTGAAAAACTTTTTCAAGAATTTTATACTCTAGTCGAAACTCAATTTCATTCTAAAATCAATATTTTAAGGAGTGATAATGGCACAAAGTATTTCAACCAATATCTTGGAAATTTTTTAAAACAAAAAGGAGTTCAACATCAATCTACGTGTCGCCATACACCCTAACAAAATAGGGTTGTGGAAAGAAAAAACCGCCACCTTTTAGAAGTGAGTCGGGCTCTAATGCTTTCTATGCATGTCCTAAAATATCTATGGGGGGATGCTGTTCTAACAGCTACATACCTTATTAATAGGGTACCCTGACGTGTCTTAAATCATAAGACACTTCTACATTGTCTTAAACAGTTTTTTTCTGCTAATAGATTAATTTCTATTCTCCCCCTTAAAGTTTTTGGCAGCACTGTCTTTGTGCATATATCGGACTTACTTCGGTCTAAACTTGATGCTAGAGCAGAAGAATATTTTTTCATTGGTTATCCCCCTAATAAAAAGGGGTATAAGTGTTATACTCTTGTTACAAAAAAAACTCGTATTAGTATGGATGTGTCTTTTTTTGAACAAAGACCTTTTTTCTCCAAAACTCATCATCGGGGGGAGAATGGAAACAAAGATGATTTTGAAAATTTTCTGGAAACTAATAACTCAGTTTTACCAAATCCTTTTCTAGTTTTGGAAACTAATAATTCGGTTTTACCAAGTCCTTTCTTTCCTGAAAGTTTTTCAAATTCTTCTAAAGAATCTGTTTTTGAAAAGGAAACAGGGGTTAATGACCAACAATTAGGGACTGATATGGTGCCAGATCTTACTGATTCTAGTACTGGGGGAGAAACGGTACTAGGTGAGAATCCCAATCAGGATAATCACCCTACAATAGAGTTATTGGTTTATACTAGAAGAAAGTCTCATGCTAATAGAGAACAACATCATCTTGTACAAGACCAGTTAGCATTCCTGAGGTCCGATCCTGATCCTCTTACAGATAAACATAAACCAGGTAATACTTCTGATTCTTAATCTGTCTCTATCACTCATCCTCCTTCTGCTTCTCAACCAAACGTTTTTACTGATCTTGATATTCCCATAGCCAATAGGAAAGGGGTCCGGAAATGTACCACACATCCTATAGCTAAATACCTATCCTATCAAAGACTATCCGAAAACTACAAAGCCTTTACTTCAAAAATCTCCCACCTATTCATCCCTAAGAACATACAAGATGCCCTAGAACACCCGAACTGGAAAATAACAGTTATGGAAGAGATGAATGCACTAGCCAAAAATAAAACCTGGGTTGTTGACGAGTTAGCAAAAAGGAAGAAAACTATGGGATGTAAAAGGGTTTTCACTAATAAATATAGAGCTGATGGATCCTTAGAAAGACACAGAGCTCGCCTTGATGCCAAGGGTTTCATTCAAACCTATGGCCTTGACTACTATGAGACTTTTGCACCGGTGGCCAGGATCAACACCATCTGAATCCTCCTATATGTGGCAGTAACCAGCTGGATATAAAAAATGCTTTTTTGAACGGCAATCTGGAAGAAAAGGTATTCATGGATCCTCCTCCCGGGTTTGAGGGAAATTTTTTCAAGAATGGTAAACTGTGTAGGCTGGTGAAATCCTTGGATGGATTGAAGCAGTCACCTAGAGCGTGGTTCGAGAAGTTTGGAAAGGTTGTGAGAAGATTCGGGTATAGCCAAATCCAAGGGGACCATACACTCTTCTTTAAACATTCGAGTGAAGGTAAGAAGGCTATTTTAATTGTCTATGTAGATGACATCATCATGACCGGAGATGATGTTGAAGAGATAAGAAGAATGAAAAAGTTGTTAGCTTAAGAATTTGAAGTCAAAGATCTAGGCGACTTAAACTACTTTTTGGGAATGGAGTTTGCTAGGTCAAAAAAGGGGATCTTTGTTTCCCAGAGAAAATACATCCTAGATTTATTGGGATTTGGGAGAGACTGGGATGACAGGCTCCAAGGCTGCGGAAACTTCAATAGAACCAAATCTGAAACTAGAGGCTGCTAAACCATAAAGTCAAGTAGACCGTGAACAATATTAGAGATTAGTGGGCAAAATGATCTGCTTAGCTCACACTCGATCTGACATCTCGTTTGCAGTCAACATAGTGAGTCAGTTCATGCATTCACCAGAACCAGAACACAATGAGGCAGCTTTAAGAATCCTGAGATATCTGAAAGGGACACCTGGGAAAGGACTATTATTTGCTAACATGGGTCATTTCCAGGTTGAAGTTTTCACAGATGCTGATTAGGCTGGTAGTATAACAGATAGGAGATCTACATCCAGCTACTGTATCTTTGTTGGAGGAAACTTGGTGATTTGGTGAAGTAAAAAACAGGGGTAGTAAGGAGTAGTGCCGAGGCAGAGCTCAGAGCAATTGCCCTTGGAATTTGTGAGGTAATCTGGATAAAAAGGCTTCTTGAAGATTTAAAGAATCAGATTTCCTCTCCTTTGAAGCTGTATTGTGACAACAAGTCAGCAATTGCCATAGCTCACAATCCAGCTCTACATGATAGAACCAAACATGTGGAGATAAACAAGTTCTTCATCAAAGAAAAGATAGATAGTGGACAGATCTACTTGTCCTATCTACCCACCACAGAACAAGTGGCAGACATCCTCGCAAAAGGATTATCATAGAAGCAATTTGACAAGTTATGTTGCAAGCTGGCCATGGATGACATTTTTCGACCAGCTTGAGGGGGAGTGTTGGAAAATGTTGACTAGGAATGATTCTAGGAGTAAAATCCTAGGAGGATTTCTATGAATCAAACCCCTTGAACTGTTGTCTAATTGAGTTGACTAATTGATTAGCTAATTATTAGGAATTTATTAGTTAGCATTTACATCCTTTATTGTAGGTCTAATTGTTGGTAGTTTCTTCGGTATATATATGCCCTATTGTAAATTGTTGAATGAAAATATCAATACAAATCAATATACAAAAATTTTCAAAGCACTCCAAGATAAATGTTGAAAAAAATATGAACACAAATTTTAAGTATAGTTATGGGCCATAGCCCTTATGGGTTTGAGCATAAATCTTTACGATTAAATTAAAGAATTCTGTAAGGAGTTTTTTTTTTTTCATTTGGGTAGTCAATCCTAAAATCTTATGCTTTTTGTATTTTTAGATACATGGTAGGCATTGTTGCGGCTCTTTCTTTGTGTTGGATTGTGATTTCTTTGTGATAGGCCCACTGCCTTTATCATATTGTAATTGCCTTTCTTGGATTTTAATGCAGTTATGAAACCTATTTCTGGCCTGGTTCTTTAATTCATGTACTAGGCTTGTATTGTTGCTAATTATGTTCCATTTTTAATAACTTTTTCATATTTTTGTTGAATAACTGTAATTGTTTGCAACTAGGTACTTATTATATCCCTTGCAATTTTATATATGCTAAGAACACCATTATGATATAAATATTTTTGTTTGCACTAGCTATTCATTTATTCAGCTAGCTCCTGATATGATAGAAGTAAGAGTTGAACAAAGGATAAAAGTCAAATTATGTGGAAAAAATTGGGTTATGTAGTGTCTTTATATTACTTAAGAGTGCCAATTTTTCTTGTGTTGTATGAATCTGGAAAATATGATAATAATGAGAAAAACCTATTGTCAATTAAATGTAGCTGTAGATTTGGAAAGCGTTCTTCTCTTGTTATTTTTCTTTAAACGTCTTTAGAAGTTGGACTATGTGATTCCTTTCCTTTTCTTGAGAAATGTATCACATTTGCAGAGAACATCTTGAAACTCCCAGAAAAGCTCGGAGATTTTTTAGTAGTAGTGTAATTGAGTAGTGTACTTCTTTTCATTAGTCATGAGCTGCCAGGGTTGCTGTATATCGGTTTTTAATGTTTTATCTGCTGCTTTCAAGTAAGTGAATTAATTAATTATTAACTACTACACCTTTATTTTGCTGCAGGTCTCCATATTGTTACTACTTTTAATTATCTTCACAGGAGCTGCTTTAGGGGTCTGGGCTGTGAGAAAATTTGTAATTTCAGAAGATGGAACTGTTGATGTTGGCATAGCTCAATTTGTTAAATGGTCAATGCGAATCATTGCTACTACCTCAATTTTCCAGGTATGCTATCACATTGATATTGATTGTGATGTTGAACTAGTGAGTTTTTCTGTACTTTATTCTGCTTACTCGCCCATCATGTACATGCATGACATGGGTATGGTTGTAGGATGTGTGAATCCATTATGATATGTAGCTGCTCTTTCGGTGAATCGAACCCATATTAATATTGTGTATATGATTTATATCTATGAATTATAAAACATTGCCAGCAATAGAAGAGATGCTTACTTGTTTTTCTGTTTCTATAGTCCATTAATAGTTCAACCTCAAGCAGATGTCCCTATTCTTTACCCAAACTATGCTTTAGAAATTCCAACGTAAAAGTTCTGCCTGCTTCCTGTGTAAACCAAGTCTATGCCTTGAATCATTTATTTGATTGTCTATGTAAACCTTTTTTTCCCCTTGTTATTGATGGAGTGCCTGATGAATACCGAATTTCTGTGAGTGGGGAACCCTCAAGAAGGTAGCACAACAATTGTATATGTATTGTAGGAGCCTTGGAGTGTTGCTGCCATTTCAAAGCTTGGAGAATGCTATGTATGGCTGCAGCCTGCATGTGATATTTAGCTCAATTTTTATTAATGTGACTATGCAGATATCCTGCTTGGTTCAAGTGTTCAACCTGATACAAGGATAAAGAATTGGGATTTGATTATATAGCTTTGGTTACCGTTTGGTTGTACTTTAATTTGGCCAAACCTGCTTGAGCTGCATGCCCTATGCCTTTGAATAATTAGCCTATAATTTGATTAAAATTTAAATGTTTGCTGAACATTAGACCAGAGTTTGTTGAATCTATGCTTGTATGTTCAAGCTAGTGCTACTTTTGTTATTTAACACTGCCACCACTCCAACAATAGTGTTACTTTTGTTGCAGACTGACTCAGACACACCATTTCTGCTTCAACTATTTGTAATTGCTTGTGTTGTATATCTTGTATTTTGTTATTTATTAGGTTTTGTTCTCTTTCAGAGCACCCATGATAATCTTTTAGCTTTGGGGGCATTGATTTCCTGCTCTACCGTCTGCTTCCTCATTACTTCTCCAAAGTGGCTTAGGAGTGGGCTGTATCGATCGAGACAAGCAACAAGGAAGCATGGTCAGGCTGAATTTCTGAGCAGGTCACCTGGCTCGAAAGGGAAGCTATGGGATAGCCCTAAGATTTATAACTCACCTTCGTGGTCTAACTCTCCTGTTAAAGGTACACTTTTACTTTTTAGGTTTTTGGCTTCTACTTATTTTTGTTGGTTGGTACTTTGGAAATTGCACTGAAGCATGGTATATATTCTATTTAAGTGAAACCTAAAATGGTCATTTTTCTTTGGTTAACAATTCAGAAAAGGTATAGCACTTAAACATTCAGTTTATTTTATTTTTGAAACTTGATTATTTATCCAATAGGATTTCTCAAGAAAACCTGAGCACCCTACAATCTTACACCCTTGATTCATTGTGCATCTGGAATTGGTTTTGGTCTTTGTCATCTGATTTCAAAAGGTCCCTTGTGTTTCTTAACAAATATGGTGTAAAACTATCTTAAAATATTTCTGTTATTTTGTACCTTTGTTTTTTTTACAAAAGCAATGGTTTAGCAGATTTCCCCTTTCTCTCCTATTTGTTCGGTTTATTCTTGGGTTTATCCCCTTCTGTAAAACTATTTATTTCCAAGACGTTTCACTGCAGAACAAATTAGGTTTTTATTTTATTTTATTTGTCTTACTGAGTTGTTGTAGTGTAGTCAGAAATCCTTTTTAGATTGTTGTTCTATTCATATGATTTTCAAGAATGTCCTTTAATGTCAAGTGTGAACTCACCGTAGTGATGTGTGGTTCATAGTTTCTTATTATTTTTATTGTTACAGGTGTTGTTACACCATCTTCTCGAGATGGGATAATTAATCAGGGGGATTACTACTCAACCTTCCACAAGACAGGGACAAGAAGGAGATTTACAAAGCAAGAGTGGGAGGATTTCACGCGGGAGTCAACCCGAGAAGCTGTTACAGACCTGGCATCATCGCCAGAATTTACTGACTGGATCATTGAACGCGCAGATCGAATTAAAATCCTTCCAAGTGATGATAGCTCAGATGAATCAATGGGAAGTGAATCCGATTCAACAGATGAGAAACTTCTTGGGAGCCACAGTAGGTTTAGTTTCTTCTCGTGGTAGTTAATGAAATAGCAGAACATAGTAAATTACGGTAGTTAACCATCCAAGGTTCTTTTCAGTAACATGTAAATTACGGTAGGGATACATGTTTTAGATTTAGGTGAAACTCAGTGACAACTGTGGGTGGCACGACAATTCTTTGAAAGATTAGCTAACCCATTTGAGAAAATGATTCTATTTTACTGATTGTTACTGCAATTGTCATTTCCGTGATCAAGCTGATGTAATTTCTTCAAGATTGGTAGGCGATCTATTGAAAGTATTACTGCATTTATGTAATTGCATTATTCTTGTACAAAATGCAGTATAACATAATTCTCAACTATTTGTCCTCCGTCTCTTTCTGGAAAATCATACAAGTTCATTGCTACATGTGTTGTATACTTGTATGATCTTTATCGATTGGCTCATTCCGGTATAAAGTGGTATTATTAACTATTAAGGATGGAAGGTGTATCATTTTTCTTAATGAAGATTGATGATACAACATACTTTATCGAGTATCGACACAATTATTAGGTTTGGATTCACAATTTGAGAGGAAAGCGGGTTAAAATTACTATATGGGTAACTCACAATTGAGAATTATTAATTAATTATTAATTGGAGGTTATATGTTCGAACCATGACTAAGACAAAGGATAAAATAATAAGATTATTTTATTTCCTAACCAGGTCAAGTGTTCAAGTCTTAGTGAACTAGGATTATGTGAGATTTAGAATCCTATACTAACTTGGTCACTAAAATACTAATTATCTTACTTTAAATACATAGAGATATAATTGAAAAGGGATTATTATCTTGTTTTATATATATATATATATATATATGTATATATAAAGATATATTATAAAAAAAACAAAATGAAAAAAAAGTGAAACACACGTTGTAACCAACAAAAGAAAAGAAACAAGAACGGGTGCGACCAACTAGAGAACAAAATAAAAAATAAAAATAAATGGTTTTTATTTTGTTGTTTCTTATTTAAGTGTGGCCGAATTCCATATACACAAAGCAAGAGTTGTTTTATGTTGTTTCTTCTATGTCCATTCAACCTCTTGAAGTCCGTGACGTGCCAACACAGTTGCTGGAACGCGGGAGATGGGGAGGAAGATCAGGTGGTACAAATCAGAAAGCGATATCAACAATGAAAGAACGAAGGAGTTAGTCTATAGGTATGATTTTGAATCCTACCTTTAATTTATTCTTATATATCGTACACGGTTTAAAGTCGCCTAAATATTTAATTTTCTTTTTAAAGTTTTAAAATTCCTTCCGCTGTACCACTGTAGGGCTTACAGAAATGCCCTTAGAAATTGCTTTCTAGATCTTTTATACGGGTGACGAGTGAGACCTTAGCGGCAAGGGGCCTAACGTTGGACCGGTATCTGGCAAGGATTATTCCTTCTGGATAAAAGACGAGATAGATGTAATACCATGGCCTTAAGATGAAAGCTTGTTGAAAGAGTATGGTGCGACATGTGGCAAGGGAGAGTGCAGCGGGAGCCATCTTCGAAGGCCTGCCAACAAAGACTAGCCTCTAGCTCCTTGATATATATATTTATATATATATAAATTAATGTACTTATTTTGATTCCGTGTAGCTTTTGTAAATATAGACATTTTCCTTTCCTCTTGCGTTTACTTGTTGAGTCGCCTGTTTATGTGTTCAGGCTGTTTTTCCTTTTAGTATCTGTGTTGGCTGTCTGAATCTGTTCTTGAGTGACTAGCCAGTACTCGAGACATATTTGGTTTGGGCCGGGCTTTTCCTCGTGCCACTCGGACCCCCTGGTTGATCTAATTGACCAGCCTAATTTGTCTTTTTACTCGGGATAATCTTTGACTGTGATCATGAAACATTTTTAGCTGTCTAGTGATCGTTATAGGCTGGTGTCCCAGCTACTTGCTCAGGATAATTCCCGACAATCTTCTGTTTTTTGCCAAGTAGTGTTCTAGGATCCTTGCCCCTTCTAAACATATTTTTCCATGTAAACAAGTCCTCAATGACGTCTCCCAGTTTTGTCTGTTTACAAGGGTTTGGCCGAATCATTAGTGTAGTGCTAACACAGCCTTTGGCCAAATCATTAGTGTAGTGCTAACACAGCCAAATGCAAATCACCAGGTTTCTCCGATGGCGTACCCGAGTGTATTTCCTGCTTAACCGGCATCTTCGAGGTGGCCGGATTACTGACAGTGCTTTATATGCACCCGGTTAATTTGGCAGGCACTCTAGGTCCTAAGACTTTGCTTATCTGCCTCTCAAGCACCTTCACCCACCATGGCAGGTGTCAGCACTGCGAGTTTCTTTGATAACAAATATTAAAATTTGCTTTGAACACTATTCTCGGCTTAGTAATCTTAAATCCTCTACATAGTTTTACTGATTGATCTGATTATACGGACATAAGGAAACAATCCAAAAAAACGGAAAAATGTCTACAAAAGAAAAATAAAACCTGATTCTAAAGACTAATAATGATTTCCTAAGAGTAAAAAATTTTATCCTTCACGAGGCTGATGTAACTTCTAACTTGAAACTTGTCTTGAACAAGGCATTCTCATGCGCTTCTTCCTGGTGTAGAAACTCACGTTCTACCGTGCACACCTAGTGCTTATCATTTTCGGTCTACTGCCAGTATGCTATGAGGTTCGCTCTCTGAGCCATTTCCTGATAACTTTTTACAGCACCAATGCCAAATTCCGTTGGGAATTTGATCATCGAGGCGTAGATGGATGTTACTACTTTGGTTTGGTTCAGGAAAGGCCTACCCAGTAAGGTGTTGTACGGAAATTTTTCTGTGTTGACTACCACGAAATTCAGGAGTACAGTCTTCTGGCACGGGGGTACCCCAATTTTCACAGGCTGCTTGACGGTTCCGAGTGCCCTAACCTCTGCACCACCGAATCCTATGGGTGGAACGTCCAGCTGCTGTAGATATTTTCTGTTTAGGCCCAACTGATTGAAGACTTGCGCACTTATGATATATGTTGAGCTCCCGTTATCAATCAGTATCCGATGGATATCGCGGTGCCCGATCTAGGCAGTTATGATGATCATGTCATTCAGCTTTACATCGTTTCTATACGAGTCATCTTCTGTAAAAATGATCGGGTTCCATCCTACTTTGATCCTCTTAGGATTGGGCCCAATCGAATTCACATCCAAGTCTTTTCGGGCGTACATGGTGTCCCGAACTTCTGTCATTCTTTCTTTGTTGCTTCTGCCAGTGTAGGGTCCTCCGAATATTGTGTTAATCGCTTCCAGCCCTTCACTCCGGTTGGGGCTGTCCTTCTTGTTACGGCTTCCCTCTGGTTAGTCTACCCGATGGGTATCATATTGTTGATAGTGTATTTTTTTGATGATAAGGTCTTTTAGATGAGCCTCCATGATGAGCGTCTCGATGTGATCCTTCAATTGGTAGCATTTTGATGTGTCATGGCCACTCTCTTTATGAAATATGCGGTATTTTCTCATGTCTCGACATGTATTAACTGATTGCTTCAGTGAGTACTTGACCAGCTTTTTGTCTTTTACTATGGCCAGGATTTCTTGTTGCCTTTTGGCGAGATGGGTGTAGTTTGTATACAGGCTGTGGAACTTCCTAACATTCTATCCATTCTTCTGGCTCTCGTCCTAACAAACGTCATAGTTCTGATCACTCTCCAGGTGGTCACTCCTCTAGTTCTTTACGCCGGTCCACTAAGGTTTGGCACTTTCTTCAGCTCATCCTCCATGAACATAACTACCCCACTGGGCTAGTTCCTCCTCCTCGGCCATTGCATAGGTTCCCGCCACGTCCATCGGGTCAGCATATGAGATCAGACATATTTTTCTCAGATCGAAGGAGAGCCGACCATTCTGTAGGTTATTAGTAAAAGCTGCCACCACAACCTCATCGTTGAGACTGTGAATCCCTGATACTTCCTGGCAGCATCTATTCAGATAATCCTTCGAATATTTGTCCTTTACTTGCTTGAGAGTGGCAAGATGAGTCACCGATTTTCTTCACTAAATATTGCCCATGAATATTCATGAGAAGTGATCATGCCTAAATTGTTTTATATTTTGGCCCTCATGTCCATGTCCTTTGCCTTGTTTTCGTATGTTTTTATGTGTCTAATTGACTCTTTTTAGTGATTACAAGCATTCGGTGCATTTCAGGTGTCGAAAACGGAAATTGGGACTTTCGTGAGAAAAAGGGATCAAATAGTGCAAAAGAAGAAATGAAGGCAAATTGCGCTGGTACTGCACGGGTGCCATACTCATGCATTACCCGCGCACAGAAAGAGGAGAATTGAAGGCTTCCCAGTGCGCGAGTCTTCACCCGTGCACCTGAAGATGAAGTCCCGAATTCACCTATAACGCGGGTACTACCCGCGCAAATGCTAGAAACTAGAGAAGTAGATCAGAGGCATCATGTCATTGCGCGGGTCATTGCGTGGGTACCTTACTCGTGCACTACGCTCATCAAATACACCACATCAGCATTTTCAGACATAATTTTGGAACCCTATAAATATGTCCTTTCTTGAAACGAGCAAACTCTCTTCCACTCTCTAAACACTCCCACTCACCAATTAACATCACATTTTCTCTCTCTAGATCTAGGAATCGTTTTCTCTCGTTTTATTGGCAAACACTTAGGTTTATTGCCTTCGGTGAGGGGCATCTACAGTCGGCTTCTGCCAACAAAATGAGAGTTCACGGGGTTTAGTGCCGAAAAAAAAAATACAAGGGTATAATGCAAATTTTTAGAGAGTTTAGGGGGCATCAGTGCCAATTAGCCCCGATTTAATGGATAATTTGTCTTAGATTGTACATTCCTCTCTTTGCAAGTTGTTTGAGAAATTATTTGAGTAGATAATTGGGTGTACATTCTATTTGGTTCTCTTAAGCTCATTTAAATGGAAGGATTGAACAAGAGTACATTACTCAAGTGAGATCTTGACATATTATTCTCAATTTCTATCTAATCTCAAATGGGTAATCAACACTATACATCCTAGGTTGGTTGCTTGTGAGAGATTAAGCATCAATACTATACATCCTAGGTTGGTGATTTTATAAAGAGATTAGTCCCTTATTTTGATAGATGTACATTCATGAACAATCACTTGTGGATTGCCAATACTATACATCCTAGATTGGATATTTATAAGGGATATACAACCAATTCTATACATCATAGGTTGGTTACATTAGGCTAATGTTCATTAATGTAAGTTCTTTCTTTGCCCATTGTTTGCTTATTGGATCCATCAACTTCTTAGTCCTTTATCATACATTCACACATTCATCTACTAACTTAGTTGCATTTTAATTAGTTTAAACTTGGTTTGCATATTAGTTTAATATCCTATCAACAACCGTTTCAATTTACTTTTATTGAATTTATTTCTAGAGTCGAGATTTGATCATAACTATAACTCGATCTCTGTGGACGATACCCTACTTGCCATTATATTGTTTAGCAATTTTAAGTGCAATTTGGTATTATAAATTCTGTTTGACAGACACTTTTTATACATCAAAAAGGACTTTGTCAAAATGGCACCATTGCCAGAGATCGGTGTATATAGTTTTGTTTAGATTTAGCTTTAGTTAATTATCGTTTTAGTTTCTTTTATTCTGTTTGTGTCTAATGGTGTAAAAGGGGGCCGGCCCGGCCCACATCGGCACGGCCCCCCGGCCCGTTTAGGAAAACGGGCTGTGCCTGGCACGGCCTGTTTTCCTAAATTGGGGCCCGGCACGGCCCTTCCGTGCCGTGCCGGCACGTGGGCCAATTTGGCGGGCCAAATGGGCCGGCCCATATTATTATTATTATTTTTTAAATTTTTTTATATATTATTATTTTTGTATAATAAAAAAAATGTTTATAATAAATTAATAATAGATTATAGATACATTTTTTATTATATTTAATGAATTAATTCAAAAAATAAATAAAGATAAAACATGAAAGAAAAAAAAAGTAGATAAAAATATGAAATGAAGAATTCTTTATTTATTTCGGACTTTCAGTATTACATATTTACATGATTGCCTCATTAAAAACCTTACTAAGAAAACCCAGTGGGATAAAAACTTGGTAAGGGAAAAAGAGTGCAATCGTATTACAAGTAAATGTACATGTACAACCTAGTTCTGGACCTGGTTACTGCCGGAACCCTCATCGACATATAAATTGGAGAAATTTTGAATAAATTGTTCATCTACCGTTTCATTTTGCATCCTCTTTCGAGCATGCTCCCAATCCCGAATGCATATTAATACCTCCACCATCTCTGTAGTCAAACAATTTCTTCTTGGTTCAATAATTCGTCCACTCGTGCTGAATGCCTGTTCTGAAGACACAGTGGACACGGGGATAACCAGTATGTCACGTGCTAAGTGTGACAAGACCGGATACCTGTAGCTATAGGTCTTCCACCATAACAACAGATCAAAATTCTCCGTGTTTTCGTCGGCATCAAACTGTGCTTCAAGGAACCTATTCAGTTCGGCACCAGAAGATGCAGCAGATCGTGTAGTTGAAGAAGAAGAACTTGCTGATTTGTCTTTTTTCCGGCGTTTGAGAATGCTCCAACTTGTCGGCAACGGTTGTCTGTCCGGTTCTGGTGATGGTTTCGTGTGAATGCCGCCAAACCTGCGCTCATAAATACTAAAAACTTCGAACAACTTGTTTCGAATGTCAGTAATCTGTTCGGAATAATCTATTGACAATTTATTACCAGTAAACTCAAGTAAATATTCTAAACCAGCTAATTTAATTCTAGGATCTACTATAACACCTAAGGCATAAAGGAAAGGCATTTCAGACCAGTATTTTTTAAACTTGGTCTCCATGGCAACAACTGCATCGCCAAGCAAGTCATCTTCCCTATAAGTGTTTAACATGTCAGACATTTCCACAATCTGATGGATTGCCTGGGAAGATGTGGGGTAGTAGACCCCAGAAAGGGTTACAGTGGCATTGTAAAAAACCTGTAAAATATAACACTTAAATAAAAATGTACCTTTGAAGTTTGAACTTTGGTGTCTTGGTGGAGAGATTAGAGAATAATAGTAAATTACTAATAAAATATTATAATAGTATATTAGTAGTGTAGAATAGTAGAGAGAGAGTAAGAATGAAATTAAGAATAATTGAAATTGTATAGAGAGTTTGAGAATGGAGAGATTGAGAGAATTAGAGAAAGTGAATGAAAAGTGGAATGTGTGGGAGTATTTATAGAAAAATTAGAAAAGTGGGTAAAAATATAAAACACAAGAGTTGAGGGGGCAAATTGTAATTTTTATTGTTTTTTTAAAAAAAATACCGTTATATACTTAAATTAAAAAAATAAAAAAAAAAACAAATTCCGCGGGCCCAACGGTCGGCAAGCGTGCCGGCCCGGCGTGCCGACCGTTGGGCTTGGCACGCCGTGCTGGCGTGCCGTGCCGGGCCGGCACGCCGTGCCTGGAACCCTGACCCGGCACGTGCCAAGAATGGGGGCCGTGCCTGGCACGGCCCACCATCCTTGGCAGGCCGGCCGGACCGGGCCCTCCAGGCCCGGCCCATATTTACAGCACTATTTGTGTCTTGGTTGTCAAAATTACAGGATTTTAGGTACATGCACTGTAGACGTTCGCTTAGAGGCATAATTTTATCAGCATAAGACAATATTCACAAGGATCGGAAGGTTAATCAGATAGTTTGAGAACAATCGTTCTGAAGAAGAAATGGTTGAAGGAGTGCCACCTTCAGTATAAGTTGAAACACATGAGACTAACTTTGAGGAAGATTTGGGTTTGATTATTGGGGAGTACACTCTCCCGTCCATAGGAGATGAGTAACCAACAACTATTGTATTGGACAACACTGCTAGGCAATATGAGTTGAAATGGATGCATGTTAATCTGTTACCATCTTTTTTTGGACTACCCACTGAAGATTACCTTCAATTTATGAAAGAGTACAGTACGGTGTTAGAGACATTCCTGATAGCAGACCGAAACACAGTGCTTACTAGAGGCAGCTACATATGCGGTGCTTCCAACACTGTTTAAAAGATCGCGCCAAACAATGGTATACAATGTTAAGGCCGGGGACACTCACAACATGGGCCAAGTTTGTAAGGTGTTCTACAACAAATTAAGGCAAGAGATTTGAAGATCAAGATTGCCACTTTTAGTGAAGAGGATGGGGAACCATTCTAGGAAGCATGGGACAGGTTCCACATCTTTCTAGCTTAGGTTCCTCCACACACTTACTCGGATGAGTTGAAAGTCATTTCCTTCTACGATGGTCTCTCCGTTATCACTCAAATGATGGTGGATAATTCTTGCTGAGGGATAATCGCCGACAGGAGAGCTTCAGAGGCGTATGAAATTTTAGAGAAATTGGCTTCAAACTCACAACAAAGGAACTCAAACACAAGGAGAGGCGGTAAGATAGAGATTGATGGGGGCACGGGCATGGCCGTTGGGATTTCAAAAATGGCTAAGGAAATGCAATTAGTGAAGGATCTTGTGAAGAACTTGTACAAGCTCTGAGCTCATGTTAACCAAATGGTGCATGACACAATGAATGGAGAGATGCAAATAGAACAGGAGGAAACCCAAGTTCTATGAGGTTTCCAATGGCAAAAGAATGACCATTTCTCTAGCTTATACAACCCAGGTTGGAGAAATCACCCTAATTTTTTCTGGAGCAACAACAACAATTCTAACAACAATCAAGGGTTTCAGAATCAGAGTTATAACAAATACAACAGCCAAGGTGGTTCTAGCAACAACAACCAGTGGGGAAACACAGATAACAACTGATAGAAGAACTTCAACAGTCAGACAAACTCATACCAGCCAAGGATCAAGAGTAATCAACAATCTTCCCAAGAACTCAGGAACTCTTAGAAGTCGAATGAGCAGCTTTTGAACAGTTATATAGAATCAAATGATCAAAGGTCCAGAGGCATAGACACCTCACTCATAAGACTGGAGACTCTGTTGAACCAGATTGCAAATTCTCTACATAAGCAGGACAAGGGAAAATCTCCCAGCAGCAGTGAACATGTCAATATGTTAGAGGTAGTTCAAGGTGAGAGTGAGAAGTTGGTTAAGGAAGAAACTACACCATATTCAAGAAAAGTTTGTGAAGATTCTAAAAATGGGAGGTTTGATGAGTTAATGATGGCTACGGAAGGGAATGAGAAAAGAGTGAGGGAGACCATTCCCTTGAAGCTGGAAGACCCTGGTGATTTCATCATTCCAGTCACTGTAGAAGATTCAGGATTATAGGAGTCGTGCTCAACATGGGGGCTAGCATCAACATGATGCCCTTACATATATGCTAGCATCAACATGATGCCCTTACATATATGCTAACAATTGAAGATTCGATCCATCGAGCCCACTACCATGACACTCAAGATAGCGGACAACTCTCCTAAGACTCTAGTTGGTGTGGTTAAGGATGTACAGTTGGATATACATGGACTGAAGGTCCCTGTAGATTTTGTCATATTAGAAGTGAAAGAGGATAAATCCCATGAGAAAGATTGGAAATTGCTCTTGGGAAGGTCATTTATGGCCACAGCTGGAATGGTGGTAGATGTGATCTCAAGACGTTTGTCTTTCAGTTATGGTGGGAAAAAAAGTTGAACTCTCTGTGGACAAACCTAAGGATAAAACAAATGAAGGAGGGTGCTTCGTGTTGGAAATGCCAAAGTGCCGGAAAAAGAAGAATGAAGTTTGTGAATTAGTAAAGGCTTTTGAGTTAGCCTCAGAGATGGAAGAAGGTTTTCAAGATGGTGTTGAAGAAAAAGAAGCATTGAATATGGAAGAAATGATTTTTCATGCCTAAATGCTTGAAGAGGTAGCTAGAGATTATGCCCTCGAAGAGGAGAACACATAACTACAACTCGAAATCAAACTTCTCAAGACTAAAAACGTGATACTAAAGAAGAAGGTGCAAGTATTCTCTACCCTCAATAAAAGAGTTGGGAGAGCAAATTGAGAAGGTTGAGGAAGAAAAGAAGTCAATGTCTCAAGACCTAGTAGAACTTCCTAAACTCTCAGAAGAGTTCGAAGAAGAATAAACAAGGAAAACTAGGAAGTTATTGATTAAGGTTGAAAGAAAATCAAATTCATTAGAAGAAGTGAAGGAAGTTCTCAAAAGGAAGGAGAAGGCCTTGAAGATTGCTAAAGAGAGAGAATGTGACTATTTAGTCCAGCTCGATAAAGTGGAAAATAAGGCCAAATCACCCCAAGTGAAGCATCCACAAGGGCCTCAAGGCTTCAATACAAGAGAGAGTTATTTCTATTCATTTCTAACTTGTTATTTTTGTTCAAGGAAAGGGCATGTCTAAGCCTGTTGTTTCAAATTTCGTAAGTTTAGAGAGAATTGAGATGGGTCCAGGAAGAACCCAACAATGGTCAAGAAAATGTGGGTTACGAAAGACCTAGTGGATAAAGTGAGGTCAAATAAGATGGAAAAGGGTAGAAGAGTCAAGAACACCAATTTAGGTAATTAAAAAGGGTGTGTTCCCAAGTCTAAGGAAACCACCCTTACTTGGCTCTAGTTCCACCTAAGTTGCATTTTCTTGAACACCTTGATGCATGTTTTGAGTTGCACAATTTATTTTTTCTTTGTCTTAATGTTGCTTTTTATTTTGATTGATGTTAGCTTGGTCGAGGGCTGCGATGCAGTAACTTCACTACATGATGCAGTGGTGAATAGTAAAGCATGTTGTCCATTGGATCATTCAGCAACTGAATCCAACAGACCTGATTTAAATTTTTTTTTTAAAAGGAAAAACCTAAAAACTAAAAAACAAGTGTAACAGGTTACAAGTTCTATCTCATGCAATATCTATCTCCATCTTTTGTTGATTTCCAATCTTCTCACTTCTAAGTTCTTGTTCTCACGTTTTTCTTCTCATTGATTTGTCTCTCTTTGGCTTCCTCATCTGCTCAGACCGCCGCCGCAGTCGGCTTATCGCCACCTCTGCTTGCAAATCGCCACCTCCGCTGTCGCCAAAGCCACCTTATCACTTCCATTCTCAGTTCTGAGTTCTAGTTCTCACGCCACCACCATCACTTCCATTCTTCTAAGTTCTGAGTTCTAGTTCTCATGCAACCGCCATCACTTCCATTCTTCTCTATCGTCCGACAGTCAACGAGGTCATGAGGATTCAATACGATCGATTGTAGTTTCGAGTCTTTGGGTTGATGTTTTCTGGTCTCGACATTATCCCACCATGCTTAATCGTTAGGTTGGTTTTTATTTTGTTGCTTAATTGCGCAATTGCTCAAGTGGGTTGAATTTATGCTTGATTTCATGTGGGTTTTGATTGGTTTATCTAGTTCTATTTAGATTGATTGGCAATTTCTTAATTTTTATGATTTTTTGACAATATAAAAATGTTGTACGTGTTCAGGGGTCTGGTTGGTTACAGAATTGTGTTCAACAACGACACTCGTGGAACTAGATTTATGCATCGTGCTTTCCTCAGTATGCATGTTCTGTCAGAGATAATTTCTTTCTCTTTGTGTGTTGTACTTTATTTATTTATTTTGTACTTTGGCATCATTTCCTCACTTCATCAAGGCGGGTAGTCACTAATCATCTAGCCAATCCTGGGTAGCTTGGTTAAGCCAAACTGGCATGGATATATAGTCTAGAAATCCTTTATTGGAAATATTTCATTGACCGAATTTAAATGGTCTGTTTCCCACTCTGTGCAATTACATAAGTAGGTAAATACATATTTTTTGCATGCGTGCATGCACATGCACATGCATAAATGCATAATAAAAGAAACAGATTGGAATATAAGCCAATTCTGTAATGGCCGGATTTCAGAGATGTGTACCCAGAAATCTGGTGATAGATCAGTAATAGTCCACTTTTATTATGTGATTGGGACAGATTCAAGGATATTAACAGTTAAGATTTTGGCATGATGGGGAAGAGGTTGGAGTTAGTTCTGAAATAGTTGATCTGTATAGTTGTTTCTCTGTTTTGTAAATGCAGGTTTGCTCATATCTTTAGAGGACCGACTTTAAATTGGAATCTAATCTTGTTTTTTATGAATTAGTTGATTCCAGTTGGTAGGAAATATCTTTGCATTAGGTTTCCAAGGACAATGGAAGGTTTGGTTTAAAGGTGCTTCCCAAGTTTTCTGAGTGGGGTCTAAACCAGTGAATGGTGCCAGTGACCTTTTTTGTGACTTGTGACTGTCTTATGGGATTGATTGGTTAGGTAGAGAGAGAGAAAGAGCAATTGAGAGATACACCAAATGTTGTAATTGTCACTCTAGACAGTCAAATTCTAGTGCAGAATGTCCACTTTTTATGAATGTAGCTGCATACCCCACTTTTTTATATTCTTAATTTCTCCCCTCCTATCTGAATTTGTAGTCTCACTGATACATTTTGTGTGTGTGTATGTGTGTGTGTGTGTGTGTAGACTATGAAATATCGAGGACCTCTTGGAAATGTTCGGAAATGAGTTTTGGTAAGTTTACCTAATGCTGTTCTGTTTAGTGACAATTTTTCTAGAGTTTATCTCTTCACTTTCTTACTTCAGTAGTATAGGCAAATGACATAGAGTTATAGATAACTGAGTAGAAGATGCTCTATTTTTCATTAGCATTTTTAATGACTGTCGCAACACGTTTCTTACATGCCTTGGATGTCTTCTATTCATAAGTATTATAGATCTGACGGTTGGATTATACTTTATCATCTGCATCATCTGAATTCGTTGTTATAGTATTATAAAATTTCATAGTTGTATAATATCTAATAATACCCTACATCTGCATACAGCAGTTGCCAAGATATATTTCATAAATCCCTTCAGAAAAGGGGTGAAAAAACATACGATGCACACACAATTGATTGATAGTGATAATATATGCTTCCTAGTTGTGTTTCTGAGTTTGTGTGTGTATGTGCATTTGTATGCATGAATGTGTGTTACTGTGTATGCTTGTATGTTTATAAAGGATTCATCTGGTAAGTATTTGTTATATAACCTGTTACCACTACTATTCAATGCTTTGGAACATACATTGGTAAGATAAATCGTTTATGCATTTCTATTTGAACCACCTCTTGGTTTTGAATGTGTTATGTTATCTTTCAACCTGATGTTATCTTTGTGTACTCAATTGAACAGATATCAATGGGCTATGGATCAATTACAACTCATGCATTAATGAGTTTAGAAGCGCATGGGATTCTCTTCGTGTCTCCTAGATTGGAGGTTGATCTCTTGCAAACATTACCAGTTTTGCTCCTTTCTGTTTGTCTCTGCCTTAACTATTGACTGTTATTTCTCTGATATGTTTTTGGAGTTCCGGTCATTGAATATGACCTCTTGACTTTATATTATTTATATATTCCCTCAACTAGGAATTCTTCACATTGCTCTTCTTATCCCCCAATTGTAGGCCTGTTTTGTAAAATTGTATAATAATTGTTAAATATCCAAGACTCATAGTTGGTTATGATTATATTTGACTTCTGAAGAATTGTTTTCTGACTGCCAATTTGATGTGGATACTGTGTATGTTCCTAACTCTTTGGTGTCAAATATCATATGGGTGAAAGAAGAGTGATACTTGGTCCGTGGACTGATGTAACTAAGCTACAAAGTGGTTTTTGGGATATTTAATACAATGTGGATGATTTGGTAGCTTTGGGATGATAATTGGGCTGTGGATTGAGTTATCTTACCAAGTAACGGCATGATTATTGTTTTTTTAGGAATTTTGTTAAACCTATCTTACCAAATGCATTGTTTAATCTAGTTATTTGTTTTAATTGCTGCTGCTAATTGTTATCTTTTCATAAGCAGTCATATGATCGCATGATTATTGGTGAACATTCACGAGATACAGATCTTGATGTAAGAAGGATCTAGCCTCTTGTATTATATGTTTTGTTGTTTCAAGGTGACTGACATGAACTATTGTTACAGGTTAACCCAGTTAGGGCTAAGGAACTTAATAATATTCGAGCTACTGGCAAGGACGAGAACGTGAAGTTATCTCCTCCTTGCCTGGTATGAAATTTGCGAGTATTGAAATTTGTTTGTGTTTGTGTTTTCAAAATCTATGAACTGTTAATACACATTATATTGCCATTATATTTACCTTGATTTTTGTTCCTCACTATCTGAAAATAGGGATTCAATATGGGAATGACACAAGCCATATAACTATCTGAACTAGTTGTTTTCTACCAACCTACACAACACTTCCTCTTTTAAAAGTTTCTTGATTTCTTCCTATAACGTCTTATCATACACTTTCAGTTCATATTTTAGCACAACTTAAAGTCTAGCTATCTTATAATGGTGATTTTCAGTATCAATTGTTTGAAAATGGAAAAGTAGCAGGTAGAGGGAACTTTTGGTTGGCGGTCAACTAGATACTGTTTAAATTAAGTGTTTGGCATGGGATCATTTACTGATCATCTCATCTGTGTGCAGATGACACTTGAAGAAGCCATCGGGTATGTTGCTTTTGATGAGCTTAGTGAGGTAAGTTATACGTAATACTCATTGTGACTATTTGAAAAAAGTTTCATTATAATTCGCAATACAGCTTCTTAAAATTTGATAGATAGTCATGTGTCATTCATACTCATTAAATTTCTAAGTTTGTGGAATTATGGATTATGGACATGTATCACATGTTACATAATTTGCTTCTGCTGCCTTCCAAATCATTCACACTATGTTTTCGTTAAAATTTTAGTTTATGGACTTATTTTCTGTTAAGATTTGGTTCCGTTGTTCAGCTAATCTCTAATTTTTGCTGCATATTCAGGTTACACCTAAGTCCATCCGGTTAAGGAAGAGATACTTGGACGTTAACAAGCGTAAAACCATGAGCAAAAGGCCAAAGATGTGAGGTTTTGTCATTGACACAATTTTTGCCATCTCTTATTAAATTGGTATACTACACAATTTTGTACCCTTATTCAATTGCTATAACAAATATTATAGGCTTTTCTTTTAGTTTAAATATGTATAATTTCTTTTTTTTATATATAAAAACATGTAAAATTATTCATTCAATAGCGAGAGAAAAAAGAGAGCCATAGTTGTATTTGAGAAACAATAAATTACCACCATAAATCTATTTTATGGTACCGATATTTAGAAATGCACCTATCAAGTACTAACATCCACACAAAAAATGTCTATTTCTTCTGTGTTTCTCCCCGTTCTATTTCAAATCCCAAATTCTCTCTGTTTCTATCTATTTCTCCCTAAAATCTCTATCTAGTTCTTATTTCCAGTGTTGGTCCTACATCACCGTCAGAATTAGATAATTGTGTTGTCACTCAAGCAATTTCTTCAAATTGTGTGAGTTACTTTATGATTTGCATACTACCATTATGACATGTATTTTACTTTTTTATCAAAATATAGAGTCATAAATGTTTTAGTTTCAGCTTTGTGTGTAATTATCTACCAAAATGATTGTATATGGTAGTAGAAAAATTTGAATGTGCAATTATCTACCAAACTCAATAATTGGTAAAATGTTGTTGGCTATTCGTGTTCTGTAGGTAGAGAAGGTAGGGAGAAGTGAAGAGATTTACCCACGGCTTTGTTAGCTATACCCAACATAGTGAATCTATTTTTATTCAATTTTTTGTGATCTTTTTTCTAAAAATATTACAATATTGAACTAAGGTTTTTTTATAAGTAATATTAGTTTTCAGAAAATTAAATTTCATTCAATTATATTTCTTACATAAGACAAAATTAATGGTCTACTTCAATAAAAAAAAATAGTAGTTGTATTATATGTGTTTTTTTAAAGACAGTTGTATTAAATGTTTAATTTATTTAAATAGAAAAATGATGAAAAATGAATTCTAGTTTGATAAATATTTAGACTATATTTGAAGAAAAAACATTTTTGAAATTAATAATCCAAACAATGTATAAGAACGGGCGTAACCAAGCATGTTGTTATGGAAAAAGAGTAATTAGAGTATCCAAATGTTTCAAAATTACCTTCACACTTGATTAATAGTTGAATACAATGGATACGGTTTATTTATAACATTGTAAAATTCAATCGGATTAGACAGTAATTCTCTAATATGCATATAAGTTTATATATTTCTCTTGTGTATCAAGATTACGATATAAATGGTATTGAATTAGTTGAGCTTCAGCATTTATTTAGATTTCTCAAATAAATATTTTTTGAGTAAACTCAATTATTATAATTATTATTATTCATCCGCCTTTTCAAACATACTTAAAGAGAATTTCAATGCTAGGGAGGAAATTGATTAATGTAAGAAAAAAACAATGTAGTTACAAATTTTGAAGAAATGATGAAATAATAATCAATACAGAAACAAAAAAATAACAGGTTGCTTCAACACAACGCCGGCTTGATATCATTTTAAAGAAAAAGTAAACTTCAAACTTACTTCTAGAGACGGAATAATTTCTATATGCTTGATATCATTCTTAGATAATTCTTACAGATGCTTGATATTATTGTGAGACAATTCTTGCAGAAACATTATGTCATTCTCAGACAATTCTTCCAGATGTTTAAAACCGTTCTTCCATATGATTGATATCTTTCTCGGACTCTTCCATAATATTTAGTATGCGTATAAGAAGCAAATTTTAAAGTTTAAGAGTTAAGATGTTTTTCTTCAACAAACAAATTACAAGAACATGGTTTCGTTTTTTTTTTTTGGAAAATGAATGTGGGGACTTTAATAGATTTACTTTGTAGAAGATTTTTTTTCCCTTAAATTGTATTATAAAATTAATAATTTTGCCAAAAAGAATACTACATAATTTAAAAAGTGTGGCATAAATAGACCTATAGGGGGTGTGTCAATAGAATAACTCGTTTATTATTTAATATTTTAATTTTAATAATCACAATTGACGTTTACTTTATATTTGGACTCAAATCACTTGTTCAAAAATGGTTTTCCAATTTGTGTTAGACCAATCAAATTGGGACATGTGTCTACATTTATGAAAATAAATGTAGACACATGTCCCAAATAAATGTAGACACATGTCCCAATTTGATTAGTTATATACAAATTGAGACACTTTTTTTTGACAGATGATTTGAGTCTTTTATATTTCTATCAAAATACATTAAGTTTCTATACATGATGAATTCATGTATGGAAACTTCGAAAATATGTTGTGAAAATAATTAAAAAAAAATTTTAAATTAAAAAATTGTTACCAATGCTGTAAAAATGGTTGCCGGATCCGTGAAGGTGGTAAAACCGTGAAAATGGTTACAGGTCAAAATTGACAAAATTTAAACATGGTTACCAAAGCCGTGAAGGTAGTTACAAGTCAAAATTTCAAAAATTGTAAAATGGTTACTAAGGCCGTAAAAAAGGTTATCAAAGCCGTCAAGGTGGTTACCAAAACTGTGTCAATGGTTACAAGTCAAAATTTTAAAAATTAAAAAATGGTTACCATAGTGTAAATATGGTTACTGGAGCCATGAAAGTGATTACCAAAACCGTGAAGGTGGTTACCAAAGCTGTGAAGGTGGTTTCCAAAGCCGTGAAAATGGTTACAAGTCAAAATTTTAAAAATTAAAAAATGGTTACCAAAACCGTAAAAATGGTTATCGGAGCCGTTAAGGTGGTTACCAAAACCGTGAAAATGGTTACAAGTCAAAATTTCAAAAATTAAAAAATGGCTACCAAAGCCGTAAAAATGGTTACAAGTCAAAATTTCAAAAATTAAAAAATGGTTACCATAGCTATAAATATGGTTACCGGAGCCGTGAAGGTGGTTACCAAAACCGTAAAAATTGTTACAAGTCAAAATTTTATAAATTAAAAAATGGTTACCATAGCTATAAATATGGTTACCGGAGCCGTGAAGGTGGTTACCAAAACCGTAAAAATTGTTACAAGTCAAAATTTTATAAATTAAAAAATAGTTACCAAAGCCATGAAGGTGGTTACCAAAGCCGTGAAAATGGTTACAAGTCAAATTTTTAAAATTTTAAAATTGTTACCAAAGCCTTGAAAATGGTTACTGGAGCCGTGAAGGTAGTTACCATATCCGTGAAAATGGTTACAAGTCAAATTTTTAAAATTTTAAAAATGGTTACCAAAGCCGTAAAAATAGTTACCAGAGCTGTGAAAGTGGTTACCAAAACTATGAAAATGGTTATAGGTCCAAATTTAAAAAAATTGTAAAATGGTTACCACAGCCATAAATATTGTTACTAGAGCCGTGAATGTGGTTACCATATCCGTGAAAATGGTTACAAGTCAAATTTTAAAATTTTTAAAAATGGTTACCTAAGCCGTAAAAATAGTTACCAGAGCCGTGAAGGTGGTTACCAAAACCGTGAAAACGGTTACAAGTCAAAATTTCAGAAATTGTAAAATGGTTACCAGAGCCCTAAAAATGGTTACCAGAGCCGTGAAGGTGTTTACCATATCCGTGAAAATGGTTACATGTCAAATTTTTAAAATTTTAAAAAGGTTACCAAAGCGTGAAAATGGTTACTGGAACCGTGAAGGTGGTTACCATATCCGTGAAAATAATTACAAGTCAAATTATCAAAATTTTAAAAAATGGTTACCGAAGCCGTAAATATGGTTACCATTGACGTGAAGGTGGTTACCAAAACCGTGAAAATGGTTACAAGTCAAAAATTCAAAATTTGTAAAATGGTTACCAAAGCCGTAAAAATAGTTACCGGAGCCGTGCAGGTGGTTACCATATCCGTGGAAATGGTTACAAGTCAAAATTTCAGTTAAAAGATGGTTACCAACGCCGTGAAATTGGTTACGAGAGTCGTGAAGGTGGTTATCATATCCGTGAAAATGGTTACAAGTCAATTTTCAAAAATTTAAAAATGGTTGCCAAAGCCGTAAAATTGTAAAATTGGTTACCAGAGTCGTGAAGGTGGTTACCAAAGCCGTGAAATTGGTTACAAGTCAAAATTTCATAAAACAATGGTTACCAAAGCCGTACAAATGGTTACTGGGGCCGTGAAAGCGGTTACCATATGCGTGAAAATGGTTACAAGTTAAAATTTCAAAAATTGAAAAATGGTTACAAAAACCGTAAAAATGGTTACCGGAACCGTGATGGTGGTTACCAAACCCGTGAAAACGGTTACAAATTAAAATTTCAAAATTATTTATTTATTTTATCTTATTTAAATATAATTTTTAAAATTTTAATATAATTTTTTGTTGTTGAACTAATTTTTTTATGTTTGAATTTTATAAATTTTATTAAGTTATATTAATAAATTAAAAAAAAAGTTTAGAGCCGGTTGGAAACAGGCTGTGGTGTTTTTTTATTCACTGTTCATCACTGCATCATGCAGTGATTTTTGCAGTCGCTGCATAGCAGCCAGTCCCTTGGTTGAGTTGGGTAGTTTTGAGTTGGGAGAAAATCTATTGTGTAGCTTGTTTTTAAGATCATGTGATTTGTTTCTAATGTTTGTTTAATTGATAGTTGAGAATAAGGTAATTATAATTAATAGATGTAATTGTTTGTGTGCAAGAAGAGAATCTATAAGGACCTCTATTTTATGATTGGCTTATTTCATGACAAACCACACCACATTGGGGATGATTATGTTATGGGTAGCTAAGGTCCTCGTTGGCAAGCTTCCAAGCATCTCCATGACTTCAAGAGCAAAAGGTATACTCACTTGACTTTGTCTCTTGAAGAGTTTAGGTGCACACACACACACACACACACACACACACACACACACACACACACACACACACACACACACACACACACACACACACACACACACACACACACACACACACACACACACACACACACACACACACACACACACACTTCATGCATGCTTTGTTCATCTTGCATTTGTGTTGTAATGGTTTATTTGTGTGCATCCTTTTCACAATCACACTTGCACTTCATTTCTAGATTTAAGTGTGGCTTTGTGTGTATGCTTGTGTTGTCCACGCTTGCACGATGGTGTGCTTGTCTTAGCGCGTTGAGTGACCATTTGAGAAGGTCTCATTCTTCTCTTATTTTGGTCTTGCATTGTCCATTGAAAAATCAAGTTGGAATGCATTTTCTGCATTTTCTACATTTTCTGCGGAACAGTCCATCTGGTCATAACAAGAAGTCTCCCATGGAGAAACCCTCAGTGGTTTCCGTGGGACAAATCTTCGTGGGTCATCCCGCGGAACGTCTCGCGGAGGACGCTGTTTCTGGGGCAATTTCGTCTTTTGCCATCAGCTCGTTTTCCCCACTATAAAATCCTCTCGTTCTCTTCTTCTTTCCCAACTCTCCTACATTTACAGAAACCCTAGAGAGAGGAAGAGAGATTCTTGAGAGAGAAAGCTTTCTTAAGCTTCATTAACTCTCCATACCCAAAACCCATCTCCATATTGCATCATTCATCATCATTTGAACATGGGTCTTCTTTGTTTCATGACTAGGTAAGTTAGAACTTCTTTGAATATCATTTATTTTTCTTCTTACTCTAGATTAGGTATTATTGCTTGATTAAATACCTAGACTCTACGTATTGCATATATTTATGAGTCTTTATTGCATGATTGGGTTTGTTTGTTGATAGCTAGAATTTAGGACCATATTGCCCTTCTAGCTAAGTCTTTATGCTTTGCATCTAGACCTTGATATTATGCCTCATTGATTGCATTTCTTGATTGCACATTTATTGCCCTTGATTCTATGTTGTGACAACTTGTGTTGGTTTGACTTTATTTGACAATTAGGTTGTTAGATTTTATCTATACATCAAATTGAGTCCTTATATATGGGCATGTAGGCATTGTTTGATAACTATATTGTTTAATTGCATTATAACATATAACATCTAGTTATACATTTTGTGTTTGGTCTTGCACATTATTGTATTTTGAGCATAGTGTCATATACACATTTAGACCATATACTCTTCATGAGTCAAAGTCTTATGGCTTCTGGGTGAAGTTGCACAAGCAAGTAAAGTCTTGCAACTAAGGGTGGGTTGACAAGTATTGGTCAAGTGCCACTATGAAAGACTCGCAGGGTAGAGTAGGAGGTGCTCACCCCAAGAGTAGTGGATCAGGGGATATCACTATGGATTGAATCAAGAGTGGACAGTGGTAGTATCCATAGCCTGAGGTTGTCGACAGTGAGAGTCTGAGTATCACTTGAGGGTGTAACTTTTTTTTTCATATAGTGGATTTCTGTGATCGTGTGTGGCTAGAAGGGTAGCCCATGATTTTTCCCTTGTTGAAAGGTTTCCACATAAAAATCAAGTGTTCTTTACTTTCCTCACTTTACTTGATTTTTATTATTGTTTGAATTGGGTTTTATTGTTAATATTGACTAATCGAAAAAGTTGGTAAGTAATCGATTAACAACCCATTCTGCCCCCCCCCCCCCCCCCCCCCCCCCCCCCCCATCCCCTCTAGGTTGTTTAGACACACGCTTGAGCTTGTATTTTCAGAATCCAATACCAAAACAATTTCTGCAGTAAGGGTTAAGAAACAGAAGAAAAAGGTGGGAAAGACATGCAGTGCGCAGGTCCTTTACCAGCGCAATGAAGTGTCTATTCGTGGGTACTGCGCGGGTGACATCCAGCATTATACCCGCCCACTAGGCACGTGATATATATACAAATCATTTTCATGTGGGTCCGTACCACAATTCTTCAAAACAAAACGACGCAATCTTTTTTCCAACCCTAAGGTATACGGTGAGCCTCACGTTTTCAATTTTCAACAACAAAGGTATGGATTCTTCTTCCTTAACTTGTTCCCCATTGTTCAAACATGAATTTCACATCTTTCTCTACTCAAATATCTCTAGAAATTGAATAAATCCTAAACTTAGAGTAACCCATGAATTCTTTGAATATTGATGAAGATTCTTGACAATATATGCTGGTTTTGAGAGTTTTGTTACATGTAAAAGTGATTTGGATTTGAAAATACACTCTAAGCATGTGCCTAACAACCTAGAGGGGGTGTGAATAGGTTTAAACAAGTTAATTACCAATTTTTCTTGATTAGTCAATATTAAAACTTCATCCCATAAACAAACATACAAAATCAAGTGTAAAGTGTGGAAATTAAATGACACTTAATTTTTTACGTGGAAACCCTTCAACAAGGGAAAAACCATGGGCTATCCTTCTAGCTACACCGATCTTCAAATCCACTATTGTAATGATGTTTACAACCTAGGTTGACCTCTAGTCATACTATTCTTGATCACTAACCCACCACTACTACCCAACGGGCCTTTATAATGAATCCTTAATCACTTTGCTTGCCAACCACACCTTGGTTACAAGACTTTACTTGCATGTGCACTACACCTTGTAGTCACAAGACTTAACTCTCATGAAGAGATAAACAACCTATGTGAATATATAAATATTCAAAATGCAATTAATGCTAGGCAACATTAAATGCTTATCTAGAATTATATGATGGCAATAGATGCAATCCTAGATATCAATGTCTATATGAATGCTCATAAAGACCTAACTAGATATAGATATGCAAGTCTAAAATCTAGTCATCAACCAAAGCCATATCAACACAGGTTGTCACATAAAATAGCAAGGACAATAATTGCAATTAACAAATGCAATCAATAAGTCCTAATTAGCTAAAGGGAAAATATGTCCTAATTGCAAGCTATCACAATACAAACCCAATCATGCAAAGGAACTTATAATCAAAATGTAATAAATGAAGTCCTAGCCTTTAATCAACTAATAAATGCAATAAAAACATCTTCTTGGAAAGTTTAAACAAATAACAAAGATGAGGTTTTGTTTAACTTACCAAGTTAACTAAATATGAAGACCGATGCCTTAATGAAGCTTAATAATGCATGAAGGATGATGGGTTTTTGGTTTGGAGAGTTAATGAAACACTCTTAGGGCTTCTCTCACTAAGGGAAGTATTTTCTCTCACTAAAACCAGGTCTCAAGCTCTCTAAAAAAATTTGGGAGAGAAGAGAACATATATATAGAAGCCCTAAATGAAACTACGTCGTTTTGGCAAAAATAGGCACAAAACAGACTAAGTGCACTGGTAACTACACTGATAGGAGACCCGTACAACACCCATGCAAAAGGCTTACCAGAGAGCATCTTACCTCAGTGCACGGCCGCACGGGTAACTGCATAGGTAGACGACCCGTGCACAACCCGTGCAGTCAAACAAACCCGAAGCAACCAACCTCAGTGCACGGGTAGGAAACCCGTGCAGTTTCTCAAACCCGAAGCACTATCCTCAGTGCATGGGTAACTGCACTGGGTAAGACCCGTGCACAACCCGTGCAGAATGAGAATCCGAGGGAACCCATCTTTAATGCACGGGTAACTGCACGGGTAGGTAACCCGTGTATTACCCGTGCAAAAGAGCCATTCTACAAGGAATGTCACTCGTCGTGCCAAGAAAAAGCACACCAACGTGCGGGCACGGATGTTTCCGAACATACATCGGAAAATGAAATACAAAAACCACAAACACACCTAGAACTAACACAAAAGTGCATGTGTGAGAAGTGTAATGAAGAACACACACAACAAACAATTGAAACACAAATGCAAGATATGTAAGGCAATTGAAGTGTGTGTGTGTGTGTGTGTGTGTGTGTGTGTGTGCAATAACAAATGCATAAGATGTGAGTGTGTGCAACTAAACCTCTTTAAAGAGAATTAAGCACCAGTGAACTACCTCTTGAAGCTCATGAGATGACTGGAAGCATGTCTTCGAGAAAATCACACTTGGAAAACCTATGCCACCCGTTACACAAACATCCCCAATGTGATTTGTCATGAAATAAGCCAATCATAAAAATGAGGTTCTTACAGGATTGATTATTGAATGCTTATTGATCACTTTTGCACATAATTAGAAATTATAGGGTCTGATTTATTGGTCTAAGTTGGAGTTATTTGTCCATGAACTAGATCCCTTACATGTGCTTATAGAAGTATAAATCACTCTGCATGCATTGTACTACTTGTTTGTGATTGTTTTGCTTTTTTTGCCATGCCCAAATTTGTACACTTTCACAGCTTTCTGGGCAACTACGCGGGTACCATACACATACTTTACCCTCACACTAGGCAACTAGGCCTGATTTTGCTTGCTCAATTTTCTGCCTAACTTACATATCCATGATTACTTCTGGCTGTGGTATATCTGTAAATTGAATTGTTTTCTTTGGAGATGACGAGTAGGACTAGGGCATTAGCCAAGAAACTCGGGGTGAGTAGCTAAAAGAAAAAGAAGCCAAAGGCTCCTCCAATGCTAAGATGTGTGCTGAATGAAGACTTCTCTGCCCGTTTGAAGATTATATAGGTCGAATGATAGTCGAGGAAAGAGGGTTTGATTTACAAGAATTGGGAAACACCTCCATTCCATCTACTATGGAGGGAAGGGGTTGACAGACCTATGGTAGCACCCCTGTGAGATATTGTAGGAGAATCGTAGAGGAATTCTACGCAGATATGGTGCCAGACGATTTCTAGAGATTTGCACTCGTGATGGTCAGAGGTGTTAAGGTTCAGATGAATGTTGATGACATCAACAAGTATTTTCAGATCGAGCTTCCTGATGATCCATGGGTGTTAGGCAGAATCAGAGATGGTATCACCTAGAATGACATCTTTGTCAAGTAGAACATAGATTTCGATAATCAGTTGGTGATCACTCCTATGGAGTTCTGGGTGGCCATGACGTATCATATTAAACACACCAACTTAAAGATTGAGCTCGGCCTATGGAATGTGTTCATATCTCACTCGCTTAGGCCACGGGCCCACATGACTATAGTTCCTTTTGACGTAGCCATAATGCTACATTGCATCCAGAATGACCAGGTCCTTAATGTTGGTCTTCTGGTAAAGTGGGATATCATATCTTTGGGGTACATGAGGATTGATAACCAGGCTCTCATTTTCCCCAGCTTAATTACAATTTTTTACAAGACGACGGGTGTTGATTTTAGGGATTATCCATTGGAGTGGCCACATGCTGATATTGGGAAGATCACTTGGACCATCTTAGAAATTAATAGAGACCTCATAAGCAGATTGAGGAAGACGGGGAAGAAGAAAGATGGAGCAAGTACGAGTTTAGGCAGAGCACATCAGGAGATTCCAGAGGTCATGGATTTTGAGCAAGAGCAGGGATGTTTTGAGTAGGGGCCCCCAGTTCCTATTACTATAGATGATGGTGCAATGCCATGGCAGATACTCATTTCGGGAATGGCCAGCCTACAGACATCCATGAACACTATGAACTCGAAATTCTCTGAGTTTCGCACTACTGTAATAAATAGCATCGAGGATCTCTGGACCAATATAAATGGTATACGGAAGGAGCTCAAACTAGTCCCATATGCGTGAAAGAAGAAGAGGCCCACCCCTCATCATTCCACACCGGAGGGCCAACGATTGATCCATATACGGCAGAACTCTAGACATCTCAAGGAAAGAAGCTGAAGAGAAGGCTAGAACAGAGTTGGATCCTAAAGGAAAGGGACATGCACAAGACATTAATGATGATTTTTCAGACGATGACTGATTTTTATCATTTTATCACCTGTATTCTTGCTAGGATTAGTTGAACTTATTTTATTCCAATTTTATTTTGCTAGGACAAACTCATTTAACTTCTAGTACTTTATTATTGTTTTAGCTTAGTTACATTTTTTTTATTCTTGTTAATTTGTGGATGTTGGGAAATTTGATTATCTTGTGGATGTTTTGGATTATACTTGCTAGATATTTAGAGATTTTGGTGGAACTTATTGACCATGTGTTTTTATTTGTGATTGGTAACATTTTGGTCGATGTCGTACTTAAAGATGGTCTTTTATCTCTTGGGGAGAAACACCGATAACTTGCGAGTCTTAGAGGGACGAGCAAGCCAAGAGTGCTCATAAAAAGAGCAAAGGGCATCATCTTCATAAGGGAGTTTCTACCATTTTGTTTTCTCAAGCTTAATTGTTTCAATTTTTGTGAATGATTGAAATTTTGATGAGAAGCTTTTAATTGTGAATATCTTTTGTGAATGGATTTTGAAGATAATATTTGTACATATTGATCACATTTTTAATTGATGTATTATTTTTGGATGATGAGATGAGCGGAAGGCTCTTTTGAGATACATATGTGAGTGTATAGGATCATATTGCACATATATAACCCCGTTTGGTTTGGGGGTTTTTGCTCACATTTTGAATAGGCATATTACATGCATATAGTTAGATTCGGATTGGGGGTCATCATGCCCACATTCTGTAATTTTGTTAATAAATATGCTTGATAATGGTTTGTGCATAATGTCTACTTGCATTGTTGCCTTACTTTATATTTTTGATCCTTATTTGAGTCTTTTTGTTTTTGAGGGCATTGATTGTTCATGATTAGTGCCTAGGTTGTTGTGTTTTGAGTCTAGTAAGGTGTGCGCTGTTAGGCCGGGCTCTTGTGTCCAACATTAAGGACAATGTTGAGTTTTGGTTTGGGGGTGTAGACGCCTTGTCGAGTCGTCTTTTTGTTTTGAGCCATTTTTGTTATCTTTTTGAGTCATTTTTGGTCTAAAATTTTCAAATTTGTCGCATTGGCCAAAATTTCAAGCTTTAAATAGCTTGGTTGTGATGCCTAGAGCGCGTGCTTTTGACGAGTGTATATATGCATTTTGAGCTAGTTGTCACTCTAGGGTCTCACTTGCACATCATGGGCTAGTCTCATCCTTTTTGTGCTTAAGTTAAGGGGACTTGGTGCTCTCGTGCCTTGTTCTAATAGTGGAGATTTCCCGAGAGTTCACTAACACAAAGCCTATTAAAAAATGCATTGAGTGTTATAATTTTTTTCTACTCTTTAAACACTTTTCTCGACATATGCATCACATGCCATAAAACATACATCCCATATATATAGTGGATTGCTTGATAGATGCATTCATTCCCTTGATAGACTAATTGTGGAGATAATTTTAGGCAATGTGTGTGAAATTAACCACTTAAAAAGCCTAAACAAATTCCTTTATCCTTTATGTGTGCTCCATAGCAAAATTTGAGGTCCAACACTTACCTTTCCGTTGGAACCACAATGAACCATATAGCCATAAGTCAAACACAAACCAACCCTATAATTGCCAATCATGTAGGGTGTGTATGTGTATGGTGGTTGAAAGATGTAAGCTCTAATGTGTAAAGATATCGTGTACTTAGGCAATATTTGTAAGTGTGCAAGGCAAATGGCTTAAGTTGTAAACGTGCGAAAAATGTGCACTTAGAGCCTAAATTGTAAAATGTGTAAGGTTTGCAAAAAGTGCAAAGTGCAAAGTGCAAAGAAAGAAAAAGAAAATCAATGAAAAATAAAAAGGAAAATAATAAAAAAATAAAAGAAAAGAACCTTGAGATATAAATGTAAAGTACTCACAATGTAGAGTACAAATGTGTATGAAAGTGAATGCCTAGACGCTAGTGTGTAAGTTGTTGTAAATAAAGCTAAGAGTATGGAGTGTGAGTATGTGTGAGTTATTGCATGATTGGTGATCTTCGAACTCCAAATTCTCCTTATTTTCCTTGTTTCACCACATCTAACCCCATGGCCTGATTACAACCGAAAGGAAAGACCTTTTTGATCCATAATGAGTCTGAATGGGGAATGTTCGTTGATACTTGATATTCCACATTCATGGTATAATGAATCCTTCTTAGGCTAGTTCACAAACATTAGCTGCTTTTCAATGTACATTGTATGCAATGAATTAAACTTCTATGCATAAATTATATCTTTCCATACCTAGCATGAGCGTGAACTTATGACTCTGAGCAGAAAGGAAAAAGAGTATCGATGTGAGACTTAGAGTCAAAGTGAATTACACTAAAGGTTTGGGAGTGAGTAGTTCCTAATACGAGAGAACTTTTAGGTGTGGAATTCGTGATTGTGCGAGTTTTCCTTTTGTGTCTTCGAGTTGCTTTAGAACATTGTGCATATGTCTACTTCTCCCTATCACACTTCCTTGCATCTCATCACCGGTTGGACATGCAACATTTGAATTATTTGTTTGAGTCTAGGAAAAGTTTAGATTGAGTCACCTTTGTTTGAGCCTGTTTATTTTGTCATTGAGTTTGCTCGAGGACGAACAAATGTTTGGTTTGGGAGTATTTGATCATGCCTTAATTGTTTTATATTTTGGCCCTCATTTCCATGTCCTTTGTGTCGTTTTCGTATGTTTTTGTGTGTCTAATTGACTCTTTTTAGTAATTGCAGGCATTCAATGCATTTCAGGTGTCTGAAACGGAAATTGGAACTTTCGTGCGAAAAAGGGATCAAATGGTGCAAAAGAAGAAATGAAGGCAAATTGCGCTGGTACTTCGCATGTGCCGTACCTGCGCATAGAGAGAGGAGATTAAAGGTTGCCCAGTGTACAGGTCTTCCCTTGCACACCAGCCGCGCACAAGAAGATGAAGTCCAAGATTCGCCCAGAACGCGGGTACTACACGGGTCTCTACCTGCGTACTACCCACGCAAATGCCTGAAACCAGAGAAGCAGATCAGATGCCGCTGTTTGTAATGCATATCCCCAAAACGAGTTTGGTAATGGTGAGAAACTAATCATAGATCTCACCATTTCCATTAGGGTTCTGTTTCTCCTCTCCGTAACACCATATTGTTGTGATGTTCTAGAAGCTGTGAGTTGGGACACAATCCCATGCTCAACCAAGTAGTCTTCAAACTCTTGGTCAATAAACTCACCTCCACGATCCGCTCGGAGAGCCATGATTGTCTTGCCCAATTGGTTTTCAACTTCAGCTCAGAATTCTTTAAACTTTTCAAAAGTTTTCGACTTTCGTTGGATTAGGTAGACATATCCGTATCTTGAGTAGTCATCTATAAAGGTGACATAATACTCATAACCACCATTTGCTTTAACATTCATTGGTTTGCAGACGTTTGAGTGTATAAGCTATAATGGTTCCTTAGCTCTAAGCCCTTTTCCTGTAAAAGGTCTATTAGTCATTTTACCTTCTAAACAGGATTCGCAGACAAGTAAGGTGACAACCTTTAACTGATTTAAGGGTCCACTTTTTACTAGTCTGTCTATCTTGTCAAAGTTGATATGGCCAAGTCTTAGATGCCATAGATATGTTTCATTATCAGGAGAAACTTTTTGTCATTTTGTTTTAAGTTTTTCAACTTTAAACATTTCAGCATTGAGCAATGTTGTATGTATTAACGACCTTAATACATACAAGTTGTTTTCAATTAAATATGAACATGTATTAATTCCATTTCTAGAAACAACAGTTGATTTATTATTAAAAGAAATAGAATAAAATTGTTACAACAACTTGAATACCGAAATAAGGTTTCTGGTAAATCCAGGAATAAAATAAACATTGTTTAAAACAATAAAACAACAATTAATATGTAGTCTAACTACCTTCACTGCTCTTGTTGACACGCCATGCCTCGACCCAACGCGCATCGAGAAGGCCCTCTAGTCTAGCTCCGTCCGCCTTTGACCTCATTTATTAATATGTAGTCTACCTACCCTCACTACTCTTGTTGAAGTAGGATATCACGCCCATGACATATTCCCGGACCGATGAACCCTCATTTATCTGTGCAAGCATGGCAGAATGAACAACTTTGTGCCACTTTTGCTCGGATGGCTGCCCGAACATAGCCTGCAATGACTCCATGATTTCAAATGATGCAGTCATTGCCTTATGTTTGGTGACAAGCACATCTATCATGCTGGCTAACATATATATATATATATATATATATATATATATTCGAGCCTTCTCATCAGCTGAGACCCATTTCTGGTGTGCCTCACTAACATTTCGTATGGCATTGGCAACAAGCTCTGAAGGACATTCCTCCGTGAGCACGAATTTTAGGTCTTTTGTTACCAAGATTGTGTTGATATTATTTTTCCACTTAGTTTAGTTTTCTCCGGTTAATTTGTCATTTCCAAGGATTTGTAAAAGTGCAGACGGCATTGCTAAAATTATAAATAAAAAAAATTTCACTCATCTCATACATTCATCACTTGAAAATGTTCGGCATAAAATTAAACATGATGCTTGAACATGTTCAATGAACAAGAAATAAACCCTAAAATATTATTACTACGCCACGACAATCCAACATACCATAAACAAATCCCGCCTTAGGATCGGTCAAGGTCTTGCATGTTGGACCGAGACATTCTTAGTCAAATAATATACCAGAATAACTCTTATTCTTATATCATTCAACCATAATTTGTTTCATTCAGGATCTTAATAAACTAATTTTATTAAATCTTTTGTGAATGTTACCTATTATTTCAAATCTCATGAACTTAACTTGAGAATTACTGCCTTATGGCTAGCCAATCCCAAAATACATTGTGAAATCCTATCCGTTAGGAAGTCAACCTTGATATTGATTCTCATGGAAACCTTTTTTAGGGAGGACGAAAACAAAGCCGTCTCGAGGCCCTACTTGAATCTCATGGTGTTGAACTAACGATGGAGACTGCGGGACATATTGTAATATATCCCTCTCCCATTCACTATTTTCTGGTTAGAGTTTTCATTTATTAATGCACATAGATTCTACTAAGAATTCATAGCTAATGTAATTCTAAGTGTCTAGGGCATTTAAGGTAAATTAGTATAATATCATTCTATTAATATTGTGATTTACCAAGTTTTAACTATTAAAACTAAAACACATTATTAAGTCCAATTATTATTAAGGCCTTAATCAAATTAATCCTAATAATTATAAAAGAATCTAACTAATCTAACTAATTAAACAATTTAATTAATAGACTAGTTATTAATGAGAATTACCAAGTTTTTTACACCTAAAAAATTAAACTCATTATTAATAGCAAATTATGTGTTTTGCCAATTTTTGATCACATTAAAAAAATAATAAAACACATAATGTGAATGGCTATTATACATGTATGACATTTAATAAAAATGTATGTGTAGGCACTACTAATCTGTATGGCATGTGTATGCATGACAATGCTTTAATTATCACATAATAAAAAGCATACATGAATTGACCGAGTACAATGGATTTATCTAACTTAAAAAAAATCTAATTACAAAAATTATCCAAAGCATTTCTTGGTCTTCTTGTAATTCAAAAAACTCAAAGTCTTGTCTTATGTAACTTCTGCGTCTTTCTGGCCTAAAAATCAAGTACAATTTGATTTATTTTTAATAGATTCATCTCATGGATTAAATCCCTTAAAGCCCAAATGTTACTCTAACATTTTTCGGAGGCCCGGGATTTCCCAAAATCATCCCAAACACGCTCGCGTACACATAGCCCTAGCGCTTGCGAACGTGCAGACCTAGCACATCACGCCGTGTGGCCGCGTTCGTGTGCATGGGCCCGTTGCAGCACTACCGCTTGTGCATAGGGCAACCTTGTGATGCGCCAAGCGCGCATGGCAGCTGCACCATGTGCAACAATTGCGCAGCGTGCATGGTGTATGCGCACATGCTGTGCTAGCAATGCATGTGCATGAACATGCTGTGCAACAATTTAGGAATGCATGTGCATGACATCTGCACAATTGCTTGACAACACAACAAAATATGTATCAGTTGTGCATCGCACATATGCATCACACTTTAAGAATTGAAGAGGCAGTGAGTACGCACATCTTGTGCATGACATCTGCACAAATTGGTACAACATACAATACTGATATATGTGTTGCTCATGTGTTGTGCATGCAACAATTCTGATATTGCACATGTGTTGCTTTTGTGTGACAGTCACGGACGCGTTGCTGCGTTATCGCACAACAGGTTCGTGCGACTGATGTGATACACGTTCCGGATCGTTGTTCTTCGCCGTATTACATCATTAAAAAATAAATAAAAGCAGAACTACAAAATAAAAAAAATATATACACAACCCGTAATTAATATTACATTTAGAACAAAATATTTATATAATATCCAAAACTCTAAAACCCATCGTACCATACAATTAATGATCAATCATGCTTTATTTATTTTTTTTAAACATCATACATATAATAGATTGTGCCGACACATATATACATGCAATTAATCAAAAAAAGAACGATTTATTCAATTATATCGTACTAGGGCTCTGATACCAATTGTACGCCCTAGAGTCGCGCAGCGGAAGAGATTTTAAAAGTTTTAAAAAATATTTTAAGCGACTTAATAACCAATACGATATATAAGAATAAATAAGCAAGATTCGAAATCATACATCAAGACTAACTCCTTCGTTCTTTAATTCTTGAATTTGATTCGAAATCATACCACCGAATCTTCTTTGCTATCTCCCAGGTTCCGGCAACTGCGTATGGGCACGTCACGAACTTCAGGAGGTTCTATGGAGGTAGAAGAAACTTACGAAAACAACTCTTGTTTTCTATGTGTGGTCAGCCACCATGATTGAAAAATAAAAATAAAACCTTTTTTTTTCTTTTTTTTTTCTCTCATGGCCGCACACATCTCTTGTTTCTTTTTCTTTTTGTGATTCACAATCAGTTGTTGTATTGTTTTAATAATATAACTTTATATATTTAAAACAAGATAATAATCCTTTTCAAATATATCTCTATATATTTAAAATAAGATAATTAGTATTTTAGTGACCAAGTTAGTCTAGGATTCTAAATCTCACATAACCCTAGTTCACTAAGACTTGAACATTTGACCTGGTTAGGAAATAAAATAATCTTATTTTTTTATCCTTTGTCTCAGTCATGGTTCGAACCTGTAACCTTCGATTAATAATTAATTAATAATTCTCAATTATTAACTTATTAATTAAATAATATAATTATTTAATTAATTTAATTATTACTATATTAATTAAATAATCTTACCATTTAATTAATTCCATGAATAAATATGTGTCACTTTCGTAACACAATTAATTGGATAATCCAATTAATTAACCGTGACCCTTGTTACCATCAACGTTCAAGGCTAGTAAGGGGACCTAATGGACCCACAGTCTTGAGCTCCAATAATCCTTAGAAAAATTAATTAAACTCTTTAATTAATATTTCATGATTATTAACCTCGGAGTTACTCCACTAAAATCCCGAGACTGTACTCTCGTAACTGTAGATGTTTTTACACATACCAAAAAACTCAGTGTCCATTTATATAGCTATTACATTTGGTATGATCCTTCACAAATAGTTCATAATTAGAGCTGGGTCATAAAATCTGTTATACCCCTCTAATTATATCTTTTCCATTAAGTACCATTGATTCTCTAATGAACAATTATATCATTCATTCCTTTACGGAAGAAGGAGAGCGTTTTTAATTATTCAAGCCTTGAATCAATCCTTAAGGGAACTACTTCTCTACTTCTTGCAAGAAGGAGTAGATTCCATTATTGTATATAGACTTTTCCAACCAAAGCCAAACCGCGATTCCAAGATACGGAGATATTGATCCGGAAGGCTACTCCGATCCCACCCATGGTAAATAAAAAACCACGATCTAACTTGAAGGAGCCAGTAAGACACATCAGGATTAAGATCACCCATATATAGCCATCATCATTTGTCGATATATATGAATCTCCCCATGTAACGGATTTTGGTGAGAGATTCATATAGATCGTGGCCCAGTCCTATATGATCATATCATATAAGGTGCCTCCATTCTCATATCACCTTATGAGTAGTCTAGGATAAGATCACCGTACATTACGGAATGAACCGCAGCTGTAGATTAACCATAAATAAAGTACCCAACTTTATTTGCTCACTACGGACTCTTTAGATGTTGGAACCTAGGGTTACAGATTGCGCAGCGGAAGGGTTTTAAAAAATTTTATGCAATCATTAAACTAACCCATTTGTACAGTAATAATCAAATGAAATAATAAAGTGAAGATTCATACCTACGTAGGAGGCTCCTTCACTTTGATACGAACTGCTCCTGATTTGAACCACGTGATCTTCCTCGCTATCTCCGGAACTGGTAACAGCGTGTGGGCGCGTCACGATATTCAGGACCTGTATGGAGGAAAAAGAAAAGAATACACATGCAAAAACAAAAAATAGAAGTGTAGCACTTGTGGTCTCACCACACACTAACTTTTTTCTTTCTTTTTGTTTGCTTTTCAATTTTGCTGTGCACGACCACTTTTTTCTTCTCTCAAGTAATCACATTACTTTTCTATTTTTTGTCTCATTCGGTTATATCGTTTTGATTGCAAAATATATATCTCATATATATTTATTAAAAACAAACCGAAAATTTGATTTTTAAAAAACTTTAAAAAATATCTCATATCTTTTTAAATTAAATATTTATTTTTGAATTCAAACATTTCAAATTCAATTTCAAATATTTAATTTAATAAAATAAAATAATCATATTATCTTATTTTATTCAAAATCAAATATCAACTAACACCCTCCATTTAGTGATTAACAACATAATTAATAATCTTATTATTTAATTTATTTAATCACCATTATTCATTAATTAAATAATCCCATTATTCAATTAATTCCCGAATAAATACGTGTCACTTTCGTAACTACAATTAATTGGACAATCCAATTAATTAACCGTGACCCTTGTTACCTAAATCGATCGGGCTAGCAAGGGGACCTAATGGACCCATAGTATTTTGAGCTCCAATAATCCTTAGAAATTATTAATTAAACTCTTTAATTAATATTTCATGATTATTGACTTCGGTGTTATTCCACTAAAAACCCGAAGCTGCACTCTCTCAACTGTAGACGTTTTTACACAAACCAATAACACCCGGTGTCCATCGATATAGCTATTACATATGATATAATCCTCCACAAGTAGTTCATAATTAGAGCTGGGTCATAATGTCCGTTATACCCCTCTAATCATATCTTTCCATTAAGTACCATTGATTCTCTAATGAACAATAAATCCTACATTCCTTACGGAATTAGGAGAGCGCTCATATTGTTCAAGCCCTGAATCAACCCTTAAGGGAACTACCATCTACTTCTCACAAGAAAGAGTGGATTCCACTATTGTGTACAAACCTTCCCAGCCACAAGCCAAACCGCGATCCCAACATATTGAGTATATTGATCGGGAATGCAACTCCGACCTCACCCATGGTATATCAAAGACCACGATCTAACCTGAAGGAGTCGATAAGACACTCAGGATTAAGATCACCCACATATAGCCATCATTAGTTGATATATATGAATCTCATCGTTAAACGGATCTTAGTGAGAGATTCATATAGATCATGGCCTAGTCCTATATGATCACATCATAGAAGGTGCCTCCATTCTCATATCTACATATGAATGATCCAGGATAGGATCACCGTACACTACGAAATGGACCGCAGCTGTAGATTAACCACAAATAAAGTACCCAGCTTTATTTGCTATCTACGGACTCTTTAGATTGCTCGTTTCAAACTGAATCCATCTATATATGACACTCATATACTCAGTTCAAAATTACATCCGGCAATTTTGGATGTTAAGTGCACATGTTATATAAAGTATGACACAAAATGAATGAATATACTACTTCTTTTATTTATGTTCAAATTATATTTACATATTACAAGCTTTAGGGCAAAAACCCTAACAATCTCCCACTTGCACTAAAGCATGTGAGTCATGTCTCGTAACCCTAGACCTTCTAGGTGACCTTCAAACACTTTAGCCAGTAAGGTCTTCATAAATGGATCAGCATGATTGTCTTGTGAGGCTATCTTGGTGACGATCACATCTCCATCTCCTCTCTGCACTATCTCTCTAATGAGATGATACTTTCTCTCTATATGCTTCCCTCTCTTGTGGCTTCTTGGTTCTTTGGAATTAGCCACAGCACCACTGTTATCACAATAAAGTGTGATGGGCTTATCCAGATCTGGAACAACTTCCAGATCACTCAAGAACTTACGGAGCCAAACAGCCTCTTTAGCAGCTTCACAAGCGGCTACATATTCGGCTTCCATAGTGGAGTCAGCAATGCAAGATTGCTTTATACTTCTCCACACAATGGCTCCACCACCTAGGGTGAATACTGATCCAGACGTGGATTTTCTAGAATCCCTGTCTGACTGAAAATCACAATCTGTGTATCCTAACGGGATCAAATCCTATCCGGAATACACTAGCATATAGTTTCTCGTTCTCCGAAGATACTTGAGAATAGTCTTGACAGCAACCCAATGATCTAATCCTGGGTTGGACTGGTACCTGCTGACTACTCCCACTGCATAGCAGATGTCCGGTCTCGTGCATAACATAGCATACATGAGACTACCTACTGCTGATGCATATGGCACACGTCTCATATCCTCAACTTCTTGAGGTGTCTTAGGACACTGTTCCTTAGACAAGTGAACCCCATGTCTAGAGATAAATTACCTTTCTTGGAGTTCTGCATCGAAAATCGCATAAGAATCTTGTCGATATATGATGCCTGAGACAATGCTATGAGTTTGTTCTTACGATCCCTTATAAGTTGGATCCCTAGAACATAACTCGCCTCTCCCAAATCTTTCATTTGGAATTGGCTAGCCAGCCAGCCCTTTACATCAGAGAACACTCCTACATCATTCCCAATGAGTAGGATGTCATCTACGTATAGGACCAAGAAAACTACTTTCTTGTCAATGATGCGCTTGTAGACGCAAGGCTTATCAACGTTTTGCTCGAAGCCATAGATTTTGATTACATCATCAAACCTTATGTTCCAAGATCTAGATGCTTGCTTAAGTCCATAAATGGACCTTTGCAACTTGCAAACCTTTTGCTCTTGATCTGGAGACACAAATCCCTCTGGTTGCATCATGTATATGCTTTCATCAAGATTGCCATTCAAGAATGCAGTCTTGACGTCCATTTGCCAAATTTCATAATCAAAATAGGCAGCAATGGATAAGAGAATCCGAATAGACTTAAACATGGCTACTGGCGAGAAGGTCTCTTCATAATCGACCCCCTCTTTCTGGGTATAACCCTTGGCCACTAGCCTTGCCTTGAAGGTCTCTACCTTCCCGTCTACTCCTCTCTTCCTCTTGTAGATCCACTTACATCCTATGGGTTTTACCCCATTCGGTAAGTCTACAAGTTCCCAGACTGAGTTAGAGTACATAGACTCCATCTCGAGATTCATGGCTTTAAGCCATTCCTCTTTATCAGGATCTTTCATTGCATTCTTAAATGTCAATGGATCATCCACACTATCAGCAGAGACAAGATCTTGTCCCTCACTTACACCCAAATAACGTTCAGGCTGTCTTACAACCCTCTTACTACGTCTAGGTGGTAGTATATCCTGACTAGGAATTATCTGACTTTCAGATGTTAATGGATTAACAACTCTAGTTGACTGAGTACTGGTCTCACCAGGCTCCAACTCATTTAATACAATTTTAGAACGAGGTTTATGATCACTTATATAGTTATCCTCAAGAAAGGTTGCATTTGTCGATACAAATACTTTGTTATCTTCAGGACTATAGAAGTATCCACCTTTGGTCTCCTTGGAGTATCCTACAAACAAGCAGACCAGAGACTTGGGATCTAGCTTTCCAATTCTATTCTTCAGCACGTGTGCTGGACACCCTCATATGTGAAAATGTCGTAAACTAGCTTTACGACCATTCCACAACTCTAGGGGAGTTTCAGGAACAGATTTGGATGGCACTACATTCAAAATGTATGCCGCTGTTTGTAACGCATATCCCCAAAAGGAATTTGGTAATGATGAGAAACTAATCATAGATCTCACCATTTCCATTAGGGTTCTATTTCTCCTCTCCGCGACACCATTCTGCTGAGGTGTACCAGGAGCTGTGAGTTGGGACACTATCCCATACTCGACCATAAAGTCTTCAAACTCTTGGTCAAGGTACTCACCTCCACGATCTGATCGTAGAGACTTGATAGTCTTTCCTAACTGATTCTCAACTTCAACTCGGAATTCTTTGAACTTTTCAAACGTTTCCGACTTCCGTTGCATTAGGTAGACATATCTGTATCTCGAGTAGTCATCTATAAATGTGACATAATACTCATAACCACCCCTTGCTTTAACATTCATTGGTCCACAGACGTCTGAATGTATAAGCTCTAGTGGTTGTTTAGCTCTAAGCCATTTACCAGTAAAAGGTCTCTTAGTCATCTTACCTTCCAGACAAGATTCACAGACAGGTAAGGTGCCAACCTTTAACTCATTTAAAGATCCGCTTTTTACTAGTCTGTTTATCTGGTCAAGGTTAATATGTCCAAGCCTTAGATGCCAGAGATACGTTTCGTTTTCTGGAGAAATCTTATGTCGTTTGGTTTTTGGTTTTTCAACTTTAAACATTTCGGTGTTGAGCAGTGTTGTATGCATTAACGGTCTTAACACATACAAATTGTTTTCATTAATTCCTGAACAAATATTCAGACCATTCTTTGCAATAATAACTGATTTATTATCAAAAGAAACAGAATATAATTGTTCTAGCAACTTAGAAACGGAAATTAAATTCCGTGTAAATCCAGGAATAAAAATACATTGTCCAACAAAATAAAATTATTATTACAAAAACGCAATCTAATTACGCCCACTGCTCGTGCCGACACGACATCCCCTGACCCCACTCGCATCGAGAAGGCTCCCTCCTCAAGCTGTGTCCAAGAATCAGTCCACTGCAAAGAAGAACAAACATGGTTAGTGGCCCCTGAATCAACTATCCAGGGTGAAGAATCATCTTCAACTAAACATGACTCAAGAACAAGTAAATCATATTTACCTTTCGCTTTCTTCTTCTTGGCTACCTCCTCCAGATACTGAGAACAATTTCTCTTCCAGTGTCCGACCTTGTCGCAATGGAAACATTTTCCTTTGCTCTTGTCGATGGAGGCGCCTTTCTTTTTGCTTTGGGCTTTCTTGGGTTTGGGCTTACCCTTCGCCTTCCCAACAGACCTCTTCCTCTTGTTATTATTGGAGGAAGATGGTTCGGCAACATTTGCCTCACCGGTCTTACTTTTGCTGTCCTTGGTCATGGACTCAAAAGTAGCGAGCTCATTGAGCAACTGTGTGAGACTAAACCTTAACTTGTTCATCCCGTAGTTGTTCTTAAACTGATCGAAACTCTTCGGAAGAGTTGTCAATATGATGCTCACTTGACTGGGTTCATCAATGGCCCCGCCATTGACTTCTGCCGTGTTGAAGTAGTACATCATGCTCAGGACATGTTCTCGAACTGATGTACCTTCCTTCATGCGAGCGAGCATAGCGGAACGAACAGCTTCATGTCGCTTTTGCTCGGAGGGTTGCCCGAACATAGCTTGCAATGATTCCATAATATCGAATGTTGTAGTCATTGCTTCGTGCTTTGTGACAAGCACGTCTGTCATAGAAGCTAACAGATATGTTCGGGCCTTCTCATCAGATGAGACCCATCGCTGGTATGCCTCACGAACAGTTCGTGTGGCATTGGCAGTAGGCACCGGAGGACATTCCTCCGTAAGCACAAACTTGAGGTCTTTGGTGACCAGTATTGCATTAATGTTAAGTTTCCATTTTGTGTAGTTATCACCAGTTAATTTATCGTTTGCAAGTATTTGTAATAGTGCAGATGACATGGCTGAAAAAACATAAATTAAAGATTCATTCAGTCATACATTCTAAACATGTGCTAATGTTCGGCATAAAATTAAACATGATGCATGAAAATGTTTAATGAACAAGAACAACCCTAAAAACAATGTTTCTATGCCACGACAATCCAACATACCACAAGCAAGTGCCGCCTTAGCGTCGGTCAAATTCTTGCATGTTGGATCGAGACCTTCTCAGTCAAAGGATATACCGGAATAACTCTTATGCCAATATCATTCAACCATCATTTATTAGGTCAGGTTTTTAATTAACCAATTTAATTAAAACCTTGTGAGTGTAACCCATCATTTCAGATCTCAAGAGCTTAACTCGAGAATTGCCGCCTTAGGGTCGGTCAATCCCGAAATCCCCTCCGAAATCCTATCTATTAGGAAGTCAACCTTGGTATTGATTCTTATGGAAACCCTCCTTAGGGAGGACGAAAACAAAGCCGTCACGAGGCCCCACTCGAATCTCACGGTGTTGAACTAATGATGGAGACCGCGGGATATAATGTCATATATCCCTCTCCCACTCACTATTTTATGTTAAGGGTTTTCTATTAATATTAATGCACCTAGATTAAACTAGATTAAACGGCTAATTTTAATCTAAGCGTCAGTGCATTAATCACAAATTATTAGAATCCTATTCCAATAATTAATAAACTAAATTGATTTTAACACTTAAAAAATCTCGTTCATTAGTGATAATTCAAATCTATGTAAACGGTTTACTAAGACTAGAATTATTATTAAATGTGTATTGACCAAGTTTTAACTATTAAAACTAAACACATTAATAGGTCCAATTATTATTAGGAGCTTAAACAAATTAATCCTAATATATTTATTAAGGACCCTACTAATCTAAGTATTTAAACTCTTTAATAAAAAGATTAGTAATTAATGAGATTTACCAAGTTTTTACTCCTACAAACTAATCCCATTAAAAATAGCCAATTATGTGAATAACCCATTTTAATCAAATTAAAAAAATAAACACATAATATAGATGGCTATAATGCATGTATGATATATCAACATATATATATATATATATATATATATATATGTAGGCATAACTAATTTAAATGACATGTATATGCATGGCAATGCTTAATCATCAAATAATTAAAACATACATGAGTTGACCGAGTGTTGTGGATTATTTAACCTAAAAATTGGAATCTAATTACAAAAAATATTCCCAAGGCATCTCTTGGTCTTCTTGTAATTTCCAAGATTTCCAATCTCTTCAGGTCATGCGTGGGATGTGCTGTGCGCGCTGGTAGGCATGCGCGGGATGCTATGCGCGCTGGATTACGCGCTGGTGGGTGTTGCGCTGGAAGGCAGTGCGCTGGAGCGCACTGGTAGGCTGCGCGAGAAGGCACGTTGAGCGCTGGTCATGCACGCTGGTGACGCTGGTGGCATGCTCTGGTGCATGCATGCTCGCTGGTCTTCATGCGCACGTTGAACTACCAGGTCTTATGGCAATTACATTTTTTTTATTTTACTGTAAAATAAAAAAAAATAAAAAACATTATACAACCCAGAAACACTCTAAATCCACAACACCATAGAAAATTACGATCAACCATGTTTTTTAAATTGAATAATTTAATTAAAAAAACATCATACACTCATCAAAAAATATGTGCCTACACATTCATACATATCAGGAGTAATCGAATTCGATTATACTGTACAAAAATTGGCTCTGATACCAATTGTTAGAACCTAGGGTTACAGATTGCGCAGCGGAAGGGTTTTAAAATTTTTTATGCAATCATTAAACTAACCCATTTGTACAGTAATAATCAAATGAAATAATAAAGTGAAGATTCATACCTATGTAGGAGGCTCCTTCACTTTGATACGAACTGCTCCTGATTTAAACCACGTGATCTTCCTCGCTATCTCCCGGAACTGGTAACAGCGTGTGGGCGCGTCACGATATTCAGGACCTGTATGGAGGAAGAAGAGAAGAATACACATGCAAAAACAAAAAAAATAGAAGTGTAGCACTTGTGGTCTCACCACACACTAACTTTTTTCTTTCTTTTTGTTTGCTTTTCAATTTTGCTGTGCACGACCACTTTTTTCTTCTCTCAAGTAATCACATTACTTTTCTATTTTTTGTCTCATTCGGTTATATCGTTTTGATTGCAAAATATATATCTCATATATATTTATTAAAAACAAACCGAAAATTTGATTTTTAAAAAACTTTAAAAAATATCTCATATCTTTTTAAATTAAATATTTATTTTTGAATTCAAACATTTCAAATTCAATTTCAAATATTTAATTTAATAAAATAAAATAATCATATTATCTTATTTTATTCAAAATCAAATATCAACTAACACCCTCCATTTAGTGATTAACAACATAATTTAATAATCTTATTATTTAATTTATTTAATCACCATTATTCATTAATTAAATAATCCCATTATTCAATTAATTCCCGAATAAATACGTGTCACTTTCGTAACACAATTAATTGGACAATCCAATTAATTAACCGTGACCCTTGTTACCTAAATCGATCGGGCTAGCAAGGGGACCTAATGGACCCATAGTATTTTGAGCTCCAATAATCCTTAGAAATTATTAATTAAACTCTTTAATTAATATTTCATGATTATTGACTTCGGTGTTATTCCACTAAAAACCCGAAGCTGCACTCTCTCAACTGTAGACGTTTTTACATAAACCAATAACACCCGGTGTCCATCGATATAGCTATTACATATGATATAATCCTCCACAAGTAGTTCATAATTAGAGCTGGGTCATAATGTCCGTTATACCCCTCTAATCATATCTTTCCATTAAGTACCATTGATTCTCTAATGAACAATAAATCCTACATTCCTTACGGAATTAGGAGAGCGCTCATATTGTTCAAGCCCTGAATCAACCCTTAAGGGAACTACCATCTACTTCTCACAAGAAAGAGTGGATTCCACTATTGTGTACAAACCTTCCCAGCCACAGGCCAAACCGCGATCCCAACATATTGAGTATATTGATCGGGAATGCAACTCCGACCTCACCCATGGTATATCAAAGACCACGATCTAACCTGAAGGAGTCGATAAGACACTCAGGATTAAGATCACCCACATATAGCCATCAGTAGTTGATATATATGAATCTCATCGTTAAACGGATCTTAGTGAGAGATTCATATAGATCATGGCCTAGTCCTATATGATCACATCATAGAAGGTGCCTCCATTCTCATATCTACATATGAATGATCCAGGATAGGATCACCGTACACTACGAAATGGACCGCAGCTGTAGATTAACCACAAATAAAGTACCCAGCTTTATTTGCTATCTACGAACTCTTTAGATTGCTCGTTTCAAACTGAATCCATCTATATATGACACTCATATACTCAGTTCAAAATTACATCCGGCAATTTTGGATGTTAAGTGCACATGTTATATAAAGTATGACACAAAATGAATGAATATACTACTTCTTTTATTTATGTTCAAATTATATTTACATATTACAAGCTTTAGGGCAAAAACCCCAACATTAGATTGTACGTCTCAAACTGAATTCCTCTGTATATGACACTCATATACTTTTTTCGTGATTGCATCCGGCAATCTTGGATGTTTAGCACATATAATATAAAAGTATAAGACATATAAATAGAATGAAAAGACTAATTCTTTTGTTTATAATTTATCATCATTTACATAATACAAGTTTTAGGGAAAAAACCCAAACAATTGAATCCATCAACTTCTTAGTCCCTTATCATATATTCACACATTCATGTACTAACTTAGTTACATTTTAATTAGTTTAAACTTAGTTTGCATATTAGTTTAATTTCCTATCAACAACTGTTTCAATTTACTTTTATTGAATTTATTTCTAGAGTCAAGATTTGATCATAACTATAACTCGATATCTGTGAGAAATACCCTACTTGCCATTATATTGTTTAGCAATTTTGAGTGCAATTTGGGATTATAAACTTTGTTTGACAAACATTTTTCATACATTAAAAACGACTTCGTCAAGAATGCCTGGGTTAACTAGGGGAAACTCTTTATTGTTCCATGTGGGAGTCTTCTGAATCATTTAGACCCCAGATCCACTATAGTCTGTGTGAATGTTAGGCACATCAATGGGTCGTCGTAGGCGTACTGCGCTATTGCACTTCAAAATTGCCTCGCGTGCTCCTTCGGGTCTATGTTTGCCTTGAACTGCTCAACATGGGGCATTTTGAACCTCTCCGGGTATCGGGTTTGATGATTGCTATTTAAGAAGGGACTTTCGGAATCATCACCTAACATGGCTTTCGGCCTCTGACGATGTTCTAATGCCTCTACCTTATGGGTCAATTCCTTTATCAGGATATCCCGTTCTCTTTCCGGTTCACCATCTACCCCTAGGCGTTGACAAACAGTGAGCCCGTTCTAGATCCTTCGAGTATCTGCTTTGGTTCGGATGCTATGGGTGTTAAACCTCAAAGGCGATTTACCTCTCTGATGTCTTCTGCGGGGTGGATGATCGATGTTTTCCGATGAGTTTGACCTATTCCGTCCATGGGAGTTTACGTGCACCTCCTCTGGCTAAGAATCTATCTGATACCAGCCTTGCATGTCTCGCCCACTACCTTCGTCTCTCTTTTGCCTACGACATGTTATTTGGTTCACTTGCCGGCTCACCATGATTACCCCAGGTTCTTTGCTCTGCTTTTGGGGTGCACATGGTGTCGGAAAGACTATCTCTGAGTGCAGCCTCTGGGTCTGGGGCACGATGAGGGTATTCAGTTTGTAAGGTGAGGTAATCCCATCAGTTGCTGAGAGAGTTATTTCTTGTACAGATGCGTCTTCAATGACTCTTAGTAACGCAGTCCTGATTTGCTGCAAAGCCTCGGGGGCTGCACCATATGGTTGATTAGTGGGGATGATTGTTTCCAAGTCCCCTCGATAGGGATCTCCGTCGAATGGTTCCCTATTGGTTCAGATCTCGCTGGGGAGAGCTTTGATCCTGGCCGTGGTCCGATCCAACTCCGTTCTGGCTGTTTTTCATATGGTGTTTAATATAAGGCATCTTTAAGGTTTTCTTCGTTCAAAACACTTTCGCCCTCTTCTTCTAGCCCGAGTTGTTGACGACAATTTCTCGTTGTGTGAAAAACCGATTGCCAACGGGTTAAGTTTAGCGCAACAATGGAGAAAATACAGGAAAATAAATGGAAAACAGATTTACGAGAAAACCCTTGTAAAAAGGGAAAAAACCACAGGTGCCGCTGACGATGTAAAATGTTCATTATGAAAGAAAATGAAGTGGGGTTACACAGCTCTACTCACTTCTCTCTCTATTTATCGCTATTTTCAAGATATTTTTCTTGTCTCTATATAGTGAAAAATGAATGATATTTATACACATTTTGTAACCCATACTTGGTGTGCAAGTAGTTGACTTGCAGAATCCCATTGTGATTCTTCTTTCTTGGATCTTCGTATTTGTCTGGATTTCTTACAGGTTTAGTGTGTAGTAAATGCAATTGACATTGTGCTTGATTCTATCTCTAATTCCTTTTGGAGGGGATATGGTTGTTTCCTATTTGAAGTGTGATTATTGACCCCCGTCTCTCGGCGTAATCGTTGGGTATTAATGAGGCGTGCCGGATTCTGCTTAGGCCAAGTGGTTTTTGTTAGTGAGGTGCTCTTGCCGACTGGAAGCTTATTTGGCGAGGTTCCCTGTTGGCTGAGTCACTTCCGTTCCCTGAGTCATCCTTCATGCAAGCCTAATCTTTATTTACCATCTGTTCATTCGTTCGACGAGTCTCTTGGTTGACTTTTGATGTGACAATTTACTAACAAGTGGATTGACACGTCACCTTGACCAAATTCGCCTATAACAAGTTATGTGAGTCTTTTTAGGCAATAAAGTAACAAGACTGTGAGATGGGGTTTGCCAAAGTAGGAACAACCCATATAATTTGATTCCCAATTGATTTTAATAAATAATGTAATCACAAATTCAGGAATTAAGTTCATTTTCTCGTTCCAAGTAAACACATCATAAGTCACTTCTATGAAACTTGCACTAAGCTATGGAATCACACCAGAATTTGTTATCCTTGTTCTGTAATTTAGTTTTCCATATCAAATTAGAGGATCTAACAAAAGGAATGTTCTGGTACCGAGACATATATAGAAACCTCTAATTAATTCACTTGCATCCCTATTGTTCTTGCCAATTTCATATTTGTTTCTAATGGTTATGTGCTAAACAAAAACAATATTAAAGAATAGAAACTAACTCAACTCAGTATATGGAATAAGGTGTTAGGATTATGCTCAATAGCAAGAGTGTAATATTGTAATTGACAATCTTTTCATATAAATAAAGTGATTTCTGATTCTGCAAAATCTTATAGCATTTATAATTATAATTGTCAAGGTAAATAATCATAAGGTCAAAAGACTATGAGATATGAAGAATTGTTTGTACATCCGGATATGTATGAGGTAGACACAATTCTTTAGTCTTGAATAACGTTCACAACTTAAGTTAAAGGTTGGGCACCTCTATCTTGATAAAGTTGTAGAATTCTTTTACTAGCATTTGAGTGGGATCAAATGAGTTATGATGAGTCTAAAATCATCGAAAGATTTTCGAGTAAAAGAATCTAGTGCACTGGGTGCATTGAACTGAATTACAATGAAATACTTTATCTAGAACCGTCACTAGATATAAGTCTTTTCATTATCAGGACAATCGGAGAGTCTATCTAAATCCTGAGATAAATGATGGACTTATGGTTGCAAGTGTTATCATTTGAGCTATCAATGAGTACGATTATATAGCATAGTCTATCCTCGATAGTTTGGTGGTATTCATTTGTTAATCGATAGAGGACTTCATTTATAGATATGGACATCGTGGCTCCATTTATTAAATGAGAGTATAATATCATCATATGGATGTTTTGAGGTATTGGATATTAAATCTCAACGTTGAGTTTTCAATAATGATTATTGAAGACATGGCTTCTGGACAAGTCAAAATATCCAAGTTCAAAATGTGGTCATATGAGGAAATATGGTAACTTGGAGAGCTATAGGCGGTCTATGAGCTCTTGGCGATTACTGATATTATTCACGAGGATACACCATCTCCTATAAGATTGTCTAGGGTATGAATGAGAAACATCTCCTTATTCTATCTTTATTTAAGAGTTCAATTTTAGCTCTTTAATGGAATGAGTTAAAATTAATAGATCGGACCTAAGTGAATCATTTGTTGATTGTGATTAGGTTATGTCTATTGAAGCTTAAATTTAGATAGCCCGCCAAGATCCACAATCCACATGTACTTGCATGGATCACTTGATATATTCTACCGGACCAATTTATGGGTCCATCTAGAATTGCATTTAATATATTAAGAATATAATATGTCTATTATTTATTTAATGGGCTGCACTATTATATTAATATATTAAAAGGAGACATGTAGGCTTGTTTCTTTTAGTAAGAATAAGTCTGGTTCACATGTGGGCTTTTATTTAAAGTCTAATGGATTAAATAAAATAAGAAAAATAATATTGGGCCCATATGTACATGGTGTGGGCGGCAAGGCTAAATAAAATAGCCCAAGATATTATCTTATTTTATTGTTTTGATTAAATGGGAATTAATTAATTATTTAATTAATTAATAGTTTAAATCAAAATCTTTTCCTGATCAGTAAATTAAATACTATGTGTTGGATTAGGGTTGGAATTCTTTTAAGTGATAGGAGTCCTAATGTGGTAAGGATTAAGTCCACATACACTCCTTATTATACAAAGAATTCGGCCACCACTAGTCCTACAAGGGTTAGGATTCTTGAATTGATAGGAATTAGGGAAAAGGATAATTCCTTTTAAAGTAAGGAAATTAACCAACCCTAGATTTCTTATTCAATGAATTCGGCCAACCCTACTTGGTGAAGGAGAAAATTCGGCCAACCTATAAATATAAGGTTATGAATTTTCGGCCACTAAGAAGCAAAATAGAGAGAGATTTTTGTTTGTTTTGAAAATAAAAAATCATACTCTATACACATAGACTTTCGGCCAAGAGAGAAAAAGAAAATAAGTTCTCATTCGATAGTGCACTTACAAGCCTTTAACATCAAAAGGTTTTGTGCACACTTTCGATTTAGGGTTACGCGAGTTTCAATCATATTGATTGTGAATTCAAAAGTGACTGGAACTATTTTTTTAGGCTCTTGGTGTTTTACTATTGAAGATCAAGATCAGAAATTCCATACATCCATTCTAAGGTAAGCAATTCAAAGAAAAAGGGAGACCACGCTCCTAGGTGATTCACGTACGTGCTAGGATTGAAGATCTTGCGGATTACCATCGACGTAAGTCAATCGGATCAGGCGACAAGAGGTATTTAACTCTAACCATATATTTGAGTTTAATTAATTAAAGGGTTAAGGTTCAAATCTTTAGAAAAATTTTAAACTATACGAAAATTATTTTTTCGCCTTCCGCTACGGTTTTAAGCAATTTTTCCCTACATAAGGAGCATGTTTAGAGAGCATGGTTGGAGATACTTTGACAACAATATTAAAGAATGACAAAGCCTACATTAACAATATATATATATATATATATATATATATGTATGGTATATGAATAAAAAAACCGGATAAACAAGAGTTAAACATGAGATTGCGTGATATATTTTGTTCCCATGTAGCAAATAATCATTAGAGATTGTTTAACAAGACTAGTTTTATACCATATAGGAAGCAAGTCTTTTGACATTGTTGTCTTGTCAACAATTATTATTATGCAAGCTAGTTTTGAATGAGATAGTGGATTTTTTTTTTACTTTAATCTTTTTTAAATTGTTATATTTTTCATTCTCTTATTATATTTAATTAATTAATGTATTTGTAAGGGAAAAATAGAAATTGCCTATTTGCTGTTGCTAACTAACGTTGGTCAACTGTTAGTCAATGGTCAGAGGGTTATGTTTGTGTTATAATGATAGTTGTTTCGGTTTTAGGTATAATTATGCATATAGTTAGGGTATGTTTGTGCAGATTACCCTTCATGTAAAGATAAAAATATGCATTCAAATATTTGACATGTTAATTTTCTGCATTTTTTTTAATTTGAGGAAAAATACTTACTTTTGCACATAGTCTCCCAATTGACCGCATGAATTTTCTTTTTCACAACTCCATCTCTCCAAAAAAATGATCTTTGAAGTTTCTCAATGTCATTAGCCACACCTACCGGAAGTTTAAAAATCGACAAGAAGTATGCTGGAATACTTGCCAAAAAAGATTTGATAAGTATCAACCTCCCGCCCTTATTGTGAAACTTCATTTTCCGTGGAGCTAGTTTATTCTCGATGCACTTCAGAATAGGATTCCAAAACACCTTAGCAGACGAATTCGCTCCTAATGGTAGTCCGAGATAAGTTATCGGCATAACTTCTTTCCTACAGTGAAAAATATTCGCCCATCCTTCCTCGGAAGAAACTCTCTTGCCAATTCGAACCAAGCACGACTTGTGAAAATTTATCCTCAAACCCGCCTCTAATTCGAAACATCTCAGGATCCTCCTAGTGTTGCGAAGATATTCCGGATTAGGGTTGAAGAAATAGGATAGTATCATCTGTAAATTGGAGATGAGAAATATGCATTACGTTGTCTCCAAAAATTGCTCCTCTAACCAAACCCAACTCAGTGGCCTTCCTAAATAAACAACTCAACCCTTCTGCAACAATGTTAAAGAGAAAAAAGGAGAGCGGGTCACCTTGACAAAGACCTCTCTCCATTCCAAACTGAGAAGTAGGACTCCCATTAACCAGAACCGATAGCATGGGTGTAGAAATATAGTTCCTCACCCACATTCTCCATTTCTTTCGAAATCCCATATCCTTCAGCATCAAATCAGGGAAGTCATGTTTCATACTGTCATATGTCTTCTTAAAATCCAGTTTGACTAGCAAGCCTCCTTCCCTGTCCTTTTTCCACATTTGGATAACCTTTTCCGTTATGACAAAGCTATCCAGAATCTGCTTATTCTTAACAAAGGACATCTGTGTTTCTCAGATGATTGTATTCATGACTTTCTTCAACCTATTGGCAAATACCTTAAGCCAAAATCTTATACATGGATCCGACCAAGCTAATGGGTCTGAAATCCTTTAGGGTCTCCGTTTTCCCACATTTAAGAATCAGAGCGATAAAGGTTTTGTTGAGGTCCTTCACAATTATGAAAGCCGTGTATAAATCACATAAAATCTTCCTTGATCATGATCCAATTTGATTTGACAAAATTAAGGTTTAGACCGTCTGGTCCTAGCGCCTTGTTGCCATCACAACCACAAACTGCTTCCCACACTTCTATGTCACTAAAAGGATTCTCCAAAGCCTTACTGTCATCATCTGAAAGTTGCCTGAGACCTAATCCGCCAATTGTTGGCTTATTCCAAGAAACCTTCTTATAATTAGACTCAAAGTAATCTCTAATCCCTTCCTTAACTAGACTTGGATTCGAGGCAATAACACCCTCAATACAAATCTCCCCAATGTGATTATTCCCTCTTCTATTGTTGGCCAAACAATGAAAGAATTTAGAGTTCTTATCCCCCTATTTCAGCCATTTAATTCTTGATTTTTGGTGCCACGTCAGCTCTTCCTTCCAAATTCCTTTCCACAACTCAGATATACTGTCAATCCGGCTTTTCCTCAAAACCTCTGTCCATCCCTCGCAAACCGCCTTTTTCTCCACTATCTCAAGGCGCTTCTCGCAATCATTTAAAGAGAAAGAATCTTTCTTTTTCATTTGAATATAATTCTTCGAGTTACTTTTCCCAGCTTTAGTTTTACAAGACAAAATGAAACCCGAAGCACCAATTGCCTTGCAACCTTTCCATCCTTCCTTAGCATGCTTCATCAACTCTTCCTCCTACATCCAGTGATTATAAAATCGAAATGGGCAAGGGCCCCAAACCTCTCTTGGCTCACTAATCAGAACAGCACTATGATCCGACACACTCATTGGCAGTCCCTTTTGAATCAACTTAGGAAACCATGAGAGAATCCATGGCTAAATGAGAAACCTGTCAAGATGAGGAAGGTTGCTCTCTATTATCGAACCACGTAAACGATAATCCATGGATAGGGATATCAACTACCTGGGCGTCCAACATAAAGGCATTGAAGGGCCTCATAGACTTGTGATTTATCTCCCCTCATTTCCTCTCATCTGCTCTTAGTGCCGTGTTAAAGTCCCCTCCTATACACCACGGCATTTCGAAAGAATTTTGGGCCCTCCGAATGAACTCCCATAATTCCACTCTGGCACTTTTAACATTTGGAGCATAGACATTACAAAAAGTAACTTATTTCCCCTGATTAACCATGACACTCGCTAAAATTATGTAGCAATTGTTCTTGATGCAAGCTTTAACAGAAAAAATATCCTCATTCCATAGAGTTATCAGGCCCCCTGCTAAACCTATGGACTCCACACCCATTCCTTTGTTGAGCCAACACCATCCTAAAGAATTAATAACCCTACTATCAAAGTTATCCAGTTTAGATTCTTGAAGGAACAAGACCATAGGTTTGTGAAAACCCACCAAATTTCTCACCACCTTTCTCTTTTCTTGCATACCCAACCCTCTAACATTCCAAGAAATTGCTAACATTAAAACAAAAAGACACCCCACCAACAACAACACAACCAACGCCTAACAATTCTCTTCAGCTCTGCCTCTCACCTCATCTTCTTCCTCCCTTCCGGCTAGAATCAAAGATGCCTCATCCTCCTGGCCATTAAAGTCGAACCCAAGTGCCACACCTATCTCTATAATTTTAGCAACTTCTACTTCTAAGTTCCACGAATTTCCACCTGGTCATTGCATGTCCTCTTCGTCATTTGGATGATTAAAATTAGCTCCTAGAGTCACTCTTTTTTCAATAACTTTATCAATTTCAACCTCAAGTTTCCAATTTGTTGCCGCTCCCGCTTCTTTTTTCGACACTTTATCCGGCTTGGACTCACGATATTTGTAATTCCTTGTCTTCATACAGTGAAATTTGAAGGAGTAGCTTTTCTTGGTCCATCTTCTTTTGCTCGGTGTTTTTGGGAGGATACCTGCACTTGCAATTTGATCTGAAAAATTTGAAGTTTAGATCTTACCAGAATCATCTTGGTTCTGCAGAGTATTATTTCCTTCCATGTTGTCTTTGCTATCAGAAAGAGAATATATGGACTGGTCTTCTAATACAGTCCCACCTTGGACTACCCGCTTCTCATTGAGCGAGCCCACCCGGTCATCAGAAATCCGGTCCAGTTGAAGATCTATCATAATACCTGATGTTAGTTTTTAGGCTGCTCATTCTTGGCCCACCCTTATAACTTTAACTTGTTTGGTTTTGTCAACATTAAACTCTGATTCTATGGGCTCCTTGGTTTATCTTCACTCCCATGTAATTGAGGCCCAATATCATTTGGCCTATCAGTTCTTCTTTATGTTGAACACTCTCCATTTACCAAGCTGAAATTAGAAAATGAACCCCTGCTCCTTGCATAGTCTGACGAACTAGAATCCTCTGATATTGCCCTGACTAGATTATCACTCTTTTTGCCAATAATCAACTTGGCATTATGGTAGTACAATGGAAGCTTATGTGTTTTTTTATTGATGAACCCAAGGCATTTTTCCTCTGTCTGCACCTTTCCCAACTCCACCAACCTCCACATTTTGAAACCTTACTAATTTAGAGTAGTTGTCAATCACACTAGGTATGTCAGCTCACCTCATCCTATTTTCGTGAAAAGTCATTGACAAGGGATGGCTTTTTGAGATATTGTCATAAAAAGTCTGCCCCCTGACAGTTTTTCCATCCCTGTCCCTTGCTTCTTGATACGTAAGCTTTGGTGATGGTTGCCGGACCTGCTTGTAATATTTCTATCTAGCATCTCGTCCCTGGTTAGAAAGGAGATCTTCCAATCTTAAGAAATGAGCTAGCCATATTAACGACACCGAATTTGGGTCGACCTCTGCCTTCACCGTGAAGGATCCTTCTTCCATGGAGACATTGATACTGAATGAGCTTTTTCCTTCAAAGGGAATAATAGCCAGTAGCTTGCCTCCTTCTAACCTGCACCTTAATGAAGTCTCATTTTCAACCCATAGAGGATCTCCAATCCGCCTTCCTAGCTTTAAGAAGAATGATTCCTCCCAGCAACTTATTGGCACACCGTAAACATTGATCCATGCTAGTTTGCCTTTAAGAATCCCTACATCCGACCAGCTATTCATGGAGTAGAAACAGTCCTTCCAAACGAAACTATTCCTTATAAAGCCTTCATTCTCAATTTCTGTTTCAAAGCACCATAGTATGTTCTTATCTCCCATATAGGACGATGAGAAAGCAAAATCCATGTCAATCAGTCTTTTGTTTACACTTGAGATGGATGCAAATTCCTGCAGCATTCCTATGGCACATTTAGAGAGCCAGTCTGTTGTGAACTTTTGTTTTCCATGTCATAGAGAGGTCTTGATCTTTCTTTTCATCGGTTTTCTCTTTAAAACCTGTACATAGGCCTCTTACTGCATTCGCATAAGAACGTTGACTCCTGGATCTGTTCCTATGAACCCATTCTGCAATTCCCCTGTCTGAAGATCCATACCACCCCATTGTCACACTCTGAGTCATGCCTCCATTCTTTTCCATCTCAACTGATCTCCTATTATTCCAATTGAATTCCGTTATTTATGCACTAATTGGCCATCCATAAAAATGCATACCATCTGCTGAATTGGCAACCTTAATTGCTTCCTCCATTGATTCGAACCGTACAAAAGCATAACTACTTTTTCTTAAGTTTTTCTTGGATGAAAGGAAAACGTCCCTCACTCTTCCAAAAACTTGAAGATATCCCACAAGCATGCTACGTCCACCTTTGAGTTCATGTTATCTATGAACACTGAGACTAACTTCTCCCTAAAGTCTTACATTTCTCATGTGGATCTTCTCTCGCCCTAGCCTCTAACTTCCTCTCGCCTGCTCTGCCGATTCCCATAGTGTAGGGAGCTTCTCTCTCTAGCTTTCTCTCTCCATATTTTTTCTTTAAAGGTTGTTGATTTCTTTATTGTTTAAGGACATGGCATAGTGTCTACATCTATTTAAACCCCTTTGAACCTTAATTTGGGGATCTAACCCCTACACAATTGACAGACCACTTCTCATAACCCTTCACACACAATTCTATTCTTTCATCCACCATTACACATTGCAGATTTAAAGACGGGGAAGATTCAACCATTGAAGACTTGAAGAATTCATTGAAGACAGCAATGGGTTTTATATATTATTTCTCTTCTCTTCTTATTTTTGTCATGTGTAACTAAATCCATACTAGGGAATAACTGTGAACCTCTATGAATGCTCATTGTTAGAATTGACTATATTTTAATTAATTCAAGTTTTGATTCATTCAATTCATTCTATGTCTTAATTCTTTATTCTAGTTAATGCATGATTATAAGCTGGCATGAATTTAGGGTTATGATAATTTAACAATTGAGTTTAGAGTGTTGATTTACAAGCAATCTTAATCAATATTCAATTGAATGAGTAAAACTGATCTTAGCATTGATTTATGCAAGTAGGTTTTGGTTCATTAGTTCTTGCACTTAATGGGTTCTTGATTGTAGTTTGCGCCATTGATTTATGGGTAAATTATGATTGAGAACAATTGATTCATCCAGGATCATATGGTAATATTCATACTTAAGATAAGAATGAATCATTAACATGATTAATATCTCTTTCACAAGTCGATTCGAAACATTGAGTAGACATAGTAGGGGAGCATTGATGACCTAGCTTTCATCCATTGATCACAACAAATTCTTCTTAATTGCTTTCTTAATTTAGTTTAATTTAATTTAGCTTTCAGTTCAAAATCAAATCAATCTTTTGTTACTTTAATTTAGCTTTAATTAAAATTAGTTTTCAACCATTAAATTTCTAGTCTTCGTGGGAACGATCCTTACTTGCCGATGTATGTATCTTCACGATTCGTGCACTTGTGAGTATAGTTTTTAATAATACTATTTTACACATCAGTGATAGGTCAGGTATTTATAGAGAGAAGTAGCGGTTACCAGGACAAGAACGGAGAGGTAATTAATGGGGCAGATATCGAAAACGTGGAAAATACGGTTTCGAGAAACGCACTCCTCCAAAATCCTTCGTTTAAAAGACAATCCTCTCATGTTTTGACACGTGGAAGGTCAGTTAATGACAATGTGTAGAGAGAAGATTTCACTCCAGGTAACGGTTACTAGCCAAAATGATGAGCAAAATTCTTCAAGCGTTATAGATTCTGACTCCAACCTCAACTGGATACAGTTGTTCATGTCAGTGGGGACTTCTGTTAACAGCCATTTTTGGCGAGGGTCCAAAGAAGAATTTTCCTTCCTTATCAAGTCCGCTTCAAGAAAATGAGCACTATAGGAAGGAGAAAAGCATTGGGCTGGCTTCTGATTGGGCCGGGATCGGGGCCATCACAGTCCCCCGGTACCAGGAAGCATCGGTGTCCTGATCATATAATCTCGATGATTCACGGCATGCCATTACCATGGTACCTAAGAGTCCCTGTATCGCGACACCTATTACCTGATGCCCATGTACCGCGATACTGGTAACATAGTACACAGGCACCGTGCTACCTATCCTGGACTGATCCAATAGACGCATCTTGTCACCGAGCACAAAGAACCATAGCAAGGGAGCTCCAGCAGCGCTAAAGAGCAAATTGCTCCAGCAGAAATGGACCGGTATACCAGAGATCCTAGAACAGTGTCTCAACCAAAGAAAAGAAGATAATATTCATCCCCAACAAGGCAGAAAAGAAAGTTGACATCTTCCCTAAATTAAAGCGCCATAAATGAGACAAGGTGGTCAACTAAATCAAAATTCAAAATAAACGGAAACTACAACGTAATTGAAGGGAATAATTCCCGCACATGTATACAGTCTAAATCAGTGCTAATCAACACCAAAGTTGGGCCTCTGATAATTACATATCAATCAAAGAGATTTTCAGGGATTGACTGGAGGAATTGGAGACCATAAATACATCGACAATGAAGGAAAAAAAGAAGGATTGGACAGAAAGTATTGACCATCACCTACAGAGAGTTTTCACCATCATGGTACAGGAAAAATATCCACTTATCGACTAGCACGAGATAGTCATCGCTGACTGTGTGAGAGAGAAAGAGAGAGAAAAAGAGTCTTATAGTAAGAATTATCATCATCATAGTATCAGTAAATCTTGTAATCAATAAGATAGTTCATTGCTATTATTTTTACCAGATATGTGTTGTACCCCCTTTTTTTTGTATCCTTCTTATAAAAATCACGGTACCTAGAGGTACCTACCTCGCTGCGACCTCTCAGGTTGTAGTTTGAGGGTGTTGATCAAAATTCTACACCTAAACGAATTCTCGGTTAACAGATAGAAACTTAATATAGAACAATATGAGAACATACTCAAGTCTAATATCATAAAAATACAAACAAATAAACACAAGAACACACATGTATGTCGTTTCCTAGATATATTCCTAGAACATGCAATTTTATAAAAGTTGTCAAATTAAATCTAATGCATGTGCATACTTCAATATGTGTGAATGTGTTATACAAATTTAGCACAACGATGCAGGGACACAAATGTATGCAATGTGTGTGTGTGTGCACCTAAGCCTTTTAAGAGGAATAAGGTCTAAATATACCTTTATTATGCAATGGAGTTTGTTCCTCTTGAAAACTTCCTTTTGCTTGATATTTTTTCCAACTTCCTTGAAGCTTGATAAACCGTGAATCCTAGACAACTAATCAATACAAAAGGAAATGTTGTTTTGGTATGGAACTTAACCAACAAGACTCAAAAACCTAACATGGTATAAAAAGTGGAGAAGCTAGAATCGGACGGGAGCTCTATATGCATGGGAAGCGGTTCATTATTCATGGATCGACAGTAAGCTCTCCACTACAACCTTTTTCCTTTGACCGCTTCAAGGGATTCCTCATTATGCCTCTCAAAAAAAGCATCCCATTTGGGCAAAGATCTGAGGGTAGTTCGGTCCTTCTCCCTGTAAAAGTGACGAGCAGTAACAAAACCTTACTGGAGATCTCGCAGCATTACAACATCATAAGCAGGAGACCACTTGAAATGATCGACGGCTTACCACTTTAGTGACCTGAACATTTTTATCGTTAGAAAAGGTTCGTCAAAGAATTTATATAAACCTCAACTGCACTCAAAATGTTTACAATAAAAGTATTATGGCAAGTCAAGTGTCGTCCACAGGGAAAGGGAAACTAAGTGGCTAAAACTAGTTAACTACTATTAAACTAAAACAAAGCATGAAAAAGTAAATATCAATTGTTGTTTTGAAAGTTAATAACTACGGTGCAAACTACAATTAGGCTAGTTAATCTAGCATGCAACTAATGTTAATGAGAATGCGATATGGAAGATAAGATAATTGGATGAATGCCGGAGTTGATGCAATTCATACACGAATAGTGGGCAGTCCTAAGAATCCGTAAAGGACCGATTTGATTATTTAGGGCTAAATCTATCTTTAAATGTGATACCAAGATCACTCAACTCTCACCAACACATCAATGATTGGTATGCTCTATTGAGTGTAGAGAGGGTTTCTCACTAGTCCTAGATAGATTTAAGGTAGTCAGAATGGTTTGGATTGGTATGCTCACAATTCATCCCTTCCACTCTTTAGCCGGGATATGTTGGATCGGTGTGCTCACAACACATCCCTTCCATTCAAGTGAGCTTGTTTAAAATCACCTTAAGTGTACGTGGTTTGTAAGTTCCTCATATTTTGATTGGCTTATTTTGTTGACAAACCATATCGGGGATTAATTTTGTAAGGGTAAATTAGGCCTCATTGGGTGTGATCAAGCTTCAAGGACATCATCTCTCTCAAGAACACTTCAAAGGTATTTCACATGCTTAATTTTCCTTGAAGAGATTTTAGTTTCATACACTCACATTCTATGCTTTTGTATTGACATGCATGTATGGTTGCACACTCACACACTTCTTGCATGACCATTTTCATTGCATCCAGTTGGATAGGCATAGGATAGAATATCCCCCAAAAAGAATGATGACCGCTGTGAATTAGCATAGCGGTAGACACAGCGGTCCTTCATTAGTAAGGCACCACTGTCTCACCGCTCCTTTTACGCTGTGAATTACTCGCAGCGGTGAGTCTTCCAGTGTGTCACCGCTGTGTGACCGCTGTGACTACCCACAGCGGTACTCACAGCGGTCGAGCCCTATTTTGCCCAAAACGATGCCGTTTTTCTTTGACCTGCTATATATAATAAGTTATCTCTCCCATTTCGTTGTTGTGAGTTTAAGGAAGCCATTTTTGTGTGTTAAAGCTTTCTTCAAGAGAAAGAAACTCACAAGAACTCATCTTTACTCAACCAAACACAAATCCATGTGCATCTAACATCTTACAAGCATCATCTCATCATGGATTCTTCTTGCTTTCATTGACTAGGTAACTTGAACATGCCCTAAATCTCTTTGTATTTATTTATGTTCTTGTTTGCCTAGGGTTAGCTCTTTTATATGAATTTATTGAATATCTTTATGTTTAATGGAATTTATAACATGGTTGAGTTGTTGTTTGTTGGTTGAGAGCTTTGTTCATTGATAGCTAGCATTTAGGACAATCTTCCCTTCTAGCTAAATCTTCATGCATTTGCATTTAGATATTGATATCTAGGATTTGTACTCATTGACATCTTTAAATCCTTAGATAAGCATTTATTGTAGCCTAGCATTAATTGCATATTAGAGTTTTCATATATACTCACATAGGTTGCTTAATCTTTTCATTGATTGTTAAGCTTTGTGACTAAGTGGATTAGTGCACAAGCTTGTGGTATAGAATCACTATTAAAGGCCCGTTGGGTAGAGTGAAAGGGTTAGTGACCAAGTAGGTGTGACTTGAGGTCAACCTAGGTTGTAAACTTTCATTCAAATAGTGGATTTGAGGACCGTATGTGGCTAGAAGGATAGCCCGTGAGTTTTGCCCAGTTGGAGGGTTTCTCACGTAAATCAATCCTTGTGTTTTTATTGTTTTCCACATGTTTATGTTGGATTGGTTGATTGTTAATATGGGGTAGGACTATTAAAATTGATTAAATCGAAAAGTTGGTAATAAATCAACTAAAACCTTTTCACCCCCCCCCCCCCCCCCCCCCCCCCCCCCCCCTCTAGGTTAGTAGACACACGCTAGTATTTTCATGGTTAAAAAGCATTAATCAACATCTAACATGGGCTAAGAGTTGATATGCCTACTCACCCCAAGAAGACATCACAATTTAACATCTAACATGAATTGAGAGTTTGTATGCCTACCCAGTCCAAGAAGAATATCAAATGCATTAAAGCTCAAGTTCAACCTCTAAATGAAGTAAGAGTTGGTATGCCTACTTAATCCACAAAGAATATCAATTAAAATTTCAAAAACTCAAATAAGTTTAATAACCAACAAGGATCAAGAGTTGGTATGCCTACTTAATCCAAGAGGAAAATCAAACACAATTAAACACAATGAATGGAACTATATAAATCTTTAAATACTCAAAAATATGGTGGAAAGCCCATAATCCATGAATTCTTACATCAACTCCTACAAAGGTTTTAGCTACTAATGATAAATACAAACAAATAACTAGAAGAAGAGAGATAGAGAAGACCCATGTGGAGACCTCCTTTCTTCAAGCTCAATTCCAATCTCCAAGTATCCTTTGTTGAGTAGATATGAAAATAATGGTGTGAATGGATTTGGATGTGGTGGAAGAAATTTGGATCTAAGGTTAGTGGTTAGTTCTAGATAGAGAGACAGAGAGAGAGAGAGAGGTTTTGCAATCAGAAAATGGGGAATTTATAGGGGATTCAGAAAATAGGGCATGAGTAGTCAATTACCAAAACACCCCTAGCATGGCAAATTATCATTAAGTCCCTCAAAGGGGTTCTTTCCATAATGTACCCGGAGAAATATACATGATTTGTTGGTTCATGTGCAATAAGACGTGGGCCAGGGTATGGTATTAAAATCATAAACAATTTTCTTTAAAATAGGCCAAATATTTCAATTTAAAAATAGGCCCAATTTATTCTCTTTAAAGGCCCATCTTTTTCCCAAAGTGAAACACACCGTTTCACTAATTGATGTGGCATGGGCAGCTGGTTAATTTCATTTAGGCTCCTTGACTCTTCCGAAATCACATAATCTTTAATCTATCCTCTATTTTTACATTTTTACTCCTGATTTCACCAAAATTACCCCAATGCCCCTAAATTTCTTAAATACCTGAAACACTTATTTTAACAAATTAAATACCCGATTTTACCTAAGGAACAAGCACAAAATAATAGGAACTGAGACCTAAAAATAGGTACAAAAATAGTACGATCATTCAGCTCCATCTTGGCTTCCCTAGACAATACCTCCATTGAGATCCTCTGATGACTCAAGTCCTCAGTCATCCAATCAAAATTTGCCTTAGCTTCTTCAGCATTTTCTCAACTTGAAGCATCGTATCCTGCGTAGTAGCCAAAGTCTCCTTCAAAGATTTGGATTCCCCATTGCATGGGCAACCCTCTCATCGGCCTCATATTGGGCCACCCGAGCTTTCTCCAATTCTGAACGAACGAAAGAAAGCTCTTCGTTCTTCTAGGCAAGAACACCCTACAGACAAGTAACCTCCTTTTGACGCTCGTCTGTGAAGTTGTAAGTGTCGGCCAGCTCAGATACCATCTGAAAAAGAAATATAAGTCATTATCCAGAAAACCAACTCAGTAAAGGTACAAATGAGTGGAAAGATACTTACGAAAACATTGTTGTTAAAAACATATTGAAGCATCTCAGAAAAATAGCAGTTTTTCTCCAAGCTCCAGTTGCCACTCCCGATATAAGCTAGACTGCCTGTCATGGCCATCATCATATCAGTTGAGAAAATCAAATTCCTCATAGGTAAACTTGCTCGGCCAAGGGGTTGGAGGCGATCGAGACCGATTCAAAGCCCAAGCTCCCCCCGCACGACCGGTTAGACCTTTCATCTAAAAAGGATGTTCCTACAAACCCCTCAGAAGCTACATTCAGTGAGGCTGCCTCCCCATTTTGCTTGTCTTTTTTGAGCGTAGAGTTAGCAGCAAGAACAAGGACAGAATTGAATCGGCCACCCTCGCTAGTATGTTTACTCACCGACTCAGCAACAGGTGCATCAGACCTTTCCTTCGATCAGCAGGACCAATTTTTTCATCCGAGGAAGAATCAACGTACGTAAGAACATGGGGAACCTTACGAGCAGAATCAGATGGATGACCGGTGGCCTTCCTCTTCTCCTAACGCATTTCATGAGTAATCAAGTCACCTTTTGTATCTTCCTAGGGATCGGTCTCTATCCCTTCAACAGGTTCAACCTCTTAATAGACCTCAGCTTGATCTAAGGCCTCACTTACCCTTTTCCCTTTTCTCCCCATAAAACATTCCAGTTCGCCCTCCCTTTGGTTGAACAAGGAGTAACATGAACTGTCCCAACAAACGTCAGAACTTCAGAATCATTCGACTCAAGGACTTCGTCTTCATCTGGCTCATATGTGTGGGCAACTAATTGTCTACTTTATAGTAGAGCAATCCACAGAGTAGCCTGGTTGACAGCATGCTTCTGGCTGACCTTGTCCATTTCCTTCGCCTTGCGAGATTGCATGTCACAAACCACGTCCGAATCAAAAACTGCGAGGGAAGGATTAGGTTAAAATAAAATTCATTTCAGACTAAAGCAAATAAGGAATGAATAAAATACTCATGACATTATCGGTTAAAGGAAATGGAGAGGAAGAGCCCGACCATGATCATCTTTTCATCGCTGAATAGATGAGGTCGACCTCTCTTCTCCAGATTTGTAGTAATGGCCTTGCCCTGACGATTAATCTCCCCATCATCAAACATAAAGGTGTCTTAGACCAAGTACCTGGGGATATAAAATATTTGGGCACATGCTCCTAGCGAGCCAGCTCTCAACATCAGGCACGAATTGTCCTCATTCGCCTGTCACAAAGAACCAGTTATTCTTCCACCACTTGTTCGAAGAAGGGAACCTCAAAATAAAACCCTTTTTATCCTTGTCAGCCAAAGTTTCCACCGACTCTATGATAGAAGCTCCAACAGGGATCCAATTCTTCGGATTGGTTAAACAAAGATAATATATGCCCCTATCACTAGGCATCCCGAGAGTATAAAAATGGTGTATTTCCCTAAGAGTCTAGGGTGACCGACCCATTTTGACCCATAATCTCCACAGACATAGGAAAATCCTATAAGAATTAGGGATAAGTTGAGCTGGAGCGATTTGAGCATCAATAAGAAATCTGGCGATAAAAGGTTGGGGGGGGAGGAGTGACTCCACAGCACAGTATGGACCCATAAATGGTGACCGCTCCAGCAGGAGGATTCCAGATTGCCCTATCTCTAGCAGGCAGGAGATGGATTGACTCAGGGAATCAAACCTCTCTCTATATTGGCTAATCTCGCCTTCGCCAACCACATTAGGTTCACAATCAAAAGCGCTCATTCGCTCAGCGGAAAACCTAATCAAACCTCTACAATGTTCCTTTTTGACGTCCCACATCAAAACTATTTGAGAAGGAATCTTGGGCAGCCGAAGATTTGTTGCCTTGCCCGATTTGGTCTTGTCTTGTCATATATGGGGAAGTGCACATGGATGTTGGAGATGAGCGAGAGAATAATCAACATCAATAGGAATAAGTCAACACGGTCTCTTTAACCTTTCTATCCACTCAACATTTTCTCTATTCCCTAATTCCCACAGCCCTAATTAGAAGGTTAACCAAATGAATACAAGTAGAAGGATCCATGAAAAACTCACCGAATATTTCAAGAAAAGAACAGAGAAATGCTGGAAAGAACGAATTGAAGAAACTTAAGGAGATTCAAAGCTTGAATAAACCCGAGAGTCTGCATTTATGCCTTGATTCTTTTAAGAATAAGCTAAGTTTAGATATGAATAAAGAAGAGAGAGAGGTTTTGGATTTTTATAATAGGCAAGAGGAACCTAGCAAGCACTAACGTCGCTCCATGAGCGGAAAATTGGAAAGACATGGGTGATGTGATTAAAACAATTACGCCCACCTACATTAATCACACCTACTGAAAAAAAGACACGCGTCAAACATAGAGTGTAAGAACCTCATTTTTATGATTGGCTTATTTCATGACAAATCACATTGGGGATGTTTGTGTAACTGGTAACATAGGTTCTCCAAGTGTGGTTTTCTCGAAGACATGCTTCCGGTCATCTCATGAACTTCAAGAGGTAGTTCACTTATGCTTAATTCTCTTTGAAGAGATTTAGTTGCACACACTCACATCTCATGCATTTGTATTGACATGCATTTGTTGTTGCACACACACACACACACTTACATGCATTTGAGTTGTTATGCGTTTGTTTCTTATTGCTCATGTGTGCATTCCTTTACAATCACACTTACACTTCATTTCTAGATTTAAGTGTGGTTTTGTGTAGTGTCCACTGCTTGCACGATGGTGTGCTTTTTTTAGCGCGTTGAGTGACCATTTAAGAAGGTCACATTCTTCTCTTGTTTTGGTCTTTGGTCACATGATTTTTTCCATGAGTTTGGGCGTCTTGTTGTTGTCCAAATCTGACCTTTGGTCACTTATTTGACTATAACTCTTTCTATAGTCATCCAAATCATGTTTTATTAATGGGAGTAGAAAGTAAACTTCCATACCTTTCCAACAATATATTATTCAAAAGGTTTGGATGTCGTTTGGTCATGTTTTGATCCCCTTGTTTTTCGGGTCTCTCTATTGCACTTGTTGTGCACTAGTCCCTTACCCGTGCAATTACCCGTGTACTGAGGATGTGCATCTTCTGGCCTCTCTGTTGCACGAGTTATGCACTGGTCACTTACCCATGCAGTTACATATGCATTGAGGATGAGTGCATTCGGGTTTGTGTGATTGCACAGGTGGTTATGCACGGGGTCTCCTACCCGTGCAATGAGGAAGGATGCTCTCGGTTTTGTCAACTACACGAGTTGTGCACGGGTCCCTTACTCGTGCAGTTACCCGTGCACCGGGCAATGTTTTTCAAAATATCGTAGTTTCACTTAGGGCTTCTCTATATATGTTCTTTTCTCTCCCACTTCATTTTTTAGAGCTTCAGACATGGTCTTTAGTGAGAGAAAATATTCCCCTTAGTGAGAGAAGCTCCAAGAGTGTCTCATTAACTCTCCAAACCTAAAACCCATCATCATTCATGCATTATTAAGCATCATTAAGGCATGGGTCTTCATCTTTAGTTGACTTGGTAAGTTAAACAAAAATCACATCTTTGTTATTTGTTTAGTCTTTCCAAGATGATGTCTTTATTGCATTTATTAGTTGATTAAATGCTAGGACTTAATTTATTGCATCTTTTTATGAGTTTCTTTGTATGATTGGGTTTGTATTGTGATAGCTTGCATTTAGGACATATTTGCCCTCTAGCTAATTAGAACTCGTTGATTGCATTTATTAATTGCATTTATTGTCCTTGCAATGATTAATGACAACTTGTGTTGATATGGCTTTGTTTGATGGCTAGATTTTAGACTTGCATATCTATATCTAGTTAGGTCTTTATGAGCATTCATATAGACATTGATATTTAGGATTTATACTTAGTGTCGTCGTTAATTCCTAGATAAGCATTTAGTGTTGCCTAGCATTAATTGCATTTTGAATATTCATATAGTCACATAGGTTTTTAATCTCTTCTCGAGAGTTAAGTCTTGTGACTACAAGGTGTAGTGCACAAGCAAGTGAAGTCTTGCAACCAAGGTATGGTTAGCAAGCAAAGTGATCAATGATTCACTATAAATGAGTAGCAGTGGTGGGTTAATGACCGAGAATAGTGTGACTAGAGGTCAACCTAGGTTGTAAACATCATTACAATAGTGGATTTGAGGATCGGAGTGGCTAAGTGGTTAGCCCGTGGTTTTTCCCTTGTTGAAGGGTTTCCACGTAAAAATCAAGTGTTATTTATTTTTCGCATTTTATATTTGATTTTATATGTTTGTTTATGGGGTAAATTTTTATTATTGATTAATCAAGAAAAGTTGGTAATTAACTTGATTAAAAACCTATTCACCTCCCCCCCCCCCCCCCCCCCCCCCCCCCCCCCCCCCCCCCCCCCACCCACCCACCCATATAGGTTATTAGACATACGCTTGAGTAGTATTTTCAATTGATATCAGAATGGGTTCCTAGACATACTTAGGTGATCATTGCTCTTGATTGTGTGTCTTGCATTTGTGTGTATTTTGTTTGTTGCATTCATATAACCCAAACACTATGAGTGATTTCGGGAGTAAAGAGGGAGCATCGAGCATAAGACCACCATTGCTCAAGGGCGACAATTATTCCTCATAGAAGGGGAAGATATAGCCTTATCTATCGTCGATTGATGACAAGGTTTGGATGGTGATTGAAGATGGATACACACCACCCACCTTGATCGTTGAAAATGGAAGTAGTGTGCCCAAGCCCAAAGCTCAATGGAGCTCCAAAGAATTTGAAGCTTCGAAATGGAACAACAAAGCAATGCATGCTTTGTTTTGTGTAATGGATGAGAGTCAATAAAAACTCATCCTAATCACCAAAAATGCATATGAAGCTTGGAAGATCTTAGAGACGGTGCATGAATGAACCGAAGTGGTTAAAGACTCCAAGCTTCAAGTCCTCCAACGCAATTTAAGACGATTAGGATGAAGGATGACTAGTGCTTCAATGACTTCCAAGTGAAGTTGATGGACATCGTGAATCAAAGCCATCAACTAGGTGACCCGTACTCAGATTGGAGGATCAAGCAAAAGATCATGAGGTCACTCCCTACTAGATTCAAATTCAAAATGAGGCTCTTGAAGAAAATAAGGACTACAAGAAGATGAAGTCGAGTGAAGTGATTGGAAGGCTATTAGCCTATGAATCTAGATGGGCTCCTACATCTACACCGTCGAATAAGAAAAAGAGCATAGCATTGAAGACCTCTAAGATTGAGAAGGAGGATGATGACTCGAATGAAAACATGGCTCTAATGGTGAAGAGATTCAAGAAGTTTATGAAGCTTCACAAGAATGACTTGAAAAAGAAAACCAACTTCAAGAAGATTGAGTCAAGTCAAGAGAAGCCTATAAGAAAGGGGATTCAATGCTTTGAATGTGAAGGATTCGAGCATATCTCTAAGGATTGTAATAATTTAAAGGGCAAGAGAAAAGGAAAGGTGATGGCTATCTCATCAAGTGATAGTGAAAGTGTTGAAGATTCTTCCGATGATGAAGAACTTGCAATTAACTACACGGCTTTTAGAGCCTCTTATGTGGAAGTTAAAAAAGAAGGCAATAGAGCCTTAACTTATGACCTTACAGAAGAGATAGATTAAGTGGTAGCTAGAAGTGTGATTGATATAGCTACACTAAGGGAAGTTGTTGACACAACAACAAGTGACCAAGGCAAAAGTCTTGATGAGGAAGTTGACTCCTTTGATGAGAAGCAAAGTAAGAGAGTGTATTATCCTTAAGTATTGGAAATGACTCTAGTGATGAGAGGTCATCATCTCACTCTAGAGGAATTAGTGAAGCCATAGATCTTGAAGACTTTATCAAGCACTTTGAAGACTCTAGGTTGAAGAAGAAAAAGAAGATTCAAAAATTGGAGAAGGAGAATCTCAAGCTTTCAACCAAGGTCACTCACTTGGATGAAGAAGTGATGAGAGTCAAGGAAAGTGAAGACTTGTTGGAGAAGGAAAATCTTCAACTAAAGGCCAAGTTAGATGACTCCTTGAAGATGGACATGGTTGATGTGTCCAAATATGAGAAAGAGATTAAAGATTTCCACCAAAGGATAAAAGCAATAAAGGATGAACTTGCCAACAAAGAGAATTCCTTGAACATTGTCAAGGATAAAGAGATGAGGTACCTTCAAGACTTGAAAAAGGATGAGATCAAGCAACTTCAAGCTCAAGGCAAAAGCAAAGCTAAGCTTCACCTCCTCAACATCCTAAGAGGAAAATTGATCTTGGAGAGTCATCCAAGAGTGGCCAAGTGAAGATGCCAACAAAGAATGGAGCTCAATCTCAACAACCAAGAGCTCCACATCTAAGGCTTTCTCAACCAAAAAGGAAAGCCAAGAACATTCAACCAAGGAAGCATGGCAATCTGATTCAATAACAAATAATGAAAGAACCAGCTCATCACCAAAGGCAACATCAATTGCGTGACAAGTTTTCATTGACCTCACAAGGATATGGTATGACTTCTAATTTTATACATACTTGTCATTTTTGCGGTGTGGACTGGCATATTAGGCCAAATTACCATAAGTACATTAAGAAATGTAGGGTTGAAAGCATAATGGAGAGGAATAGACTTAGAAGAGCCAATATGCATGTGTCTAGGAAATCTAGAGGAAATGAACCTAGGAAATCTAGTAACATGATAACTATGACCATTAGGAATGAAAATGTGTCACCTAAGTGGATTAGAAAAGATGAACCCTCATGCTATTGTGTTAACTTGTCACCCATAGACTCAACTATGTCTAATGGACTTGGTAAGTTTATAGGGGCTCATGCCTCCCATTAACTTGGTTGGATTTGACCCCATTTGAGGAGCTCAAGCAAAGAGAGCGATTTTTGAAATGTGCAAAATTTGATCTACTTTATGCTTCTTTATTAATTGCTTAAGATTCATGGTTGCACATATATGCTTATATGGTATTTTTGTTCAATAAGTGTGTAACCTTGCTTTGTTTGCAATCCATGTCATATTTATATTCAAACATGCATTTTTGGACTAGGAGACTTAATTGGGAAGTACTTTTCAATGACCTACGATTTATCTCCATGACATGTGAACTTAATAATGACATGTTTTAAATGATATGCATGAAATGCTTTTGATTGCTTTAATGCAAATATGTGTGAATGCAAATGAGAAGACTAATCAATAAGGATCTTGTATCCATGCAATCAATAAGGATTTTATATCCAAATTAGTCTTCCCTCTCTTCTTAATGATTAAACAAGAATACTATCATACGGATATTTATCCGAAAAAATCTAATAGGATCTATTGATCCAAAGTCTTGGTTGGCCATTAAGGATTGATATAAGTGTTTGTGTGTTGAAAATTTTTCGAAAAACTATATCATGTTTGCTTATGACAAAAGGGTACAAATTGATTTGAATTCTTATGGAAACCCTTTTGATGTTTTCTTTGCCAAATACCATTGCTTGGACTTTGATGTTATATGTCTTGCATGCAAACCAACACCTTCACACATTCTCTTTAAAATAAAAATCAATGAATCTCTCTCAATTAATTAAGTTGCATAAAGTTTATATATATGACTATGCAATCATCTTTTGTGCAAATATCTCTCTTTGCTAAAGCAACCTGATAGGGGGAGCTTCTTTGCCTATCTCATGACAAAAATGGGGAGAAGTCTTGAGAGATATAGGGGGAGCAATTGTTTATGCTTTAGGGAGAAGTCTTAGGAAAGAGTAACCATTTAGAGGGAGCATTGAATTGCAAATGCACTATTTTGAATTGTTGTGTTATTATTTAGTGCAAATGTGGTTTACGTTTGTTTACCTCACATGCACTTGTACTTGGAAAGTGCTTTCTTGCTATTGTGTGTAGGTTCGATGATCTATGAAGAGATTGAAAGCCTTGAAGACTTAGATCTTGGGTCTCTTTTATCGTAACGTAGAATATACTTTGTTGACCAATAGCTTTATTATTGTTTTGTGAGGATTATTTTGTGAGTGGTAATTTTGTCAGAAATAGCCAAATGGGGAGATTGTAAGAACCTCATTTTTGTGATTGACTTATTTCATGACAAATCACATTGGGGATGTTTGTATTACGGGTAGCATAGGTTCTCCAAGTGTGGTTTTCTAGAAGACATGCTTCCGATCATCTCATGAACTTCAAGAGGTAGTTCACTTGTGCTTAATTCTCTTTGAAGAGATTTAGTTGAACACACTCACATCTCATGCATTTGTATTGACATGCATTTTTTGTTGCACACACACACACACTTACATGCATTTGAGTTGTTATGCATTTGTTTCTTATTGCTCATGTGTGCATTCCTTCACAATCACACTTGCACTTCATTTCTAGATTTAAGTGTGGTTTTATGTAGTGTCCATGCTTTCACGATGGTGTGCTTGTTTTAGCGCGTTGAGCGACCATTTGAGAAGGTCACATTCTTCTCTTGTTTTGGTCTTTGGTCACATGGTTTTTTCCATGAGTTTGGGCATCTTGTTGTTGTCCAAATCTGACCTTTGGTCACTCATTTGACCATAACTCTTTCTATAGTCATCCAAATCATGTTTTATTAATTGGAGTAGAAAGTAGACTTCCATATCTTTCCAATAGTATATTATTCAAAAGGTTTGGATGTCGTTTGGTCATGTTTTGAGCCTTTTGTTTTTCGGGTCTCTCTATTGCACGGGTTGTGCACGGTTCCCTAACCCGTGCAGTTACCCGTGAACTGAGGATGTGCATCCTCTGGCATCTCTATTGCACGGGTTGTGCACGGGTCTCCTACCCGTGCAGTTACCCGTGCAGTTACCTGTGCACTGAGGAAAGATGCTTTTAGTTTTGTCAACTACATGGGTTGTGCACAGGTCCCTTACCCGTGCACTTGGCAATATTTTTCAAAACATCGTAGTTTCACTTAGAGCTTCTCTATATATGTTCTTTTCTCTCCCACTTATTTTTTATAGCTTCAGACCTGGGTTTTAGTGAGAGAAAATATTTCCCTTAGTGAGAGATGCTCCAAGAGTGTCTCATTAACTCTCCAAATCCAAAACCCATCATCCTTCATGCATCATTAAGGCATGGGTCTTCATCTTTAGTTGACTTGGTAAGTTAAACAAAAATCTCATCTTTGTTATTTGTTTAGTCTTTCCAAGATGATGTCTTTATTGCATTTATTAGTTGATTAAATGCTATGACTTAATTTATTGAATCTTTTTATGAGTTTCTTTACATGATTGGGTTTGTATTGTGATAGCTTGCATTTAGGACATATTTGCCCTCTAGCTAATTAGGACTCATTGATTGCATTTGTTAGTTCTTGAGTTTTGTGTTGGCATAATTCTATATCAAAATGACATTTGCTTTGTTTTAATTAGTTGTCTACGATTTGTGGATAATCAAGTGACAAGGAAGATTAGACAACATTCAAGCAAAGTGGTGGCTACAAGAGGTTTTAAGCTAAATGACTTAGCAAAAGGTATATCGAGATATTCTTCCTCTTGCAAGGCCTAGGCACACACATACATTACATTCATATGTGTCCCTACATAGTTGTGCAAAATTTGGTATAACACAATGCACACACTAATACATGTATGCACATGCATTAGACTTAAAGTTAACAATTTGCATAAATTGCATGTTCTAGGATTTATTTTTAGAAATTGCATACTTGTGTGTTCTTGTGTTTATTGGTTTGCGTTTCTATGATATTGAACTTGATTTTGAGCTTATATTATGCCTTATTGAGTTCCAGTTGTTTCGGTTACTCATTCATCAAATTTCTAGTTCAAAATAGGAAGTTAAGAAACTTTCTGTGATTTTATCATACATGGTTTTCAGTTCTTGTTTTTCAAGTTGAATTCCATATTTTCTATGAAAGTTGTCTTTATGTCTTTTGGGTGTGAGGGGGTTCCGGTTCGTAATCTGAAAACGGATTTGAAATTGGAGTTTGGAGGCCGGAGATATGGTCAAAGAAAACAAGAGTGCGCATGAGGGATGAGAGGTGCCAAGCACCTCCTTCCCGTTGAGGCGTGTGGCCTCCATGGGAAGGGAGGCTGCTGGTCTCGTGGAGGCCACGTGCCTCCACGGGAATCCTACTTGGCAGCCTTGGCTTCTATCTTACTTTCATTTCAAGAAAGAAAATTCAAAAAAACTTGTGCAGTTTTTTCTCTCAATATTTTCTCACCTCCCAAACACCATAACTTTCTCATTTGGAGTCCATTTTGAGTGATTCAAATTGGAGAATCTTCATCTACCAATTCTCTACTATATCCACAAGAGTTTGGAGTCATTTTAGTGGTTTTTCTGGTAGCTTCACTCACAAAAATAGGACTGCACAGTTTTTGTTCAAGGTATTGATTTCTCTTTTGATTTTGATTTTCAAATCTTCAATTACCTTGGGTTTTCTTCTTCTATATATGTATGTTTGATGTGTAATCATTTATTAGAGTAATGAACTCTAATATAGCTAATTTGAGCTTTAATTGAAAAACAAGTTGAGTTAGATTTTTACAAATCTATGCTTTCACATGTTTGTGGAGTTGTATTGTGCTAGCTTCAAATCTAGGACTATCTTGTATTTTTATTGACATGATTTTGATGATTGATAGTCTTTTCATATGCTAGGTCACTTTAATTGAATATTTGTGAATATAGCATATTTGATTGTTGATTTAGAGCTTGATTGAAATTAAATGAATATCTAGTTGTTCTAAGCTCTATAATTTTGCTAGAAAATTCATCCTTGAATTTTTAATTGAATCTAGCAATTTTGTGCAATTGAACATGATCTAGAATCTTGTGTGTGTTAGGTGTTTCACATACTCTAGGTTGTTTGTTCATATTACAAGTTCTAGATAAAATAGGCATGTGCATTCATTGTTAAAAAATCGAGTGCTTCATGATTTGTTTCTAATCCACACTTTTCATATGTACATGCATCATTGAGTGTGATTGCATTGCTTTTAGGATTATAAACAAGAAAATATATGACATGTGCTTAATTGTTCATTTCTAGTTTCCATAGGATATATTGATCATATATACTATGTTGTGTGTGTTTGCATCATGTGCATTCACTTAGATCACATGCCTTGTGAAAAGGTAGGAAGTTGCATGTCTTAGAGTGAATCTTTGACTTGAGCATTGAAAGTCACACTTGGAGAGTGAATCTTCAAGTTGTGCATTGGAAGTCACATTTCTTAGAGTGAATCTTTGACTTGTGCATGGAAGTCACATTTGGAGAATGAATCTTCAATTTGTGCCAGGTGGCATCATTTTCATTGTGTAGGGTTGATGCGTAGGTTTCTAGGTGAAGTGGTCACTTGAGAGATTGTATCTTTTTATCTCACTAGTGAATTTGCTTACTGGTGGTTGTGGAATCAACCCGTGGATGTTTCCTCTTCGAAGATTTTACCACATAAAAATCATGTGTCAAATTTTCTCTATCCTTATCTCTTTATATTTGTGTATGTGTTATTATATATCGTAGTGGATATCTTTGTAAGTGATAATCATATTATATTCATCTTTGTATGTGTTGGAACTTTATGTATTAAATCCAAGTAATCATTTGAGTTTATAATCACATATAAGTTGATGCTTATATTGACCTTGTTTGAATAAGCGTATCATCAAATTGAATTGATATTGCTTGTGATTATCTTTTGGAGTGTGATACAAGCAACTTGGAGGGACAAACTTTTGTTTGTTTCAAGGAAGTGAAAAGGTGTACTAACCTATTCACCCCCCCCCCCCCCCCCCCCCCCCCCCTCCCCGCCCTTATAGGTTAGCTTAAGGCAAATTTACCGGGTTTGTATTTTTTATTTGGTATCAGGGAGGGTCACTAGATTGCACTTAGTGAGTATCCGGGATACATTCACGTTGATTTGTAGAGTATTGAAGTAATGGGACTTTAAGATGATGTAATGGCGGAAGGAGCTTCAAATACAAGGCCCCTATTAATTCGTGGTAACAATTATAGGTTTGGGAAATTAAGGATGAAGACCTACATTCGCTCTATAGATGAAAGAGCTTGGATGGTTTTTGAAGAAGGCTATACTCCTCCTAGTAAAGTTCTAGAAGATGGAACCGAAATTTCCAAACCTAGAAGTGAATGGATGCCTAATGATTTTGAGGTTTCTAATTGGCACCATTGTGCTATGAATGCCATATTCTGAGGAGTTGATGGGAATCAATTCTCCTACATTCAAAATCTTGAATCGGCCAAAGAAGCTTGGGATACACTTCAAGTAACCAATGAAGGTACTTTGGCAATTAGAAAGTCAAGGCTTCAAATGTTGACATCACAATTTGAAAGCTTGCTAATGAGTGATGAAGAAAAGTTTGAAGATTTCCAATTTTGTCTTCTCAACATTGCTAACCAATGTCAAGCACTTGGAGTACCAAACTCTAGAGAGGGTCTCAATTGGAAAATTATAAGGTCTCTCCCTAAGAGATTCAAGGCCATGGTCACGGCCATTGAAGGAAAGCAAGGATGTAGATTGCTTAAGCATAGATGAATTGCTTGGGTCACTCCAAACTTATGAGATGTGCTTGAAGCCAAAGACAAAGAGTAAGGGAATCGCTCTCAAAGCTATTGAAGAGGAGAGTGATGATAAAAATGAAGAAATGGTTCTTATGGTTAGAAAATTTAAAAAGTTTCTAAGAAGAGGTATCAAGCCTAGAGGTAGCCTTTTTAAGGAAAAGGAAATCAAGAAACAATCGTCTCCAAGAGTTGATAGGAATGGTCAAGTCAAGAGCAAGAAAAATGTCCAATGCTACGATTGTTAAGGATTTGGACATTTTGCAAATGAGTGCACTAAAAAGAAGTCTAAGAAAGACAAGAAAGGCAAAGCTATGGCGGCCACTTGGAGTGAGAGTGATTCTAGCGATGAGGAGAGCTCTAGTGATGAGTCATCAAGTGAAGAAGAACATGTTAGCAACTTTGTTGCTCTTACAGCTTCTTTCACAAAGCTAGAAGATGATTGTATAGCTTCCGTGGACAAAGAGATTGATCAAAGTCATCTAGAGGATACAAGTTCTAACCAATCTCGATCTATTGGCCAAGATTAGAAGTCTTGAGGAGCAAAGAGACGAAGCATTGAGAGAGGTTAATGAGAAAGATGATTTGATCAAAACTCAAGTGGATGAGTTTGTTGAAACCTCACATAGATTTATGTGTGAAAAAGCATGAGATCATTAAGAGATATGTTGAGGTTGAGAGACTTGTCTTTGAGTATAAGGAGATTATTTCTAAAATGAAGGTTAGAGAGCAAAAATATATTGAAAAGATCAACATTGCTGTACAAGCTATCAAAGACTTAGTCAATGGTTCGATCAATATGAAGAGTAGCATGGTTCTTGCTCAACCACAAGGAGAACCTAGCATCTTGAAAGGAAAGAAGAAGCTTGTGATAGCCTTACCTCCTTCAAAGAAGGCTAAGGTCAAGAAGTCTCTCAAGAATAATCCTCTCAAAGCTAAAGGTAAAAAGAAAAACAAGGTATCTCAATAAACTCTCATCACTTCTTCAAATCCACAAGGTACAATCTCATTTTTTATTCATATTTGTCATTTTTGTAATACCGTTGGTCACATCAAACCAAGGTTTTATAAGTATATTGAATTTTGCAAAATAGGAAATGCATTCAGAGATAAGGAGATTGAACTTAAATTGAAGCATGCTAGGGATTTAGATGTTGAAAAGCATAATGTTACCAAAATGCATGTTAAGAAGAATTGGATGAAGAATTGTGATGATTATGTGAATCTTGACAAAGCATGTGTTGCTAATAAAGTTGAAGAGATTAGCATCAATGATATTCTTATGAATCTAATTGTTGCAAGTCTCCACTCTAGGTTCAACATTAAAGTCAAGAATGATGGTGATTTTTGTGTAAGTTCACCCAAAACCAAATGGGTCAAGGGTGAGTGCTTTTACCATTAATGTAAGGTGCACATGTGAGTTAGCTTCAAGATTAGTGTCATGTTATTGAGAAATTTAGTTAGCTAGCTTTGTCTTTCTATAACTTGACATGAACTTAGCTATCTCACATATTTGTTATGATAGTCGAAATCTATTGATTAACTTTATAAGAAGTTCATTTTTGAAATCTATATGGTGTTGAATGTTTGTTAAGACTTTTAGAGAAAGTCATTTTTGTTTGTTTGTTTGAGTTGAAAATTTCTTAGTTTCATTCTCTTGGGATGACACACCAATAACTTGTTGTCATAATGACTAACAAGCCAAGAGAGCTCATAAAAAGGGCGAGACTTAGCATTTGATGAAAAATGCTTACTAATGTATTTTTATATCCTAATGCTTGCATACTTTGTTTTTCATCTCTCAACTCATTGTTTGCACTATATCATGTAGCATGTCATTTTATAGAACTTAGTATAATATACATATGGTTCTCATTGACATTTTCTCTCTAAAGATCTTATAGAGATGTTGATCACAAAGGTCTTATATATGATGTGTGAAATGTTTGTTTGAATGATAAGTGGCATATGTTTTGAAAAATATGAGCTTCATATTCTTTGAAAGCTACTCTCTTGAAAGGTACTCTCTTGAGAAGTAATGATCTTAAGTAAATCTATTTGTATTGCTTTTAGATCATGTGCTTGTAAACCATAAAACTTGGTTTTCAAAAAGGCATTTTGCTTCTCTTGTAGGTTTTGTTGTAGTAAGTTGAGTTTGAATATATGTAAGTTATGGATACACCTTGAAGTCTCATGACTAGTACATTTAAGATGACCTATGGTTAGTATCGATTTTGCTTCGGAAACTACATAAAACTCAACGAGCGCCTTCATGAAAAGGGCTACATACCCTGGTTGTGAAGCCGCCCAATGAAGGAAAGGGCTACACCATTATGATGAGTGAAAGCCGTCATGAAGAGTATATGTTTATGTTAGAAAAATCAAAGAAGTGTTGAAAAGAATCAATAAAAAAAATCTTTGATTCAAAGCCTAAATAAAAAAAATGGGTGGGCTTAAAGGAGTATAGTTGAATATCATGAATGCACGGGTTGTCAAATAGAAATGGGATGACGAGCCACATGCACACACACGCTCATATGTTGAAATCTATTCTTTTTAAAGCAAAAATTCCGGATGATAATCGGTTTGACTTTTTATGGAAAAGCTTAAAATGAATAGATGTGGATATGATTTGCATGTTGATTATCAAATTACTCCTCTACATATGCTTGGAGAAAAACTCACACGCACACTTTTGTTTATAAGTATTATTGATATTCTAGCAATTTGAGAAGAATTATGAGAGAGATTGAAAATCTTGGTGTATCTCTCATAGTTTATAAAGCTTATTGTTGTTGAATTTATTTTGAAATTGCTTGAATGTGTGATTGTGTGGACATCATTGTGAACTATATTCTATATTGATCTTAGATAGAGCACTTATCAATGGGGAGCATAGTATGCTAGACTTTGTTCTCTTTTATGATATGTTCGCATGGTTTGCTTTGTTATGTGTTGACATATTGATTGATTAGAATAATTGAATTATGAAAATGCATGATATCTATCTTGGAATAATTGTATGAATGTGTTGTCAATTAATTTTTCCTAACTTGGGGTTGATAGTAGTTGATATTGCAATGAATTTCTTCATTCTTGAGGTTGGTAGTAGTTGTAATTACAACCAATTCCTCCTAGCTTGAGGTTGATTAAGTTCCTTCTTGCTTGGGGTTGATAGTAGTTGTTATTATGACCAATTCCTTCATGATTTGAGGTTGATAGTAATTGTGGTTGACACCAATTCCTCCTTGTGTGGATAAATTGTGTTGTTAAATGCATTTGTTTATTTTGGTAAAATGTACCAATGAGCTTGAAAATGAAGCCATGGGAAGAAACAAGGTTTCTAATTCTATCCATCCATCAAAACCCATAGTCAAACCCAAATATACTCCAACCACCTCTAGAAAGTCTAAACTCAACAGGTTGAAAGCTTTAGGTGCTATGACAACCAAGAAGATTATCCAAGATAGGGGTGTTGATTTGGTTGAGGATTCTTACATTTACCACTCTATTAGTGATACGCATTGAGATACTTGGATAAATTCTGTTGGGGTTGTTAATGAAAGCCTTATAAGAGAGTTATACTTTTTGTATAAGGAGAGCTCAACCTTTGAAAATGCCTTGGTAGGTGTGAGAGGGAAAACATTTAGGATTTCCTCAGATAGCATTAATAAGTTCCATGGTATTTCAAGTGAGATTGTTTCGGAACTACTTGATGTGGATAATGTTGATAACCTAAATCTTATGGGGAGAACTTTGTGTGAGGAAAATGGATTTGAATGGGGTAAGAGAGCTTATATTAGTCAAGGTGATTTGACCAAGGTTAGTGCCTTTTGGCATCTATTTGTTTGTGCCAATCTTGTAGGATCTACAAATGCTTCCGAGCTAAATAAAGAAAAGATCAAGATTGTGTACGCCTTGGTGACAAATAAGCCTTTGAACCTAGGAGATCTCTTGATTGAGCATATAGAGAGTGCGGCTTCTTCACCAAAATTGGATAAGAAGTTAGCATTTCCAGGGTTTCTTACTTGTTTTAGCATGAAGCAATGAGTTCCTACATTTGATGATGATGTGCTTCTACCTCCCTTGGAGAAATTTTATGACAGGCGCTTGGTGCTCATGTCATACAAAGATAAGCGAAAGGTAAGTGACACTTTTAGGCTTTTTGGTGAGCACCATGAGCCATGTGTTGTGGCAAGCACAAATCCTCTACCGGAATGGGCCATGCTTTTTCAAGAGAGGCTTATAACTAAGATTGGAGAGCTTATGCTAAAGTGGTAGAGCTAGGAGCAAAGGTGATTCAACAAGATGAGAAGATCAAGTATTTGGAAGACAAGCTTGCCTCTAGTAATTCATCTACTACAAAGCATTATGTGAGATCAACAACACGAAGAACTTTCTTTGGTGATGTTTGATCTTGAGGTATTATGTTTTCTTAACCTTTTAACTTCATATTATGTCAAAAGGGGGGAGAAAGACAATGATACTAAAACCTATATGCTATGCTCTTAAGCTCTTAATCTTAGGAATTGTTTTAGGTAGTTTTTGGTATATTTTGTTTCGGTTTCAATTGGTATCTTGAATTCTTGGTTTGTAATATTTGGGTAATGATAATATTTTGTTGGTGGATAGTATGCATGTATTTAGGGGGAGACATGTGTATCCATTTGAACTTCAAGTGATATGTATCTAAATATTATCTTGCCATATATATATATATATATATATATATATGTTTCTCTTGTAAATGCCTTGTGTTTCAAGATGATTTTAGGTGGTGACAAGAGAAGACTACTTTGAAGAATTCAATACTCATTAAATATTAGTCTAAGGGAACTAACTTATTGTAATGTGAGGGTGTGTTTAGTGACCAATCTTCACTTTGTATGTTTTAGTATTTGTATAGGAGTTTTGATATAGAATTTGCCAAAGGGGGAGATTGTTAGTTCTTAAGTTTTGTGTTGGCTTAATTCTATATCAAAACGATATTTGCTTTTTATTGATTAGTTGTCTAGGATTTGTGGATAATCAAGTTTCAAGGAAGATTGGACAACATTCAAACAAAGTAGTGGCTACAAGAGATTTTAAGCTAAATGACTTAGCAAAAGGTATATCGAGATATTCTTCCTCTTGCAAAGCCTAGGCACACACATACATTGCATTCATATGTGTCCCTACATAGTTGTTCAAAATTTGGTATAACACAATACACACACTTATACATGTATGCACATGCATTAGACTTAAAGTTAACAATTTGCATAAATTGCATGTTCTAGGATTTGTTTTCAGAAATTACATACTTATGTGTTCTTGTGTTTATTGGTTTACATTTCTATGATATTGAACTTGATTTTGAGCTTATGTTATGCCTCATTAATTTCCGGTTGTTTTGGTTACTCATTCATTAAATTTCGAGTTCAAAATAGGAAGTTAAGAAACTTTCCGTGATTTTATCGTACATGGTTTTCGTTCTTGTTTTTCAAGTTGAATTCCATATTTTCTATGAATGTTGTCTATGAGTCTTTTGTGCATAAAGGGGTCATGGTTTGTAATCTGAAAATGGATTCAAAATCAGAGTTTGGAGGTCGGAGATATGGCCAAAGCAAACAAGAGTGCGCATGAGGGATGAGAGATGCCAAGCACCTCTTTCCCGTGGAGGCGTGTGGCCTCCACGGGAAGGGAGGGCTGCTGGTCCTGTGGAGGACACGCACCTCCATGGGAATCCTACTTGGTAGCCTCCCATTGGTTGGTTTATTCTTCCTTGTTTCCCTCCTTTAAATATTGGCTTCCCTCTCACTTTCATTTCAAGAAAGAAAATTCAAAAAAACTTGTGCAGTTTTTTCTATCATATATAATATGTTGTGTGTGTTTGCATCATATGCATTCACTGAGATCACATACCTTGTGAAAATGTTGGAAGTCTCATGTCTTAGAGTGAATCTTTGACTTGAGCACTGGAAGTCACATTTGGAGAGTGAATCTTCAAGTTGTGCATTGGAAGTCTCATGTCTTAGAGTGAATCTTTGACTTGAGCATTGGAAGTCACACTTGGAGAGTGAATCTTCAAGTTGTGCATTGGAAGTTGTAAGGACCTCGATTTTATGATTGGCTTATTTCATGACAAACCACACCACATTGGGGATGATTGTGTAATGGGTAGCTTAGGTCCGTGTTGGCAAGCTTCCAAGCATCTCCATGACTTCAAGAGCAAAAGGTATACTCACTTGACTTTGTCTCTTGAAGAGTTTAGGTGCACACACATACTTCATGCATGTTTTGTTTATCTTGCATTTGTGTTCTTTATTGTTTATATAAGTGTGCATCCTTTTCAAAAAACACTCACTAGCTTGCATTAGATATCATATCTTGCTTTGTATCTCATTTGATAACATGTTTGACATGTTAGTTGTGCTTCATTGTGTGCATCTCACTCACTTCACACTTGCACAATATTCATGTAAGATAGACATTTTTCTTGAGTGTTAAAAAGGGATTTTTCCCTTTAGCGCGGCCTAGACCGCTCGCAGGCTCTGCTTGCACTGCGGCGCACAGAGCGGTATTCTCCAGTGCGTCATGCGCTACGTGGACCACGACCTGTGCACTTGCACGCACAGCGGTCCCAACCACAGTGTTGTCCAGACGGTGCACTGCTTTATGTACCACGGTCTGGACACTTACCTGTGCCGCGGTCTAGCAAGCGGTTTTGACGGGATTCTGTTTCCAAAGTTCAAAACGACGTAGTTTTAACTAGGGCTTCATATATATTCTTCCTCTTCTCTTCTTGGCCGACAGAGAGCTTAGAAAATCATTTTTAGAGAGAGGTTAGAGCTGCTAGAGAGAGAAAGCTTCAAGAAAGCATTTTTGACTCTCCAAACCCAAAACCCATCTCCATCTTGCATCATTCAACATCATTTGAGCATGGGTCTTCACTGTTTCATGACTAGGTAAGCAAGAACTTCCTTGAATATCATTTATTGTTCTACTTACTCTAGATTAGGTATTTATTGCATGATTAAATACCTAGACTCTACCTTATTGCATATTTATGAGTCTTTATAACATGATTGGGTTTGTTTGTGATAGCTTAATTGATTAGGTCATTTTTGCCTAAAAGCTAGGTCATAAATATTCATGTGTGATTAATTGATAACTAGGTTGAGAAATTGTGTTTTAATCAACTAGTTAATGTTCATGAATATTTGATTGTGTTTGTTTGTGATAGCTTGCATTATTAGGTCATATATGCCTAAATAGTTAATCCATAAATATTCATGTATGCTTAATTGATGAATAGGTTGACTTTGTGCATCTAGTCAAGTTTATGAATGTTTATGTGAATTTAATTGACAATTAGGTTGTTAGAATTTCTCTACAACTAATTGAGACCTCATGTGTGTACATGTAGGCATTATTTGATAACTAGGATGTTGTATTGCATTATCTATATCTAGTTAAGCATTGTATGTTTGGTCTAACATATTTTGTGTTGAGCATTCATTGATTGTTCACTTAGACCTTATACTCTTCATTGAGTCAAAGTCTTGTGGCTTCGGGGTGAAGTTGCACAAGCATTGAAGTCTTGCAACCAATGTGTGGTTGGCAAGCATTGGTCAAGAGCCACTGTAAAAGGCCTGCGGGGTAGAGTAGGAGGTGCTCACGCCAAGAGTAGTGTATCAGGGGATATCACTAGGGATTGAACCAAAAGTGGCGAGTGGTAGTGTCCATAGCCTGAGGTTGTCGAGAGTGAGAGTCCGAGTATCACTTGAGGGTGTAACTTTTTACTCATATAGTGGATTTCTGTGATCGTGTGTGGCTAGAAGGATAGCCCATGGTTTTTCCCTTGTCGAAGGGTTTCCACATAAAAATCAAGTGTTCTTTTTATTTCCGCACTTTGACTTGATTTTGTATGTTTGATTTAACTGGGTTATATGTTTAATATTGACTAATCGAAAAAGTTGGTAATAATCGATTAACAACCCATTCACACCCCCCCCCCCCCCCCCCCCCCCCCTCTAGGTTGTAGACACACGTTAAGAGTGTATTTTCAAAAGTCAGATTTCTTAGAGTGAATCTTTGACTTGTGCATGGAAGTCACATTTGGAGAGTGAATCTTCAATTTGTGCAAGGTGGCATCACTTTCATTGTGTAGGGTTGTATGGTAGGTTTCTAGGTGAAGTGGTCACTTGAGAGATTGTATCTTTTTATCTTACTAGTGAATTTGTTTGCTGATGGTTGTGGAATCAACCAGTGGATGTTTCCTTTTCGGAGGTTTTACCACATAAAAATCATGTGTCAAATTTTCTCTATCATTATCTCTTTATATTTGTGTATGTGTTATTATATATCTTAGTGGATATCTTTTAAGTGATAATCATATTATATCATCTTTGTATGTGTTGGAACTTTATGTATTAAAGCCAAGTAATCATTTGAGTTTGTAATCATATACAAGTTGATGCTTATATTGACCTTGTTTGAATAAGCATATCTTTAAATTGAATTGATATTGCTTATGATTGTCTTTTAGAGTGTGATACAAGCAACTTGGAGGGACAAACTTTTGTTTGTTTCAATGAAGTGAAAAAGGTGTACTAACCTATACACCCCCCCTTCTAGGTTAGTTTAAGGCAAATTAACCGTGTTTGTATTTTTCATGGATCCTATATACAAATTGAACGTCCAGTCAAGCAAGTAGTGGAGCAGGAATCGTCCTAACCGAATCGGAAAAGGTGGAATGTTGCCATTGCTTCAAGTTTGAGTTCAGCACCACCAACAACGAAGCTGAATATGAGGCTTTGCTCGCGGGAATGAAGGTGGATGCGGAACTCGGGGCTAGTTATCTCCACGTTAATAGCGACTCGCAACTGGTAGTCAACCAGGTAATAGGACTATATCAAGCTAAGGGAGACAATATAGCAGCCTACCTTGAAAAGGTCCAGATGCTTATAGCCCGGTTCAAGGGATTCAAGATAGAGCAGGTACCTAGGCAGCAGAACCATGGATCCGATGTCCTTGCCAAGGTAGCTGCGAGCGGAGGACAGGTGATGCCAAAATGGGTACCGCTCCAGGTAATCTCTTAGTCAAGGATAACAGAAGGAAAAGAGGTTAATCCCATGAATTGCCTCTCATGCTGGATGGATCCAATAGTGGACTACCTCCAAGAAGGAAAGCTTCTTGAAATTCTTGATCAAGCTCGCAAAATCAAGAGGATCTCAGCTCGATACTACCTGGTAGGAGGGAACCTCTACCGCAAAGGGAGGTCTCTCCCCCAACTCAGATATTTACACCTCGATGACCCGAGTTGGGCACTCAGAGAGGTGCATTCAGGGGACTGTGGAAACCATATCGGGGGAGAAGCACTAGCTTACCAGGTACTTCGCATAGGGTACTACTTGCCAACTTTGCACCACAATGATGCAAGGCAGTTTGTACAGTCTTGTGAACCGTGCTAGAGAACAGCCAATCTAAATCACCTTCCACCAGAATTGCTCTTCTCTGTCAGCTCACCATATCCTTTCGCCATCTGAAGGGTAGACTTAATCGAACCGCTCCCTACCACACCTAGTCAAGTAAAGCATGCTATAGTAACCATCGACTATTTTATAAGATGGGTGGAAGCAGAGTCCCTCTCCAGCATTACGGATCAAAACACAACTAAGTTCATCAAAACGAACGTGGTCTACCGGTTCGGTACCCCGATGGCCATTATCACTGATCTGGGCAAACAGTTCGACAACGCACGATTCCGGGATTTCTGTGGTAACCTGGGAATCGAGCTCTGCTTTTCATCAGTGGCCCACCCTAAGACAAATGGCCTGGTAGAAGCCACGAACAAGTCCATCAAAAAGCTCCTAAAGAAGAAACTCAAGCAGAAGAAGGGCAAGTGGGCAGAGGAGCTCCCTAATATGTTAAAGGCCTATCGCACCATTAAAATGACTGCTACTGGAGAAACCCCTACTAGTTGGCTTTCGGGGTAGAGGTCGTCTTGTCTATGGAGCATAAACTGACCTCCTTCAAGGTCCAGCATTTCGAACCAGAAGGTAACGAAGACAAATTGAGGGCCAACCTGGACCTCCTGGAAGAAAAGCAGGAAAGAGTAGAAGAAATGGTAGTAGTCTACTACAGCCAGATTGTCTGGTACTTCGACAGGAATGTTAGGAACCGAAGCTTCAAAGAAGGGGACTTAGTCCTCAGGAAAGTAACCCAGAACACCCGGAAGAGGTCGGACGAGGTACTGGCGCCAAATTGGGAGGGCCCCTATATGATCAAAATGATGATCCGTAGCGGGGCCTACAAGTTAGAAGACATTGAGGGACGACCTATCGACCACACCTGGAACGCAAATCACCTGAAAAGGTTCTACTCGTAGCAGAGCTAAAATTTCGAGTGAAGGTCGACCGGTACCACCCTAGACAGGCACTACCGGATTCTTGTACCCCACAAATAATTGTATTGCCATTTGATCTATCAATAAAGAAGGATCTCATATTTTCTTCATCTACACTTGTCTGCATTCTGTCGCCAGTATTCGCCATGAAAATTCACCATGAACCAGGAAAGGCCACATAGCCCTCCTGCTGCCTTGGCCGGGCACCACCCCCCTCTAGGAAGGATCTGGTTCATAAAGTTTCCTACCAGACCAAGGTTACGAAGATGTGGCCCTGGTTGCCCGTCGCTTCCTCAAGACCAGGACAGCCAAATAGCCCTCTTGCTGCCTTGGCCAGGCACCACCCTCCGCTAGGAAGGGTCTGGTTCATAAAGGTATAGATGTTTGCCAGACCAAGATTGCGAAGTTGTAGCCCTGGTTGCCCGTCGCTTCCTCAAGACCATGACAGCCAAATGTCCCTCCTGCTGCCTTAGCCGGGCACCACCCCCCGCTAGGAAGGACCTGGTATCTAAACAGCATAGTTGCCTACCAGGGTCGTTTTCGCCTAGGTGCCGCGATTCGTCAAACAGGGAAGTGAGGTAACTTGATTAGCCAGAAATATCGACCAAATACCTGGATTCTAGAAAATATGAATTCCCGGTACCTGGATTGCTTAAGTGTGTTACCGCTTAAGTACTAGGATTCCCATAACAGGAATGCTGGTACATTGGTTCTCCCAAATAGGATCATCAATTGTCAACAATGTTCCTTAGGGAATATTACTGGAATTCATGGGCTAAGTACCAGGAAATCCTAGTACCAGCTACAAGTGGTGCCGTGTATCTAATCTTAACAAATCTTAAAATGTACTTGTGTTTCCAGGAAATTGTTAAGTCAGATTCAAACTGGGGACTACTTTTCAAGTCAGTGATACATCAAAGTTAGAAATATACATCAGAATTCAACCAAGGGGGTCAGAATGAAGGTTAACCAGACATACATGGCAAAGGAAAATGAGAGGGAATTCATTGATCAAATCAAGGAGCCCATCCCACATTTCCAGGCTACATAAAAAAAACAACAACAAATGAAAGGGGAGGAATGAAAATCTACATCCAGGGGATATTGACTTGGTTGGCTTCATCTGCCTCTGGTCTATTCTTTAGGTCGCCCTCCTCGTTATAGTCACCGGAGGTAGGAATAGAGGCCGAGTAGGAATCATCAAGAACTGGGAAAAGCATAAGGGTAGTTGTGAAACCATTCACGTTCAAGATGCAATCGGCCACGAGTTTGCAACTCGCCTATGTAACGTGTACACCATCGGTAAAGGTACAAAGCCATGGACCTTTTCTTCTCCGGATATAGAACCAGCCGTTGGAACCAGGCTTTATCTGGAATACATACTGGAGTTCGCTTAGCCCTGGTTCCCTGGTAACTCAATCCATCTCGCACTGCTCCCTCCACAACACCAAGAAACCCATCAATCACGGTCGTGACATCTCCGACCGGTTCTCCACCCCCTCTTACATCGCCGACCTTCCACGATCGAGCCATTGTCAACATTAATTGGGGTTTCTAGGGAATTACTAAAATCTGACACAATCACCACACTCCAGTCTAACCGACGATGCTTAGGAGTAGAAGCACTTTCTTCGTCGCCACTCGCTTCACAGGCCCTCTTTTAGGGAACAAGGTTCCCATTGGCAGCGGTGTCGTCACCAAGAATCTGATTTAAGCTATGTGAGTTAGACATGGTTGCAGCAAAAGGAAGATCGAAGGTCGAGGCAAAAAGAGGGCAAGAAGAAATGTGAAGGGTGGGTGATCGGGGCAAGATACTTATAGATAGAGGAGACAGCTACCAATGACAGAAAGAAAACCATTAATGACGCGGGACACTCGGAAAGTGGGAGAAACGGTTTCGAGAAACACGCACCCCCAAATTTTTCCTTTTTTGAAATTGGCCTATCCTAGCTAGATACGTGGAAGGCCAATTAAGTCAGTGTGCAAAGGGAAGATTTCATTCTAGAAAATGGTTATTGAAAAATTCTTCAAGCATTATAAGATTCTGACTCCAACCCTAACCTGGTACCCGTGTTCAAGTTAGGGGGGACTTCTGTTAATAGCCTTTTTTGACAGGGGTCCAAAGAAGAATTTTACATTGTACTGATACTAGACATGACGCCGGTTTCAGTTCCGGTTCGGAACCGGCGGTTCCTAGTTTTTAGGGAACTAGAATCGGAACCGGAACCGAAACCGGAACCTCCCTTAGGAAGGTTTTGCTCATGTCCTACCGGTTCCGACGGTTCGAACCCGGTTTTTTTATTTTAATTTTTTTATAAAAAAAAAAAAGCAACCCAATCATCTTTTTACACCTACCCATCCAGGTGACCCAAGTACCCAACCCCAAATTCCTAATCTCTAATTACACACACACACACCAGAATATATCACACACACAAACATCGGTACACCATCAATCATACCAATCAAAATTCAAACACACATATACCACACAAACCTAATCAACCCAGTAAAAACTCAAACACACACAATCCAGTAATCCACCTCCAATATCATCTCTCTCGCTCGATACTTCGATCCAAGCAAGAAGAAGAAGAAAGATGAAAGAAGAAGAAAATAAGGAAAACGAAGACGGAAAAAAAAGAAGAAGAAAGAAGAAAGAAAAAGACGATCAATCAAAGGGAACTAGGGAAGCTGATGATGGCCGACGCCGAACCGTGGAAAGAAGAAGATGGTCGACCGGCGGTGGCCTGGTGGAGTGGTGGTTGGTGGCTGAGTGGTAATTTGGGGTTGATTTGTGTGAGAGAGAGAAAGAGGGGGGGGAGAGAGAGCTGGTGAGGTGAGGAAGTGATGATCTGAGAAAATCAGATCACAGATCTGGTTTTAAAAAAAAATTAATGAAATATATATATATATATATGTTAGAACCGTCCGGTTCGAACCGAAACCGAACCGCCGGTTCCAGTCAAGTTCCAACCGGGCGGTTCCTCAAAATTTAGAACTGGAACCGAAACCGCCCCAATATCGGTTCCGGTCCGATTTCGGAACCGAAATCGAAAAACTCGATTTCGGTTCTGGTTCGGTTCACCGGTTAGAACCTAAACCGGCGTCATGTCTAACTGATACCTGGTAGCTTAAGAGGGACCATTCCCAGCTCACAGGAACTCAGAAGCATCGGTTTCACTATCTAGGAAAGATCGATATCTGGTGGGGCACACCTGATACCAAATGAAGCCGGTACCGAGATACCACGTACCAGTACCTCGCATATACCTGGTACCTCCTACCTGGCACCTCCTACCTGGCACCTCTTACCTGGCACTTAGGTATTACGATATCTACCCGGTACCCAGATACCTCAACATCAGCCTAAAATCCAACCAAGATAGGCATCCTACCAGCCAAGCGAAAAGAATGTCGCCATGAAGATACCAACATGCTAGAACAATCGCCACGCCAACAAGAGAAGACTGGTACATCAGTGTACCACATCATCGAGATACAGAGTAGAACAAGCGACGCCAGCAAGGTACAAAACAAGTGTCACGCCAGCGAGATCAGACTGGTACGCCAGTGTACCGCGCCATCAGGATACAAAGTCAGTATTCTCCTCCAAACAAAGTAGGAGGGAAGAGTTGACTTCTTCGTTATTTAAAGCGCCATAAATGAGACCAAACGGTCAACCGAATCAGAGTTTAAATGCTACAGTAATTAGAGGGATCAAATCCTACGCATTTAGCCTCACATAACGTCTTTCAACTCCTAAAAGAAGGACTCTAAATAATTCTTAATACAATAACTGAATTCTCAATAACAAAAGGGGTTCATAAATACGACCATGGAGGACGATGAGAGGGGGATCTCTTTAGAAGCTCTTCTTTAGTTTCTGAAAACAGTGAGAAGTTTTGGACCTATCACTGAGAGTAAATATCCACTTACCGACACGAACGATTTCGCCATCACCATTCTGTGTAAAAAAGAGAAGTATGAGCAATTGTATTGTGATCCTAAAGTTTACCACCATTGTTACAAGTCCAGTGATCAATAAAATATCGCCCCCTTTATTCATATATACATACTGTTATTCTCCTTTCCTCTCTATTACATCCATTCCATCCATATCACCACACTAGAGAGATATCTCCCTGACCGCGACCTCTCTAGTAACGGTCTGAGGGTGTTAATTGAAATTCCTCACCCATAGCGAATTTTTGATCAACAACAAAGGTCAAGAAGCACGCTTCAATAAGGAAACAACCATATCTACTTCAAAAGTAATCAGAGCTCAAATCAAGCACAATGTCAACTGCATTAATCACAGGATAAACATCAAACAGGGAAGAAATCAAGATAAATGTGGGGATCCATGCTAGAAGAATCACAATGAGATTCTACAAGACAACTACTTGCACATCAAGTTTAGGGTTACCAAATAAATGTATAAATGCATCCCACTTTCTAGTGTACACACACGAAAAATAGCATTAAGAGAGTAGAGCCTTGTAAACCATTTTTCTTCATAGTGAAATTCGTTTCTCGCCGTCATTGGCACCCGTGGTTTTTTTCCCTTCACAAGGTTTTCCACGTAAATTTATATTTCTTTTATGCTATTTCGTTTTCCACCATTAACAACTCGCAAATCATCAAGTTGGCTCACTGATTTTTCACCCAACGAAAAACCACCGTCAACAAGTGGAAATTGCCAAATTGCCAAAAATGACCGCGTACAATATAGAAATTTTGTTTTGACCACCTAACATTTAAAAAAAAAATCAATGTACATCCAAAATTATAAAAATACCTCTGCAACTTAGCTTTTAAAATAAAATAAAAAATTTAAAAAACTTTAACTCTTAAGAAAATAAAACGTGAAATATTGTCAAAATTGTGAAATGTTGCAAAAAAAAATGAAATGTTGAAATAAAAAAGTGAAATCTATGTGAAATTTCATAAATAAACATGAAATGTTCACGTTTTTTCAAATATGAAATCTAGAGAAAAAAAACCGTGAAATCTTTGAGAAAATTGTAAAATGTTGAAAAAAAAGTGAAATGTGATTAAAAAAATTGTGAAATCTCATTCAAAAAATAGAAATGTTTAGATTTTTTTCAAAGATAAAATTACTGAAATATCTCTCTTAAATCACATTTTAAACTTGTTATAAGGTAAAATTACTGAAATATCCCTCCAAGAGGTGATTCGGTAATTCACCAATCATCACTTAGGATTTTTTCTTCTCATTTCATCAATGAATAGCGCATTCGGGAAGGGAAAGCCTTGGAAGCGCTATCCCCTGGGCATGCGATGCCCAAGACTTCACTACTTCGCCTGGTTCGTGAAGCCCAAGCGACTTCACCTAGTTCGTGCAAACTAGGAAATGCACCGCTAAGACCGTAAGGGTTCTGCGTTGCACCTCCAAGCATCGCCATTCAGTGAGTGTTTGATTGGAGAGGGGAGAAAGAGAGAGAGAGAGAGAGAGAGAGAGAGAGAGAGAGAGAGTGATAAAAGTGTTTGGAGATGGCTTTTTTTTAATATTACATTAATTTGGGTTTCGAAAACTGGAAGGACTCGAACCACGACCCCATAACGTAAGTGTGAGGGGTATACCACTTGACCAACTTCATATTGTCTGTGTTTGGAGAGGTTTTATATGACAGTATTCAAGTAATTTCAAAAAAAAAATTGTTATTAACAGTTAAACATTCGTATGTTATTAAATACGAAAGTATAGTTATGTAGGAGACTAATTTTGATTTTCTCGAACTATTTTATTATTATTATTATTTAAAAAAAATTATGTGCATCATGTATATGTCACGTAAATGGTGATGTGATGGATGCTCATCTGTAAAAAGGAAGTACAACAAGTAAGAAAATTCTGAAACCAAGAGGGCCTTTCAACACTGGGCCCACCAATCACCATTCACCAAAACCAAAACCAAAACCAATACCAGATCCTCGTCTATATCTTTCTCTTCCATGACTTCAAAATTTCAAACGTCAATTTAATTCTTTCTTCCACTGGAACCGGAAAAACACACACACATAGAGAGACAATGTACCACCAGTCTCCGTCTCCGTCACCGACGACCACGCCTCTCTCCTCACCCACGTCGTCCCTCTCGCTTACGCAGACAATCAACGGCTCTCACCACTTCACCGTCAAGGGTTACTCCCTCTCCAAAGGCATCGGCGTCGGTAAGCACATCGCCAGCGACACCTTCTCCGTCGCTGGATACCAGTGGGCCATCTACTTCTACCCTGACGGCAAGAACCCCGAAGACAATTCCACCTATGTCTCCGTCTTCATCGCTCTCGCCAGCGAAGGCACCGACGTTAGGGCTCTATTTGAGCTCACCCTTCTCGATCAAAGCGGTAAAGGCAAACACAAAGTCCATTCTCACTTCGATCGCTCTCTCGAAAGCGGTCCTTACACACTCAAGTATCGCGGCAGCATGTGGTCAGTTTTCTTCCAATTTTTTTTTTTGTTGAATTCCTTCATTTTAGACTTGGAATACACTATATATACTTTAATCTCATTTGTCACATGTCAGTTGAATGAAACTCGAAAGTCACCTGTTGAATTTGGGGATTGTAGTCAATTATTGGACTATAAGATTCACATTTTAAGTATAAACTTTATAAGAATCATTAATTGTGGCAATGTTCTAATCAAAGCAAATTTTTAAGTATAAGACTCCCCCTTTCCTAATAAAAGTTATGTGATTATTTTTAGGCAATCAATAGAGTAGCAATTAGCAAGACTGTGAGATGGGGTTTGCCAAAGTATTTATCTTGTTGGGGTGCAGTAACAAAAGCATCTGAACCTGGTAGTTAAATAAGAACAATAAATATTTGATATACTGTTGAAACTTAAAAGGACTCCTGTACTGGTTGTATTGATTTTATCAACTGTATATGACTGTTCATTGAAACAAGGAACAGATAAATATGAACTATAATATAAAGATGTGTCTTTGAGTTTGAGTGTGTGCACATGAGTGGGTGGTGTCTGGTGGCCGAGGATGCATATGTGAGCGTCTATGTGAGGTCAATAAATGTTTGTATCTTCCTTTCCTCTATTACTTGGATGAAATTGCGGAAACTTTCTTAACTTTGATACAAATTTATTTGACGTAATTAGATGCAGCTCAACAAGATCAAATTTCTAGGGAAAGCCTTCTTTTTGCATGACCTGTGTGGATGACACAACAACTTCGGTTTTTACTAGCTTTGTACACAATAGAAATATAGTGTGAAGATTTTTGTAAATTCTATTTTAGAATTTTTTTTTTTTTTGGTAATGTTTAGGAAGTGGATTGGGGCTTGATAATGCCATGTGGAACCGTAAAAAGTTACTTTTGAGCTTTTAGTTTCTACTAATTCTTGTGTGGGGGGGCTGTGAAGAAGATACAGCCTCTTTGGGATGCATTTAGAAGTCAGTTTTTGGCTTTTTGGTCTCAGAAACGGCTATTAGAGGTGTATGGTTGAACCATGGAAAGAACTTTTAGTTCTTAGAAGCTTTTCTAAGAGAAGCTAGGCCCACCATGTTTCTCTTCGAAGCTTTTCCAAGAACAAGGGAAACCATTTTCCATCTTTAATGAAACTTTTAATTTACATTTTTATCCTTTTATTAATGAATAACAACACAAAAATCCATTTATATCGCTTTAATTGCAAAAGACAAGCCCTTTTGAAATACACTTTCAAACGATAGCTTAAAAAATTGAACTTCTACTTTTATTCTATTTTCAAAAGCTAAAGGCAAAAACTATCCCAAACAAGCCCATATTATTTGGTTGCTTCTGTACTGAAGAGAATTTTCTTGTATGAAAAACCTTTTGGTTTTTTTAGGTAGGCCAGCAGTGTCAGATTATTGATAATTGATTGTGGAGAACATGTCATTATGTCAGTCGTGATGCAATTTGTTGGCCTACAAAGTCAAACAACGTTTCTCTGCATTAGTGATCTTAAGCACCAAATACACAATCGATTGATGATAAATTACAATAAGCCATTGTTCTAGTAATCGGCCTTCCTAGGCGCCCGACTAGGCGGCTAGGCGGCGTTGACTTTGCCAGTCAATTTTTTTTTTTTTTTTTTCAAAACGGCATCATTTTGGCTTATTCGGCTTCACCACCTAGGCAGTCTAGGCACTAGGCCAGTCTGCCGTATGACTGGCGCCAGTCTACCGTACGACCGGCGCCTGGCGCCTACTAGAACACTGCCATAAACAGCTTTTCGTGTGTGAGGATCTGAAGAAGATAACTAGTATCTAGTGGCTTGTGTACTTAAGGGAATAGGAAAATGCTTAAGTCACTCGCGAGGGCTGATTGTGAGCATGACACGTGTCAACTAGAGAAGAGGCAACTGGTACCAAGCAGTCTACTTCAAATAGTTTCTTTCAAAAGGAAACTTTGAATTAAAGGAAAGAGGATATAAATGAAGTGAACAAGCTGCCAATAAAAACGGAAACAAAATAGACAAAAACTAATAGGATTGCAGCCTAAATAAGAGTGGGAACAAAAGTATAAGATGGATCTCCTTAAAAACCTGAATGGAATCCCTTATGCACAAAGTTACTGCCTCCCAATTGTTAAGAATGAAAAATAAAGGGATATCTTTGAATTTCTGAAGCTACCATTCTACCAAAGCCCAAAGAGAAGCTCAAAAACGTATTTTGTGCAACACAGTCTGAGTTTCCTCCCCTCTAAAGTCCTCAATTATTCTCTTACATCTTTCTTTTCAAAATTCAAATCACCCATAGAGTAGCCATTACAACATAGCCCCATAACACTTTGGCTACCACCAAGAATCTTTCAATTTTTTGTTAGGAACTCCCCCCACAAGAGGTCCAGACCAGCTTAGATTAAACTTAAAAACAGCTTATTTCATCAATGCCAAGTGATAGGACATTGTAAAAATAGAAGATTTGAGTTCTATGAAGCTCCTTTACCCAAAATACTCCTATAGGGAGAGATGGCCTAACCTGCCTTTCCTTTGCACTAAGTCACTATTGTTAAATTTGCATTAAGCTATGGAACCATGCCAGAATTTTAACCTTGCAGGGTACTTTAGCTTTCATAAAATTAGAGGGTCTAAAAAGAGGAATGTTTGGGCCATCTACTAGATAGTGAAAATAGGATTTTAAAGAGAAATTTCCCGACTTCTCCGGCACCTAAAAGCTCCTCTCTTCCATGTTGTCCTGAAGTCTGACACCCTTAAAATATTCAGTATTCTACACACTGCATTTCCCTTTGTTTTTCAGATTTCTTATAAATTGAAATTCCATCCCTCACAGACATCTATTGCCCTCAGATTCACAATGGTCTGATTTTGGTCATTAGCCAACTGCCAACCTATATACCGAGGGTAAAAGGTCAGAATAAGTCACCTTAAAATCCAGTATCTTCCCAAAAATGAACTTTTTTCTCATTGCCTACCACCACCCGCACATTTGGGACTTGTTGCTTTGAGAAATAAGGGTACTAGGAACTTCACTTGCATCCCTATTGTTCTTTTTTATTCCATATTTGCTTCTAATAGTTATGTTTCTTTTATGTACTAAAGTGGGGAAGGATGTTAGGAACCATTAGATGACGCACTTCATTTAGAAGGGTGTATTTTGATTTAGTTAAAATGACATTTTATTGTGGTGAATGATGACATATTGTAACAAGTAAGCTTCAAATAATGTGTTTGAAATTAACTTGCATGCTACTTATCAAGTAGTTGGTGTCTTCCCAATTTATGCTAATTTGTGTCCAATTTCTTTTGAATAAATATGACGAAGCAAAAGTGATAGGTTCTCGAATCCATAAGAAGAATTTTATCCAGAGGAACGCTTTAGTTTTTTATTATTATTAATGAAATCAAAAGTTACAATAGCTATTTGGATCCTTGTTTAAATAGAAAAACAAAACTGATTCCTCCAGGATTTGAGATTCCTAAATTGACTAAAACACAAAAATCTCAAAATTTACCCAAAAAGGCAAATTTGGGTTATTACCAAAAACTAAAAGAGAAATCCTAATCATACTCAAAGAAACAAACCTTGCTGAAAATGGAAATTCCTGCTAAAAGATATTAGGATCCGAAAATACTGCCTAAAAAAGGAAAAACATGAAAAACGGAAGGAAAAATGGCCGCTTTTGGGAAAACTGCGATGCATTACGGGGTAAACCCCCCATGTTTTCTGTAGGGCTTGTGGATACGGTTCCCATAATATATTATGGGTCTAAAACGGACGTCATTTGCCACTCCAAAGAGGCTCCCAAAGTGTCCTACATCAAAATATGTATGTCATTGTTGCTCTTTTTCATTACTTATTTCTGCATAGCATATTTTCTTTCACGTGGACCTTAGGTTATTTCACCTTTACATGGGCTGTTTGTTCTTTTCTTGACAAAATAGAAGGTATCAGCAAAATTAGTATTTTCCATATTTTGACCTGGCAGTGGATGTGTTTGATGATGAACTTAAAGTTGAGCCCCTCTACTGCTTGAAATGTTCTATTTTTGTTAATCCTGTTTAGCATATTCAACCTTTTTTTTACTTTTTTCTAAAGTAGTTGTTTCATATAGAATTAGTGAACCTTGGTATGTTTTTATGCAATGGTTTCCTCTTTTTATAGGCGGGATACTCTATTTGTTTTGCAGGGGTTACAAACGTTTCTTCAGACGGGCAATGCTTGAAACATCAGATTTCCTTAAGGATGACTGCTTGAAAATTAATTGCACTGTTGGAGTTGTGGTTTCAGCTATAGATTGCCCAAGACTGCATTCCATACAGGTTCCTGAATCTGACATTGGTGCTCATTTTGGTATGTTATTGGAGAATGAGGAATGCTCAGATATTACTTTTAATGTTTCTGGGGAAAAGTTCTTTGCTCACAAGTTGGTATTGGCTGCCCGGTCTCCTGTATTTGAAAATGAATTTTCAGATGCAATGGATGAAGATAATCCTGAAATAGTAGTTACAGATATGGAACCTAAGGTTTTTAAGGTAGCAAATGATATTCCTTTGCTTTAAAGTCTATGTTCTGAATTATGCAGCATTTTATGGCAGTGAGTATAGTTATGTCTGTTGTCCTTGATTTCCTTAATAATTTATTGGTTGTGTATTGGGCAGGCTTTATTACACTTCATATACAGAGATACTCTTATAGAAGATGGGGAGTCCTCAGCATCAAGTTCATCTTGCATGCCATTTGTATCTCATACATTAGAAGCAAAACTGTTAGCTGCAGCAGAAAAATATGCCTTGCCTAGACTAAGACTGATGTGTGAGTCTGTGCTCTGCAAGCTTATAACAGTGAATTCAGTTGCCCATATTCTGGCCCTGGCTGATCAACATTGTGCTATGGATCTAAAATCTGTTTGTTTAAAATTTGCTGCTGAAAACCTTGTAGGTATGTCATCTCCATTTTGACTCTTTTTCTTCTGCGGTTCTTCTATTTCATTATGTAACAATTTGGATGGTTCTGGCTTGTGATATGCAAATTATAATATAATTGTTTGCCACAGGATGTTGCTCATTTCACATCAATGGTTTTAGTTCTATTTCTTGGAAAATTTCACAGAATTACCTCTAGTTTCGCGAAATGGCACCTTTTTTTTTGCAGGTTTGAACAATATGATAGAGGTTCTTAAATTAATAATGTACATCACATGAGTCCCTAAATTTTGAAAAATCATCGCAACAGCTCCTGTAACTGTGAAAACTTAATCAAAATTTTACATTTAGCATTGATAGAATTGTTAGAAGTAGCATCTTATCCTTTGAAATATCGTTTGATTATAAGAACTACATTTATACCCACTGTTGTTTACGGAATTTTACTGAAATAAAGTCTCAGTCCTTGAAAGTTTATATTACCCATAATCCCTACATTCTTTTGAAAATTTTACTCTTTTAAGTATTAAAATAATTACAAAAGGTCCTCAAAAAGTAATATGACTGTCATGCAATGCTAACAAACAACTTTCATATTGTGCTTGGCCATAGTTATTGACTACCCCCTTTATGCATTTCTTATTGTCAGCTAATTTTCACATTCATCCACTTATTGTCAGCTAATTTGTCATTTATCAGCCTTTCTTAATATTTCATCCAAACCTGCAAAAGGGTAACATTTTGCAAAACTGAGGAATTTTTTTGGAAATATTCCTTATTCTTCTTTTTCATTAAATCTTCCTCTCACAATTTACAGTATGGTGCATGCATCGGAGATTTGAAGTTCCTTTGGGGTATCTTTAAATTAGTTTCAAGCCTTGAGTAAATTTCAACCATTAAATCTAGAGGTACAAATTTTGTGTAATAATCTGTGTAAAGTTTGAGGGCTGCTGAACCTGCCCCAGAGATAAATTTAACTTGTGCTGTTCGATTCCTTGTTTTTTCTTAGCCTTTGCCTGTTGGCGTTCTTATATGTGTGTTATGTTGTATGTTTGTCTCCTCAACAAATTGTTAGAAGGTCAAATAAAATTGTCTTAGTGGATTAATTCTCCCACTTGTAGAATTTGGATGTCTTTGACTAGTAGGTAGCTTGTCAATTGTCATTGTTCTTATTTTGATTGAATGGTTATTGCATATCCGTTCAGGAGTTCAGAAATTTTCAAAAGGAACCTATCTAGGCATCTAGCTCAATCGCAAATTCTTAAGCTAACAAATTTCTCACGTCTTCTCACTAACATTTTCCCCTTCCACCCCCATATCCTCAACTAGAGAAAACTATAAAGAAAATCACTTTTTAAGTTACTGATTAAGATTGCCTTGACTACATCAAATATTTGTTAAACACTGCTGTCCGTTATTTTCATCAAGTGTTTTATTCTTCAGGATGTCTCGAAATTGAAAAACTGGAATGTAGAATGGAGCCTTAATTTTTTTATAATTTCAATAAGAAGTGTATTCTTGGTTTTCAAACTTATCACGTCTACATCGTCCAATTGTCCCCCCTGATGCAGCTGTTATGCGCTCGGATGGTTTCCAGTATCTCAAAGAAAACTGCCCTTCGCTGCAGTCTGAACTACTAAAGACTGTGGCGGGATGTGAAGAGGAAATCAGTGGATGGGGAAAAAGTCGGAGTGTGTGGGCACAGTTTTCCGACGGTGATGATACAAATGATAGAAGTGTGAGGCAACAAACCTGGGAAAACGGCAGGGAAAGAAGTCAAAACTTGTGGATAGAGCTCGATGTAGTCGACGCAGATGGTAGTCCTGGAGAAGAAGGCTGATGATTCTTTGAACAAAAAGGTTAGTTGGGTTACTATGCTGTCACTTATGGGAAAGAAAAATGTAGATTGCCTCCTTTGTGCATCCCCATTTAAATGATCTATGTTGTATGTTGAAACAATAACAGATGCTTTGGTGGCAATAAACTGATCTAATGTTGTAGCAAATACATTTTCTTAAGGAAATTATAATTCTTTGCATCCATCATATTATTGATTACCTATTTCTTTTGCAAGATTACTTTGTACAGTTCAAGTACGTACTAAGAAGTGTATAAAATGCAGGCTCACGAAATTTGTTTCAAGATTTTATTGCATATAATCTTGTTTTTGTATCCCACCTTCCCGTATGTGTCCAATTGGATCTTAATCAATGAACGTGACAATTAGCAATTAGATACATATTAATGACGTTTTATTCTTACCGGTCACATGTCTTATGATTCAAATTGGCATATAATTTGTTGGGATGCAAGTGAGATATAAAGGCACGATGTATAGTATTACTAATATATGTGGTGCTTGATTGACTCATGTATTTATGTACACATGTTACACTCACAATTTAGGAATTAGTTGAATTTTTTTGTTTTGTGTTATACTACATTAGGTATGGCGATTTGAAATTGAATGAACGTTATTTACAATCAAGTTACATTGGACGATAATTGTAATTGAATTTGAGGGTTCAGCTCATCCCAATGGTCCGAGACAATAATTTTTCGGTCAGTATTTTTTTTTTTTGTTACTTGCTGAAAGTTAAATACAATTTTGAAATAACAAGTAAGAAAAACTAGGAACGTTAATAGGAATCAAAGCAACTAAATAATAAAATCAAGAACTCAACTCACGTAGTACTAGCATAAGACTAGGCTCATCAAAGCATCCATGAGACCTGGTCGCCATGCAGGACTCGGTCAATGGTCATCATGTGTGCAAACATGCAACACCAGTTGACTCTGTCATCATCATGCATCATCCATTGAGATCTTGAGTTCATGTGCATCCTGTCGCGGCAAGATCCTAGCAGGGTTGTATAGTGCATCCCCGCTGCATTCTAGTTTTTCCCTAATTTAAGGATGATAGGTGAATTAGGTCCTTTTGGATTTAAGGATGGTAGGTAAATTAGGTTTCCTTAGAAATAGGCAATTAAATTGCCTAAATAAGCTAAAACAACAGAACAAGTAGATGAAACCGGGTGGAATTTGTACCGATAATTATGAGATTCCACCATGGTTTCAGAAGATGATGATCAACAACAACTTGTTCATGTAATGTTCCTTCCGTACATGGCACCAGGCCACATGATGCCAATGGTGGACATTGCCAGGTTATTTGCTGCAAACGGCATAAGAGTCACTATAGTAGTCACAGCCTTCAATGCTCTACGTTTCAAACAAGTTATCGATCAAGATATTGAATCTGGTCGGATGATTGCTATCGAAATTCTCCATTTCCCTTATGCAGAATCCGGCCTCCCTGAAGGATGCGAGAATTTGTCATCAACTCCAACCCCTGAAATGAGCATCAAACTTTTTCACGCCATAGATATGCTCCAACCGCATTTCGAAAAGCTCTTCCGCGACCACCATCCTAATTGCATTGTGTCTGATTATCTGTTCCCATGGACTGTCAAATTAGCAACAGAACTCGGCATACCAAGGCTTGCATTCAGCGGCAGTGGATTCTTCAATCTCTGTGTCTCGCATAACATTGAATTTTACAAGCCTCACGAAAATATTGAATCCGATACAGAGACATTTATCATTCCAGGCCTGCCGGACCAAGTAAAACTCACGAGATCACAACTGCCGGATATTGTCAAAACCATGACTGCATTCTCTGCTATGTTTGAACAGCTCAAGGAAGCTTTGCCGCTTTGGTGTGTTGATGAACAGCTTTTAAGCGTTGGAACCCGCTTACGTAGATCACCATAGACAGCATACAGGAATCAAGACGTGGAATTTAGGCCCGGTAGCCCTATTGAACGGAGGAGACACGGCCACCAGCGTATCCAAACACAGTTGCTTGAGTTGGCTTGATTCCAGGAAAGCCAAATCAGTTCTCTACATCTGTTTCGGAAGCCTAGCAAGATTCAGCAAAGCTCAGCATACAGAGATTGCAAGTGCACTTGAAGCATCAGGCCACCCATTTATTTGGGTTGTTGGAAAAATTCTAGACAATGAGGATGAAAACGACGACAACCAGCAACAAGAATCATGGTGGTTACCGGACGAAGAATTCGAGGACAGAATCACCAAAAATGAGAGAGGACTGATGATAAGGGGATGGGCACCACAAGTGTTGTTACTAGAACATCCCTCCATTGGAGGGTTCTTGACACACTGCGGCTGGAACTCGATTCTCGAAGGAGTGAGTGCTGGTGTGGCCATGGTCACTTGGCCGATTTTCGCTGAGCAATTTTACAATGAGAAGTTGATAACTCAAGTGTTGAAAATAGGAGTCTCTGTAGGGAATGAAACATGGAAAATATGGGCTACACAAGACTCACCTCTTGTAGAGAGAAACAAGATCAAGAATGCAGTGTGTGCAGTGATGGGTAGTAGCAGTAACAGCAGCAGCAGCAGCAGCAGTAGTAGTAGTGAAGAAGATGTTGTAGCAGAAGTATTAGAGATGAGAAGAAGAGCGAATCATCTCAGCAAATTGGCAAAGAAGGCTGTGGAAATAGGTGGTTCATCTTCCATTGACCTCACGGCTCTAATAAAGGATATCAGATTGTACAAACAGACTTGTCAAGTTGTAAATGCATGATAGGAAATAGGGAGATCATAGTGTTTACACATACATGTACAGTTTTTTTTATTCCTTAGAAATCTGACACCAAACGGGGTTAGGATCTGCTGGGATATACCGAAATCAAACACTATATGCGCGACTTAGGCCTCTATATCTACTTTGATATTCGGAAGGTATCTAGGGTATTCCCACACTTCGCAGTTTTATGGGTGTGGGACAATATATGTACATGCTAGAGTTTAAGGCCTTATTTGCACACACAGTATTATAGTTGAAACCTTAATCAACTAAGAGTTTAAAGATGGGATATCCGATTGTACAGAAGAGATTATTTAAACCTCAAAAATTATTTTTGAATATATATATTTTAAAATATTACATTAATTTGGGGGAGACCCGAACCCACAACCTTATAACGCGGTTTTATGGGCATGGGACAATATATGTACATGCTAGAGTTTAAAGCCTTATTTGCACATACAGTATTATAGTTGAAACCTTAATCAACTAAGATCTACTACAAGTAGATCTATTAGAAATAGAGTTTTTGAAAAAAAAAAAAAACAATTTAGTTGTTTGGTTTGTAGACTTTTTTTAAAAAAAAAATATCTATTTAAAGAAGTACTTCCCCATGAGCTTTTGTCTAGTAGAGGTCTAAACTGTACTAGTCTCTACTCAATTTAAAATAAACAATTTCAAAAGTCCAACCAAACAACTTTAAAAAACTCAAAAAGACGTTTGTAGACTTTTTGAAGTAGTAGAAAGCTCAACCAAACGAGCATTTACTATGTAATAATTAATCTAATGATTTAGGAGAGATAGTTTCTTTTTAAATAATTTAATTAAAAAAAGATAAAAAGGGATAATCTTGTAACAAAATGAAGTGTCTTTCTAAAAGAAGTGTAAAAAGAAAAAATTCGATTGTCAAAAGAAGCTCTCATTAAATAATTTAAAAAACGGGTCATAACTAGGTCATTAGGGGTATCAATAACACCACTCCTTTTTTTATTGAAATATTACAATAATTCAGTATTTGGGAGAGGACAGACTCGAACCCACCTGCAACCTCACGGTGTTGGTGTGAACGGTAAACCATTAAGCCAACCTCTTCTTGTCATACGATGATATACTTACAAGGCAAAAATTTGGCATATTGTCCAAAAGTTGGAACCCAGAACATACAATTTGTAATTTTTGCCAAAATTAAATATTTATTATATATATAATAAATAGATTAAATAAGATAAACGTAAAAGAATATGAAATATATATATATATATATATATATATATATATATTAAGAAAAATTAAATATATTTTAAAAATAATAATATTGTTTAATATTTGATGGATCTAGTATGGTAAATAACAAAGATTTAATTTTCAAGTCGCTATACCTATAAGAGGTATATAAAAAAATGATAATAATACGAGGGTGAAAGTAGCACCTTTTGTTATTTTTATTCTCTTGAGAGTAAACCAATTTTATTAATTTATTTTTCGATATCTTTTGAATGTTTACATAATAAACCTATATATAGGCATAATTAAGTAAACCTATTTTTATTCTCTTAATTGGAGTTGCAATACATGAATCTTTTGGTGATTTGTATGACATTCTTAGCTGCGGCTGACAATGGATGTGTAGTGAAATAACCATGTGTTTCTCCTTTCAGCTCCACATATTCTATCCTCTTCCCCAATTTGTGAAGTTTTGTAGCATAATCATTCACCCTCTCTCTCATAATTTCGCTGCCGCCAACCACCACCAACATCGGAGCCAGAACCACCGCTGCAAGGCTCGGGCTAAAGGGTCCGAACGGATTAACCAACCGATAGTCTTGATTTTCTCCAATCGGAACTGCTAGCCTCCAAAACCTGAGAGATTATCCATATGTATATATGTATGAATTATGATCATCAATTAGAATATTATTGTCACATTTACTTTTATATTTATATACGGAAACAACACGTGAAGCATAGGTTGCTATAAATAGAAATATAAACAAATTAATAAAGTTTGATAAGAATTTATAATTTCCATTTTCAAGTAGTTTTAGACCATGATTTATAAAAGAGGTCCTCGAACAAAGTCTTGAAGTTGTAATAAAAACAAAATCTTGATCTTGTCAAAATATATGAATCTAAGAATCTTATACAGTTTGTGGCAGCTATTAAAATTCTTTCGAAATTATTGCCTATGGTTACATCACCTTTGACATAGGTGGTATTGCACTTTCCCTCGGGGTTCGTGTAGGTTCGAGTTCCACTACAGTAAAAACTCTCTAAAAGAATATTGTTGGGATCGGGAAAAAATTTTATTTTAAAGGGGTTATTTATTTATCGATAAATGAATAATTTATTAATTTATCGATAAATGAATATTTATTAATTTAAAAGGGAGTTTTATGTTTTTACTACTTTTTTTTAAGTTTTATGTTTCTACTTGTACATATATTATACATAATTTCGATCAAGATACATAAATACATAGAAGTTAATAAGTACTTACATATTAAAGGTTATCGGAGGTTTGAAAAATGTTAAACTATTTTTATTGCCTCCTAATACAACATCAAAGATTCAACCAAACGATGTTGAGATTATTCGAGCACTAAAAATTCATTATGGACGTCATTTCTACTTTAGCATTTTGGATGGCTACGAGGTAAGAGCAATAAATCCCGAAAAAATTAACATATTGAATACTATGAAATTTATTAATACGGCTTCGAACATTGATATGAAGACAACAGCCATTACAAATTGTTTTCAATTTTTTATGAATGTTGATCATCTTTTAAATTATCCTAAGTGAAAAATCATTTATTGATGGAATCGTCTACTGATGAATAAATTATTCAAGGGGTAATGAATAAATTATTCAAGGGGTAATGAATACACCTACCGATGATCATGATCCAGATAACAGCAGTGTTTTTACTAAGTGTTTCTCTAAAAAAGGTCTTTCAAGTAATAGTAACATTCAATAACTTCTAACTACAAAATAAAAAATATCAATATAGTGTATGATTTGCAAAACATTAAAGATTAGATTGACTTCGGTTTCAAAGATAAATGACTTTATATGCATATTTTAAGAAATATTTGAATTGAAAAAATAGAAGTTAAATTTTTTTTTTTGAAAGGAAGTTGTTAAGTCAAAAGTTTATTGATATGTATTATGAATTTTTATGTGTTATATTTTTTTATATATTTAATCAATTATTAATTTATATAGTCGTTGGGACCTAAAGGATTTTAAAAAAAATTATTATCTTATGTATTTAGCGAGGTTATTAATTTAGTACACAAGCCCGAATCGGGACCGGAAGACTTTATTATTAAGCAGGGTTATTAATTTATTGAACATTCATTTATCTAGATTTTACGTATATGCATTTTACAAGCATAAATATAATAAATTGTTACCTATCGTATTTACTCACGGTCCAAAATCCCTCAGAGGGTCTCTCTTTCTCGGACTTGGTTTGAACAGTCCCTCCAAAGAATGGAGATAACAACATGTAACCCCGCAACCTAACCGGAGCGAGATCAGCCGAATCCGCCCTGAACCGAACTGCCAAATGGTGAGCCAGGTTGCCTCCAGATGAGTAACCCAACACGAAGACTCGATCAAAGTCAGCCCCATCTAACAACGTATCATCTTTATTATTACTAGACCTAGCTTGACTTTGTAGCCATCTTAGTGCGTCGCATGCATCATCAATGGCCGCAGGGAGTCTATGTTCCGGGGCCAGACGATGGTCTGGCTCTATAACCACAGCTTCAAGCATTTTCGCCATGTGAACACACATGTTATGGTTTGTTGGGGAGGTCCGAGAGCCGAAGCAAAAGCCACCACCATGGAAGTGAAACAAAATGGGAAGTTTCTTTGAGGAGGAAGTACTTGATTTTGTTGTTGTGGGCCTGTAAACCCTGAGAGAAAGGTTGTGTTCTTCATTGAAAACAATGTCCTTGTAAATGACTCTATTGTCTCCAATGAATGGTGTGTCATAGTGTATAGGATCTTTGCGAAAAACCGAACCATCGCTATAGAGCTTAAGATGATCGAAACAGTTTTCAACTTCGTATTTAGCAAGTGAACTCATATTCTGACACCGATCAGGTCAGGGTTCAGGATTCTGATTTTGAGTCTAAGTCGAAGAAATAAAGAGTAGTGTTGTGGAGAAAATGATTGTAGGAGGCAATGCTTATATATTTGAATAAAAAGTGAAATTCTATGTAGCATCAATTGGGCTGTCAGGCAGATACATAAATATCATGCATGCAAGCTGGCTTTATACTAGCTAGTTGTTACTAAAAATGAATGAATATTGCAAAAGTGTGAAGCAAATCCCAAGGAAGATATTACAAGTTACTATAAATGGTAAAGAAATGTGCAAAAACGTTATGGACATTGTAATCTGTGTTGAGCTACGAATATCAAAGAATTATTTATTCCAATCAATTAAAAGATACGAGTGGTTGGATCCTCAATGTCATTTGCATATTTTACGACACAAGTTTTGTATTCTAAACGTGTTGGGTTTCCTTTTTTTATAAATGGTGTTCTAAAATAACGTTTTTGAAAGTTACGAGCATGTTTAGTGGCATTTCTTCAACAAAAAAAAAACGGTATGTTTAGTGGCATTTGATAAAAATGTAGTAGTTTGAAATTAAGGGATTGTTTGGCGTGGCTTTTGGAAGCCTGCTTTTGATTTTTGGCATTTAGGACCTAAAAGTAAGAGTTTTTTGTACCTCCTTAAAAGCTCTTCCAAGCAGGGGAAGTATAGATGTTATAGTAGGGTATGCTAAAAAATAAATTAATTAAGTGAACCTTAACTATGTGTGAAAATTTTATTAATTTATTGTGTTCTTGATTTGGGTATATAATTTGCTTCAAACAATGAACTCAGTAACTCCTCTCTCTCTCTCTCTCTACAATAAACTTGTCTGAAAATTGAGTTGGTAAAATTTATGTATAAGATGATGAAGATCTGGGTCCAAGACTTTTAACACTGTGTCTGAGCCTTTTGTAAAACTATCCGAGCCTTTTAAATTGTTGTCCGAGCTTTTTTCAAGGATATTAGTTTTGTCAATTTTGAATCTCCAAACATTTTTAATAAGTCTTCGAGCTTTTTCATAGCTTTTTCCGAGCTTTTTCTTAAACTGCCCGAGTTTTTTCATGAATTGCCCTGCCCGAGCTTTTTGGATATGGCTCCGAGCTTTTTCATAAAAGCTCCGAGCTTTTTCATATAAGCTCCGAGCTTTTTCATAAAAGCTCCGAGCTTTTTCATCAAAGCTCCGAGCTTTTTCATCCGAGCTTTTTCATAAAAGCCCCGAGCTTTTTCATGAAAGCTCCGAGCTTTTTCATGAATTGCCCGAGATTTTTCATGAATTGTTCTGCCCGAGCTTTTTCCGAGCTTTTTCATAAAAGCTCCGAGCTTTTTCATCCGAGCGTTTTCATAAAAGCTCCGAGCTTTTTCATAAAAGCCCCGAGCTTTTTCATCCGAGCGTTTTCATAAAAGCCCCGAGCTTTTTCATAAAAGCCCCGAGCTTTTTCATCCGAGCTTTTTCATAAAAGCTCCGAGCTTTTTCATCCGAGCTTTTTCATAAAAGCCCCGAGCTTTTTCATAACAGCTCCGAGCTTTTTCATGAATTGCTCTGCCCGAGCCTTTTGCATAATGCTCCGAGCTTTTTCCGAGCTTTTTCATAAAAGCTCCGAGCTTTTTTATGAACTAAAAAAAAAAGTTCGGGGGCGCTGCCCCCTGCCCCCCCGCGAGCTGACCGGGCAGCTCGACCACCGCGAGCTCGGCGGGGAGCTCGACCCCCGAATGCGTCTGCATGGCGCCACTCTGTCACCGTTCAAGTGATTGCCTGAGTTTCAACCGGACTTTCTCTTTCTACTTCACAACTTTGTCACTGTAAACTGAATAAAAGAAAGCTGATGTGGAACAACAATTGGGGGTATTTTTGTCCGTTCACCATAATAGGTGCCTTTTAAACATAAGTTATTAAAGCAGTGACATTGTTGAAATACCACCTCCAAAAAGTGCTATTTATTTTTTGAGCCCTTGTTTGATATCGCAACCTACGATAGCAATTGGATTGTCAAGAAACGAAATATATATATTTACACGTGAACTAACTATTACTAAAATTCAACCAAACTCCTACTAAGATTCAACAAACAAAATTATCTATATGTCAATCAAGAATAAGATGATTTATTTACTTTATTATTATTATTTTTAGTATTCAATAATATAAACTTAACACGCTCCGTTAAATTGTGCTTAGGTTGAAAGTTGTGTTTGAAGCCATGTCCAAGAAGAGCTTTGGAAGAAAAACGGGAAGCTATTTTTCCCGTTAATGAATTTTTTTTATTTGCTATTGTATCCTCTTCTCAATTAATAACAAGTTGAAAATCCCACCCATATCCTCTTCTTTTTCAATTGCTCTGCCAACCCAAATTTCATCCTCCACCCCATCCAAATTCCAACTACCATGATACCATCTCAATCTAAATTTCTAGCCACCATCTCAAAACAGAAAAGAGAAAAATCAATTAAATCCATGTGCAAATGAAACTAAATCAAATGATCAAGCAAAAGATTGAAACAATGGAGAGAAGATTGGAGTTGGTTGCTTTGAGAATTTAGAGTGAGATAATATTAAAACAATATAGAGTTCTAAAGACCTAATCAACAACACATTCATTCACCATTTTATTTCTAAACACGATCATTGCTCAATTTACTTTTTGAACACTTTGGAGTAGATCCCGAATCTATCTCTAGGTATGATTTGATATCATTCCTTTGTTATTATTTGTTTATTTGCTTTATGCATGTTTGGGAATTGATTGCGGATTGAGTGTTGATTGTATGATTTGTATTTCTTGATCAAGACTAAACTATCTTTCTTTTGCCCTTTAAACGTTCATCTAGTCTTATAGGGTGTATTGATCATGCATTCTATTTGTTTTTATTCATGTGTCATGAACATTAAGATCATGAGCCTTTGTAGATTGAAGTCTTACTAGATCGTAGTGTTGATTTGGGTAAACAAGATTAAGGGATCAACATCGCTAGTAAAAGGTCTGCGTAGGTGAGATATAACTAGCTCAATATGAGGTCACTACAAGAAAAAGGGTCTTCTCATAGAGCCAAAAGTTGTCAAAAAAAAAAGTTAAAATGTCCTCGGAAATGCTCAATTCAGACGGGAAAAGGCCGTTTGTCTCCTTCGGAAATAGTATCGTGGGAAATAACCCTTTTCTGACCATCTCTTAGAAATAAAATTATTTCGAGGGAAAAATTCGTTAGAGATGGAGGAAAGAGGTTAGAAATGTTACAAAAATTGAATCAGAAGAACATTTTCAATAGCCTTTGCTCTCGGAAATAATGCATGTCATGGTCGGAAATAAAACAAAATCGATAAATATTATGGTCTTTATTATCCATGAATATGATGGTTAAAAATAGAAAATCACGGTGGAAAGATTTTCGATCAAAACTAATTTATTTTTTCTTGTTGAATAATGTTATCAAAAATACAATTTTTTTTTGTATATTACCCTAAAAAATGCTCAAATTATAATTTATAGTAATTACAATGTATATAAAAAAAAGAACTAGAAATCAAAACGAAAAAAGAAATAGACATCTACAAATATTTATAAATTAATATAATTGAAGTATAATGAAAATTAAGAGTGAATTGAAATACATAGTCTCAAAACTGTCAACTTATAACATAACAATATACACTAATAATTTGTCTGCATCTCTCATTCTCTTGTCCTTGAATTTGTTGTTGCAGTAGGTTATTGCGAGTCCAATTTTTACTGCAATGGAATAAAACAATAAATAAATAAATGTTTCCAATAAATATATACATATGTATTATCATATGTAGGATTAAACCAAGTTATTATTATTATTATCTTTAATTATCAGTTTAGAGATTAGGCTGGATTTATCCTTTAACTAATTCCTATTTATCATTTGTTAGGATTATCAGTTTTTATTTCTTTGTTATTATTAGTTTGATGTTTGGTGTTTGATGTTATCATGTTACCTCATCTCAGCTACTATATATAGTTGGCATCATTTCAATGTAAAACATCAATTAAATAAACAGTTTATCAGTAAATACTTGTGTGTGTGTGTGATTTTACATTTGGTATCAGAGCCCGAGTTCAAGGTTTGGAGGGCAGTAGGGTAGGATTCAGGAATTGAGAATCCAGAAGTGGTAGGCGGATCCAGGAGTTCGGAGCAACAGTCAGCGCCGCTGGATAGACCTCCACGCAACCCATGGCTGCCGAAAAGTTATCTCACGTGCCGCCGCGAGTGGACTGTCACCACCACCACCAAAAGCTTCAGAAGACGACCGGGATCAAAACAGAGGTGTCCGTTGACCAGATCCGATGAGTTTTTCTAGTGGAGTGATCCAAGTTCGCTATTCTTTTGGCTTTTCTATCTCCAAGATATGTCGATCCTTGACCGTTGTTGACCAACAAAGGTTGTTGGTCGTCCCTTGCTTTGTTAGAACCTAGGGTTACAGATTGCGCAGCGGAAGGGTTTAAAATTTTTTATGCAATCATTAAACTAACCCATTTGTACAGTAATAATCAAATGCAATAATAAAGTGAAGAAACTTTTTCATACCTACGTAGGAGGCTCCTTCACTTTGATACGAACTGCTCCTGATTTGAACCACGTGATCTTCCTCGCTATCTCCCGGAACTGGTAACAGCGTGTGGGCGCGTCACGATATTCAGGACCTGTATGGAGGAAGAAGAGAAGAACACATACACAAAAACAAACTTAGAAGTGCATCCCTTGTTGTTCTCACCGCACCCTATTATTTTTCTTTTTGTTTTGCTTGTGTCACGATCACTTTTTCTCTCCTTTTTTGATTTCAAGTAATCTTATTACTTTTCTATTTGTTGTGTATGTTATATCATTCGGTTATTACTTTTTAATTAAATATATATCTCATATATATCAAAAAAAAACCGAAAATATTATTTGATTTTTAAAACTTTTCAAAGATATCTCATATCCTTTTAAAAATAATTAAATATTTATTTTTGAATTCAAACATTTTAAATTCAATTTCAAATATTTAATTTAATAAAATAAAATAATCATATTATCTTATTTTATTCAAAATCAAATATCAACTAACACCCTCCATTTAGTGATTAACAACATAATTAAATAATCTTATTATTTAATTTATTTAATCACCATTATTCATTAATTAAATAATCTCATTATTCAATTAATTCCCGAATAAATACTTGTCACTTTCGTAACACAATTAATTGGACAATCCAATTAATTAACCGTGACCCTTGTTACCTAAATCGATCGGGCTAGCAAGGGGACCTAATGGACCCACAGTATTTTGAGCTCCAATAATCCTTAGAAATTATTAATTAAACTTTTTAATTAATATTTCATGATTATTAACTTCGGTGTTATTCCACTAAAAATCCGAAGCTGCACTCTCTCAACTGTAGACGTTTTTACACAAACCGATAACTCTCGGTGTCCATCGATATAGCTATTACATATGGTATAATCCTCCACAAGTAGTTCATAATTAGAGTTGGGTCATAATGTCCGTTATACCCCTCTAATCATATCTTTCCATTAAGTACCACTGATTCTCTAATGAATAATAAATCCTACATTTCTTACGGAATTAGGAGAGCGCTCATATTGTTCAAGCCCCGAATCAACCCTTAAGGGAACTACCATCTACTTCTCACAAGAAGGAGTGGATTCCACTATTGTGTACAAACCTTCTCAGCCACAAGCCAAACCGCGATCCCAACATACGGAGTATATTGATCGGGAATGCAACTCCGACCTCATCCATGGTATATCAAAGACCACGATCTAACCTGAAAGAGTCGATAAGACACTGAGGATTAAGATCACCCACATATAGCCATCATTAGTTGATATATATGAATCTCATCATTAAACGGATCTTAGTGAGAGATTCATATAGATCATGGCCCAGTCGTATATGATCACATCATACAATGTGCCTCCATTCTCATGTCTACATATGAATGATCCAGGATAGGATCACCGTACACTACGAAATGGACCGCAACTGTAGATTAACCACAAATAAAGTACCCAGCTTTATTTGCTATCTACGGACTCTTTAGATTGCTCGTTTCAAACTGAATCCATCTATATATGGCACTCATATACTCAATTCGAAATTACATCCGGCAATATTAGATGTTAAATGCACATGTTATATAAAGTATGACACAAAAGGAATGAATATACTACTTCTTTTATTTATGTTCAAATTATATTTACATATTACAAGCTTTAGGGTAAAAACCCCAACATGCTTGACCAGAGTACTTCGTCGCCGACCGAGAAAGTCACCGAAATCATGACTTGTAGCGAACCCGTGACCAGCGTCGTGAACGAGAGAGAGAGAGAGAGAGAGAGAGAGAGAGAGTCGTTGAAAGAAGTAGAAGGTTTGGTGCGTTTGTAGTCGTGAACGAGAAGCTTTGGTGGTTTGACTTTTGTTTGTTGAAATCAGGTGCTAGTGCTTTTAATTTTTGTGTTTTATTATTATTATTATTATTATTATTATTATTGTTTTTGGCAAATTACATTATAAATTACAATGGCCACCCTTAACAATAATAATAATAACACAATACAACCACAAATATCAAAGTTTGACGAAAAAACCAATTTTGAGTATTTGAGGGTCCAGATGTAATTGTTATTCGAATACCAAGAGTTGTGGATTATTGTTTCCGAGGGTATTGTTGGGCCAGCAGATGCTGCAACAACCAGGAAAGGTCTGAAGGCGAGGTTCTTATTAACTAGTCGCTGGATCCGGTGATTTTTAAGAAAATAGCACATACTACATTAGCAAAACAGGTGTGGGACATTATGATGAACACATACAAAAGAGTAGAAAATGTGAAGAAAGTCCGCTTGCAGACCATGAGAATGCAGTTGGAGCTTCTCCAAATGAAGAAAATGGAGAAGGTGGCAGATTACTTCTCACGGACATTGGCACTTGTTAATCAGATGAAGTCCAATGGTGAGACAATTCCAGACATTCAAATCATGGAGAAGATTCTCCAAACACTGACCGAGAAGTTTGAGTACAAGGTGACTGCCATTGAGGAGTCCAAAGATCTCAAGGTGACCGAGAAGACGTGGAGAGCCAGTCGGCCCTTGGAGCTAGTGCACTCAGACCTATGATATGTGGAGACTCCGTCGAATGAGGGATATAGGTATTTTATTACCTTTATCAATGACTTCAGCAGGAAGGCTTGGGTGTATTTCTTATAGCAGAAGTCAGATGCTTGTGATGCCTTTAAGAGATTTAAGGCATTGGTGGAGAATCAATGTGAAAGGTCTATCAAGACTCTGAGAACTGGATCGGGGGACAGAATATGTTGTTTGCGATGGTTTCTTGCAAAAACATGGCATCAATCATCAGTTGACAGCAAGATATACTCCTCAGCAGAATGGTGTAGCGGAGAGGAAGAATAGAACAGTCATGGACATGGTCAGGTGTATGTTACACTTGAAGAAACTGCCCAAAGGTTTCTGGGGTGATGCAGTTGCTTGTGCGTTCTATCTGTTGAATAGATGTCCCACTAGTTATGTTCTCAGAAAGACTCATCAAGAAGCTTGGACTCGACTCAAACCCATTATTGAACACTTACGAGTGTTTAGGTGTATTGCTTATGCTAATATACCTGATGCTTTGAGAAAGAAACTAGATGATAAGGCAGAGAAGTGCATCTTCATCGGCTACAGTCGGGTAACGAAGGGTTATAAACTTTATAATCCAGTGACAGAAAAAGTGATTGTCAACAGAGACGTTACCTTTGATGAGCAAGGATACTGGGATTGGTCTTGCAGTAAGGGGGGCTCTTCTGACGTTGATATTGACCTGGATGAGATTGATGGACATCTGAGAGATGATTCGGTTCCAACCTCAATGGCTTAACCATCCCCGGTGAACCCACACCTAGCAGAATCTTCTTGTCGTCCACAACGTGAACGGGTGTTGCCAGCTCGTTTGCAGGATTGTGTTCTCAGCAATGACGACGATCCAACAGATGAAGAGTTTGTGAACTTTGCACTATTTACATATTGTGATCCTATCACATATGAAGATGATACTCGTAATGATTGCTGGTTAAAAGCATTAGAGGAGGAGATTCATGCGATTGAGAAGAATAACACATGGGAGCTTACTGATTTGCCAGGTAAAAAGCAACCCATTGGTGTTAAGTGGGTGTACAAGACAAAATACAAGGCAAATGGTAAGGTGGGATGCTACAAAGTGTGTCTGGTTAAGAAAGGTTACAAAAAAAAGCCAGGGATCGATTATTTCAAGGTTTTTACTCATGTTGCCAGACTTAACACTATTTGCTTGATTGTGTCTCTTGCTACACAGAATCGATGGAGAATCTTCCAGATGGATGTGAAATCCATATTTTTGAATGGGGAGATAGGAGAGGAAGTCTACATACAGTAACCTATGGGGTATGTAAAGAAGGGGCAAGAAAATAAGGTCTACAGGCTAAAGAAGGCCTTATATGGGTTGAAACAGGCACCCATGGCGTGGTATACACGCATTGATACATATTTTATCCAGCATGAGTTCCAAAGATGTCCTTATGAGCACACTTTGTATATCAAACCCAACACCCATAGAGATATTCTTATTGTGTGCCTATATGTTAATGATATGATCCTTACCGACAATAACCCTGAGATGATTGCAGAGTTCAAGAGTGCAATGACTGGTCATTTTGAGATGACATATTTGGGGTTAATGTCCTATTTCCTCGGCATTGAGGTGACTCAGACGGATGATGGCATCTTTGTGTGTCAGAAGAATTATGCTGGTAATGTGCTGAAAAAGTTCAAAATAGAAGGATGTAAGTCGATGCTGATGTAGGGAAAAAACGGTTCAAAACGCGGTGGAAGCGAAAAATTTGGTGGTATATTTTAAAAAAATTTCCTTTAAAAGAAAAAACATTAACCCTAGATTAATTGACATATAATTAAAAGTATCGTACATTTTTCTTGTGACGATTGAACTAACGTCGATTTGAATCCGTTTGCTTCGAATTGAATCCGCAAGATCTTCCAATCCAATCACGAACGTGAATCACCTAGTAGTGTGAGCTCCCTTTCTTTGAGCTGTAAACCTGAGGATGGAAACAAAAATGTTTTTCCTTTTGTTAGTCACAATAATCATCGTAGAGAAAATAAAAAACGTTTGGTCACTTGTGAATTCTCAATCTTTTAATCAAAAACTCGCGTGAACCATAATTCGATCTTGTACATAAAGTATTTTGATGTAAAAGCTTCTAATGTACTATCGAAAATAAAATGCTCATTATTCTTCTTCTCTATAGCCGAATTCTACACCCCTTTCTGGAGTTGGAATTTTTTTTTTATTCAAAACAAGAGAATAAAAATTCTTTCTCTAAAAAAAAAAATTTCAACTTCAATTATTAATTCTGCATTTAATAATATATATATATATATATATATATATGTATACAAATCCTTTCCTAAAGAGGATTTACTTGGTGGTCAAGAATCCTATCTCTAGGTGGATTTACTTAGTGACAAATAATCCTTTTTCAAAAAAGATTTATTTTCCACACCAAGACTCCTAATTCAACTCAAATAGTGTATTTATTCAATAACCAATTATTGAATATAATTAAATTGTGACTAAATCAAAAACTTCCTAATAGAAATCAAATACTTCCTAATTTGACTAGATAAATAAATTCATATTATTTATCTACTTATCAAATATAGTATTTGATACTTATCATATTACCAACAATAATATGAACTCTAGGAGACCATCTCCTATTAGGAAAAAGATTTTGACTTTTAATTAAATAATTAATTAATTAATTTCCATTTAATTAAATAATAAAATAAAAACAATATATTAGACTAATAAATAGTCCATTGCCGCCCAAGCCAATATATAAGGGCCAATATTGTTTTTTCTATTTTATTAAATCCATTGGACCTTAATAAAAAGTCCACATGTGAACTAGACTCATTCTTACTAAAAGAAACAAGTCCACATGCCTTAATACAATTCTAGATGGACTCATGAATTGGTCCGGTAGAATATATCAAGTGATCCATGCAAGTTCGTGTGAATTGAGGATCTTGGCGGGCTATCTAAATTTAAACTCCAATAGATATAACATAATCACAATCAACAAATGATTCACTTAGGTTCGATCTATTAATTTTAGTTCATTTCACTAAAGAACTAAAATTGAACTCTTAAATAAAGATATAATAATTTAATATTGCTCATTCTTACCCTAGACAATCTTAATGGAGATAGTGTATCATCGTGTAGAATATCAGTAATCGCAAAGAGCTCATAGACCGCCTATAGCTCTCCAAGTTACCATATTTACCCATATGACCACATTTTGAACTTGGATATTTTGACTTGTCCAGAAGCCATATTTCAATAGATACTATTGAAAACTTAACGTTAAGATTTAATATCCAATACCTCAAAACATCCATATGATGATATTCTACTCTCATTTAATAAATGGAGCCACGATGTCCATATCTATAAATGAAGTCCTCTATCGATTAACAAATGAATACCACCAAACTATAGAGGATAGACTATGCTATATAATCGTACTCATTGATAGCTCAAATGATAACACTTGCAACCATAAGTCCATCATTTATCTCAGGATTGAGATAGACTCTCTGATTGTCTTCAAGTGAAAACTTTTATCCCTTGACGGTTCTGGATAAAGTATTTCACTATGATCATATTCAATGCACCCAGTGCACTAGATTCTTTTGCCCAAAGACACCACACTTTGATGATTTTAGACTCATCATAACACATTTGATCACACTCAAATGCTTGCAAAAGAATCTACAACTTTAACAAGATAAAAGCGCCCAACCTTTATCTTAAGTTGTGAATATTATTCAAGACTAACTAAAGAATTGTGTCTACCTCATACATATCCAGATGTACGAACAATTCTTCTTTTCTCATATTCTTTTGACCTTATGATTATTTACTTTTGACAATTATAATAATTAAACTATAAATGCTATAAGATTTGTTAAACTAGAAATAACTTTATTAATATGAAAAGATTGTCAAATATATTATTACACTCTTGCTATTGAGCATAATCCTAACAGCTGACTCCATTTGAAGAAAGGTTGAAGTTGGAGAAGGATGGGTATGGTGAGCGAGTTGATGCTACCATCTTTCGGAGGCTAGTGGGAAGTCTAAGATACTTAACTTCTACTAGGCCTGATATTTCTTATGGAGTTGGGCTTATTAGCAGGTTCATGGATTCTCCGAGGCAATCTCACTTGCAGGCTAGCAAGCGTATCTTGCGATATGTGAAAGGTACATTGGGTGATGGTATCTTTTACTCTTCCGCTAACAAAGTCGAGTTTGTTAGATATACAGATAGTGACTGGGTAGGTGATACAGAGAAGAGGAAAAATACCTCCGGATTTGCATTCCATCTTGGTTCTGGGGTATTTTCTTGGTCATCGAAGAAGCAACAGGTGGTTGCTCTATCGACAACTGAAGCTGAGTACATTGCAGCTGCTGCTGGTGCTATACAGGTTGTGTGGTTGTGTCGCATACTTTCTGAGTTGTAGCATCAACAGGATGCTCCCACGGTGATCTACTGCGACAACAAGTCCACAATTTCTCTCACCAAGAATCCAGTATACCATGGCAGAAGTAAGCATATTGACATCAAGTTTCACCTGATACGAGACTTGGTGAAAAACAAAGAGTTCGTGATCGAGTACTGTCATTCAGAAGAACATGTTGCAGACATCTTCACAAAGCCGCTCAAAGTTGAAACTTTTCATAAACTTAAGAAGTCTTTGGGCATGATGAGCTATGAAGGACTTGGTTTAAGGGGAGTTATGTAGGATTAAACCAAGTTATTATTGTTATTATCTTTAATTATCAGTTTAGATATTAGGTTGGATTTATCCTTTAGATAATTCCTATTTATCAGATAGTTAGGATTATCAGTTTTTATTTCTTTATTATTATCAGTTAGAGGTTTGATGTTATCATGTTACCTCATCCCAGCTACTATAAATAGTTGGCAGCATTTCAATGTTAAACATCAATTAAATAAATAATTCTTCAGTAAACACTTTTGTGTGTGTGTGTGTGAGAGATTTTACATTATATAATTGAAAATATAAAAGTTATCAAAAAATATAATTGAAAATATAAATATTTTAAACCAATAAATGTAAGAAAACTTACATGAATTTCCATGGCGTTTTTCACTAGGCCAAACTTCATCCTCCACTATATGAAAGTTTTGAAACTCAGTACCACAATAAATACAAAACACCTACAACAGTCCCAAAAAAGAATTCAGCAAGAATGTGAAAAACAAATAAATAAATAATTACATGTATACCTATTTAATTTTACTTCACAATTAAACTATATTCGAATACCAGATTTATAATAATAAAACAAAATTGTCCCCTTTGGAAATATTAAATTTATAAACAAATCCAAAATCCAAGTTCTTCATAGGAATTTTATTGAACATATTATATGCAATCACTATATCATAAAAAAAACATATAGCAAAACAAAGAGTCCTAAATAATGAAAATTAATCAACAAATATTAACACCCAAATAATAAACCAACATAATAAAAATTATTTTCTTTTAAATTTCTTACAATTGTTATTGTAAAAGATTTACCAAATGAGTGATCTGTACCATGAAAGTCTTCAATAAAAAAATGGTTTCTTCTAAAAGATTTAGTTGTAGGTTTTAGAGAAATTAAAAAATATGTGAAGAATGAGGAGTCAATAATTAGGATTGGAGTAAAAAGAGAATAAGAAGTGTGTTAAAGATTAACAAAATAAAAATGGACAAGAAAATGGTAGGAGATAGGCGGCTTGGTGGAGATAAGTAGGGTTAGGGAAAAATAAAAAATAGGAAAACTGTAAAATATGGAGAAAGAAAAAGAAAGGAAAAAAAAATTGACCGGAGAGAGACTCGGCTAGGTAAATAGGATTAAAAGGAAAAAAGGAAATGAATAAAAAGTGGAGTAAAAGTGTTAAGTGAGAATTGAAAATTATAGGAAAGAAAATATACGAGCTAAAATAAAATGACTAAATATATAAAATTGTAAATATAAATACTAAGAAAGAAAGTAATATATTGAATAATATATATATATATATATATATATGTATATAATGTCATGTTTATCAAAATAATTAAAATTTAACATGATAATAGTATATTTCATTTTAATTTTTTATCTTAAAATTTAAAAAATAAAAATTCAAAATTTTATGCATTAACAATAATCATCTTGCATAGTACAATGAATCCTACCCATATAATATTGTATTTCCAATTGCTAGTTACTTGTAGTCGAAAAAATCTATTGTATTTTTTAGGGGTAGGTACCTGTCGTCGGAAAAATCTATTGTATTTCTGAGGGGTAGGTACACTCGGTCGAAATAGTATTGGTGCCTAAACTTTGTGCCATTTTCACAATATTTTTGACGTATTTCGATATTATTTGTGAGGGGATTTTTGTTGTCGGAAATGATATGCAATATTTTTATCTTTTTTGACGACATGATTTTTACTGTCAGAAAAACAACCATTTTTGACTAAATTTTGGCTTTGTCGGAAATATTTGATCAGAAAAGACCATTTTTCTTGTAGTGGGTGTAATTGTGTGGATCAATCTTGATAGTGTACTTGTTTCATCAATTAGTGGATTGTGTGATTGTCTTGGTCAATAACGACTCGTGGATGTTTCCCCTCTTTGGAGGTCAAAGAGGGTTTTATTACGTAAAAATCCTAGTATTGATAATTATCTCTATCTCTATCTCTCACACCGAAGAAGAACTGAAGAAACGAATTCTGAAGAGAACCGCTAAGTGAACCGCGCTGCGGACACATGCATAGGGAGCGGCGCAGACAGCGGTACATTCCAGTGAGTGGAGCGCGGTGCAGACCGCAGCGGAGGCAAAGACACCAGCTGCGGTATTCTGAGCGGTGGACATCAGTAGCTTTCCGCGGTCCAGGCCGCGGGTGGCCAACCGCGACCCAGACCGCGGTAATGACGGATTTTGCCAAATCAGGAGTGTTGGCGATAAAAGGAAAGGTTTTCTTCTGGAAGTTCTTATGTTTATTGGAATAGGAAAGTCTTATGCTTATAGAATAAGGATTTCTCCTTTACAAGATAACTTGTCATAATAGGAAATATTATTTATGTGAAACAAGGAAATCTTGTATGTATAGGAAAAGGATTTCCTTGTTGATTTAAACTCCCTGTAATTCATATAAATATACCATAATAGCTAGGCTATTGTAGATGGAGCAAATTAGCAATTAATTAGAGAGATCTCAAAGAGAGCATTGGGTGTAATTGGGTTTGGGGTTAGAGAGAGAAAAATCCTGAGAGTGAAGTTGTAACAATTTTCTTCATAGTGGATTGATTTCTTGTCGTCCTGACGGCCGTGGTTTTTTCCCGATTTGGGTTTCCACGTAAAACTCTTGTGTTGTTGTGTGTTTGGATTTATTTTCTTCTTCATCTTAATTCTTTTGCTATTGTTTGTTTGTGTTCTATCCGGCAACGCTTCCACGTAGTGACGTCTTGTACGCTAACAATTGGTATCAGAGCCACGGTTGCTTGATAGTGTTTTAACAAACTAGATATGGCAAAGTTGATGAGATTCGAAGTTGAGAAGTTCGATGGAAAAATTAACTTTGGCTTGTGGCAAGTTCAAGTCAAAGATTTGTTAATCCAATACGGTTTACACAAGGCGTTGAAGGGCAAACCAACCCCTGCGAACCCTGAAGGCTCTGGAGATCTTAGTAAAGAAACGGCTGGTACTAGTTCTGGAAAACCTGTGATGAGCGACGATGATTGGGAAGATTTGGACGAGAGGGCTGCAAGTGCGATACGATTGAGTCTAGCCAAGAATGTTCTTGCAAATATTCATGGAACATATTCAGCAAAAGAACTTTGGGAGAGGCTTGAAGAATTGTATCAATCAAAGACCGTCTGCAACCGATTCTACCTGAAGGAGCAGTTTCACATGCTGCAGATGTCTGAAGGTACGAAAATTTCTGATCATCTTGGAGTGCTCAATGGGATAGTTTCCGAATTAGAGTCGATTGGAGTAAAGATTGATGAAGAAGACAAAGGATTAAGACTAATCTGGTCCCTTCCACCATCCTATGCGCACATGAAGCCAATCTTGATGCATGGGAGTTCAACCATATGTTTTGGAGATGTAGCGAACAAACTAATCTCTGAGGAACGAAGGCTAAAGAGTGAAGGTAAAACTTCTGATAACTCTGCTCTTCTGGTTGACAGGAAGGAGGGAGACTCCAAAAGAAAAGTCACTTGTTGGGGATGTGGACAGTCTGGACACATAAGGAAAGATTGTAAAATTAAGAAGACAAGTGCGGCTAAAGGCTCCAAAGAGGGGGATCCGGCAATCACCTCTCTTGAGTATGACGACTACAGCGATGCCCTCTAAAGGGGCATAAACATCCTCATGGCATGACCGCTAGTTGCCATAAAAGAGGATGTATTGCTGATAGCGGGTCCACAATTGCGCACGGGCATTGGTTAGGAGGTGATGCAAGGTGTGTGGTGGACAAGATTGTCGATGGCTAAGCGAACTCCCTGGGAACCTAACGTGAGGAGTTGCACCACAATTTCAGCAAGGTAAATTTTGACATGTGCCGGTGAAATCTTGGGATGGGTGTTCCTAAGTGGTTATACCTAGTGGTGGGTATGTTGATTCTCGGTGTTGAGAGCCGTAGCTACGGACAAAGTTTTTTTTTTTTATTGGGAATTCTCGCCATAAGGGAGGATTGTTGGATATGGCTTGAATTTCCATGGTTACCAAACAGGATTCACCAATGCGAAGACTTCCTGGAGACATGGGACACGTTTGGAAGTATGAGATCGAGATTGAGGGAGGCTTGAAGACCGAAGAAGAACTGAAGAAACGAATTCTGAAGAGAACCGCTAAGTGAACCGCGCTGCGGACACATGCATAGGGAGCGGCGCAGACAGCGGTACATTCCAGTGAGTGGAGCGCGGTGCAGACCGCGGCGGAGGCAAAGACACCAACCGCGGTATTCTGAGCGGTGGACATCAGTAGCTTTCCGTGGTCCAGGTCGCGGGTGGCCAACCGCGACCCAGACCGCGGTAATGACGGATTTTGCCCAGATCAGGAATGTTGGCGATAAAAGGAAAGGTTTTCTTCTAGAAGTTCTTATGTTTATTGGAATAGGAAAGTCTTATGCTTATAGAATAAGGATTTCTCCTTTAAAAGATAACTTGTCATAAATAGGAAATATTATTTATGTGAAACAAGGAAATCTTGTATGTATAGGAAAAGGATTTCCTTGTTGATTTAAACTCCATGTAATTCATATAAATATACCATAATAGCTAGGCTATTGTAGATGGAGCAAATTAGCAATTAATTATAGAGATCTCAAAGAGAGCATTGGGTGTAATTGGGTTTGGGGTTAGAGAGAGAAAAATCATGAGAGTGAAGTTGTAACAATTTTCTTCATAGTGGATTGATTTCTTGTCGTCCTGACGGCCGTGGTTTTTTCCCGATTTGGGTTTCCACGTAAAACTCTTGTGTTGTTATGTGTTTGGATTTATTTTCTTCTTCATCTTAATTCTTTTGATATTGTTTGTTTGTGTTCTATCCGGCAACGCTTCCGCATAGTGACGTCTTGTGCGCTAACATTTTATCGTGGCCATGATACTATTGTTGTTACTTGTTAGTTCTCTGTGAATTTGCAGTGTATCCAAACAAATTATTAGTGTAAACTACTTTGCATTGATATAGGGCTGGGGTTGGGGTTGGCAAAATTATGGGCAAAAAAAAAAAGAATTATTCATCAAAATGATCAATTACTATTTTCTTTCTGTTAAACTTAAAATCACTTTAAACATGTTATAAATGGAAAAATTCTATAAATATTTTTGTTAAGGTACAATAATTGGTAAAGGATAATATCATTGTGGTCAATTATCAAGCAGTGATTATTCATTCCTTTGATGTTGTAGTGCAACATATAATTGGTGACCAAAGAAAAAGGAGTAATTGCACAAACGTCCCCGATTTTAGGCTTAATTACACGTATATGGACTCTTTACCAAATATTACACAAACATCCCCTACCGTTAGTTGACTTCCATCCAAACTAACTGTTGACCATATTTTTAGTATTAAAGTCCAAAATACCCGTATTTACTTATTTATACATTATTTTGTTCCCCTTAAAATAAATTAATTATATAAAAATGCAAATAAAAAAATTTTAATTATATTTTTTTCAAACAAATTTTAAAAGATAAAAATATATAAAACAAAAACTTTAGACTTTAAAAAAATTAGAAAAAGGAATAAAAGAAAACTTTTAAGAAAAGAAATGGACAACAGATATCAAATACGCCACTGATGGGATTTGGATCCACAGTCATATAAAACAAAACTAGATTTTGAGTTTTTAACATTAAAATACAATCATTATTGATGATTGAAAATCAAATATAATTATGTAATCTCATTTATTGCTAAAAATCTTGTGGCTTGAATGAAATCCTATTGATGATTGAAAATTGAATATAATTGTGGTTTGTTGGTTTATGAATCATCAATATTGATTGTATTTTAATGTTAAACTTAAAATCTAGTTTTGTTTTTTATGATTGTGGATTCAAGTCTCAGCAACGGCGTATTTGAGATCCGTCCTTCAATTTTTTTTTTGAAAAATTTTATTTTATTCTTTTTTCTAATATTTTTAAAAGTCTAAATTTTTTGTTTTATATATTTGTCTTTTAAAATTCATTTGAAAAAAATATAATTAAAATTTTTTTATTTGCATTTTTATATAATTTATTTTATTTTAAGTGGAACAAAATAATAAATAAGTAATTAATGGTATTTTGGACTTTTAATACCAAAAAACTGGTTAACAGTTAGTGTGGATGGAAGTCAACTGAAGGTAGGGGATGTTTGTGTAATATTTTGTAAAAAAGTTTATATGCGTTTAATTATGCCTAAAATCGGGGAAATGTTTGTGCAATTACTCCAAAAGGGGAGGGGGGGTGGTGGTGGGGTCTCAGTCAACTGGCTGTGTAGCCACAGGCATGGCATGCCCACCGCCTACTTGGGCCAGAATGGTCCATTTCATCTGTCAATAAATTAACAAGAGTAGTGTTATTGACACACCTCTGCTGATCTATTCATGCCTCACTTTTTAAAATTTTGATTTAATTAAATAAAATTAAATTTTTTATTAAATTTTTTGGTTTATTTCCAAAACTACCCATTTTACTTATTTTTCAAACTTAATACATACCATATATGATCTATCTATCTCTTATCTCTGTATATGTATACATCTCTCTCACCTTCATTGATTGATTTATTTATTTCTTCTTATTTCTTTTTTTTTTAGTTTTTTTTTCTTCTTATTTCATGATGGAAACGAAAAAATAAAAAATAACAGGGTACTTCAACACAACGACAACTTGATATCATTCTAAAGAAAAAATAAATTTCAAACTTATTTCCAGAGAATGAATTGTTTCCAGATGCTTACTATCATTGTCGGACAATTCTTACTTTATGTCATTCTCAGACAATTCTTAAGATGTTTGATATCGTTCTTAAACAATTCTTCCATATTCTTGATATCGTTCTCAAACTCTTTCATAATATTTTAGATGTATGTAAGAAGCAGATTTACGGGTTTAAGAATTAATTTTTTTTTGAAGAAGAAACAAATTATTAGGGTTTTTTTTTTGAAAAGGAATATGAAATTTTAATAGATTTACTTTGAAGAAGATTTCTTTCATAAATTGTATGTCTCTTTAAGTAATTTTGATAAAGGAAAAAAAAAGAATATTCTATAATTTAAAAAGTGAGGCATGAATAGATCAGTAGGGGTGTGTCAATAGCACTACTCATTAATAATGAAGCCCAAAACAGAAGTCTAAAAGCAACAACATTTAGGGGTTGTTTGTTTTTTATGTAAAGTCTTATAAGACATTAATTTGTTAGATATATGGACAAGTCTTATAAACATTAATTTGTTAGATATATGGATAAGTCTTACAGATTAAGATAGTATGATATGTTTGTTTTTTCATTTTGGACAACTTATTATAAATATAAAACCGATTAGATAGTGTAAGGGTTTATTTAAAATTGGGAATTTTTAGAATTGATTTTTAGGGTTTTATTATATGCTGATAAAATTGTAAATGTATGAATTGTTATAGGATATTTGTGGAAATTTACTAAAAAAAAATCTCTACAGTAGAACTTTTTTAATAAGATAAAAGTCAAAAAAATTTACTTTTTCTAGGAGATATATATATCTTAAAATAAGATATAAATTAAAAAAACAAACAAATCGATTTATCTTAATTTAAGATAATAGAGACAATAAGTCTTATAGTGAAAAAAAAAAAAACAAATAGCCCTTAAACTATAGTAGAGAGCATTGATTAGAAAAGGAGAGAAAGCAATTCAATTGATAGTTTTTTTCTATTCAAATGTTACATTAATTCGGGATTTTTAGGGAACGGGAATAGACTTGAACCCATAACCCCATAGTGCAGGTATGATGAACAATATCTCTTAAATTAAAAGATAATAACATAATAATTATACAAAAATACTTGATATCAATTCGACTTTCGTGAATTTCGTGAGTAATCTCTCTAGCTTAGTCAAACATACTATTGATTTGCTCGATAAAGTGCTATGAAATTGTTGTATCGGTATATATGAAAATATATTTAGTCAGTGAACTAATTTGTAAGATCAAAGAGATAGCTAGCATTAACATAACTCCACAAACACACAACGCATCTTGGTAAAATAAGTAGTGTATCTTCTTTCCACATAAGTGATGAGGGGTTTAAATCTCATCATACATATTTTATAAGTATTTGTGAAAAGTTTTCTTTTCATATTGTGGAAATAGTTATCTCCCTTTATATGATTAGATATCAGAACCGTACATATATTGTTTGATATGATTCAGTTACAGGATCATTGAGTTGGTGTATAGCAGCTATATCTTACAATAGATTTACTGCAAATAACGATAGCATACCATATTTATTGCAACAGATTTACTTCATTTATTGTTTGATTTGTATTGGTCCATATTTATGGAAAACATCAAGAGATGTCAGTGTTATTATTTATTTTTATTTTTGTTGCTAATAATAGCATACCACATCCTATATTCCTATCCAATAATTAATTTTGGGTATTGTTTCGTACCCATACATGTTATTGTCAACCCGTAAGTCCATAACTTGTTGTAAATTGACTGTGAAATATTGTACATTTGTATATAGAGCATCTCTGATGTAAATATGTATTTTTAGGTTTTTAATTAGTGATATATAAATATATATATTGAATATAGATCCATTCTATCAAAAAAAATGTAAGAATTACATATTCTCATTTCCAATGTAATTATCTAAAATTAAATATGTATTTATTTTTGGCCAATCATTTTAAAACATTTAATTCACTATCTCCCATTTTATATTTTTTTATCAAATATGTATCCATCTTTGATCAATCTCATTCTCTCTCCTCTTTTATTTTATAATTAAATGAGGTGTACTCTTATTGTTGAGAAAAAGTTAGAAATTCTAATCGGTATTTCTATAAGAGTTTCTAGAATTAAAAACTCAACTCCATATTCTCTATTTTTTTTGTCACATCACATCTATACTGTATTGGAGAGAGTTTTTCTAACTGTTTATCTATCTATCATATATCATACTTAATTTTTTTAAATACATATTTGTATCAGAGATACTCATAATTGGTTGACAAAACAAAAATGAAGTGCTATGCTGTGTAGTTGATATATGGATACCGACATTCTGATGAAACTCTAGCAAAAACCAATCCAATATTATATTGAAATTAGCAATTTCTTGATAATAAATCCACAAGAACTTTAATAAATGTACAATCATTTTCAGACTACACTTTTTTTTAATTAGGGTTTAATATTTTGATTTACTTTCAAGGATATCATTTTTGTCCTCATTAGTCATTTTGTTTAAGGATATTTTTATAATAATTTTTTAATGAGAAATGGGAGGTAATAAATTAAATTGTTACGTGGCAATATATGTACTATTGTACTCTATAAATATAATTTATAAATCCACACAATTTTCTACCATGCCAATACAAAAGGGGTGGAACAATGAAGGGTGGTTTAATTGTTTAAATATTGTTATCCTAAATATAGTCTTATATTTATTCATTAAATCTTAAAATGTATGGTTATATGACCCAAAATGAAGTTAACTTAAAAAAAAGTGGCGGAATTAATCAGAAAATAAAAATAAAAATATAAGATATGAGGTCAGGGGTGAATCCAGGATTTTATATCAGGCGGGGCTAAACTAAATATTAGTAATAATTTTATTTTTGAGTACTCAATAGGTGAATACCTATTTTATTCTAGTAATAAACAAATTATAAACAAAATTATCTAAATTAAACTAATCCTAAATCAATTATAATAAAACAAGGTTACTTAACAAAATAATAAATAAGCATATAAAAATAATTAACAATTAATGCTAAAATTAAGAAAACCGACCCAAAAAAAAACAAAAGCAAAGAAAAATTGGTGGGATATATGGTGAAACACGAAAATCAAATAAAAGGTGATGGGTATATTTATAATATTTGTTAAAATAAAAGTTAAATTGTAATTTACATATGGTAAAATTGTAATTTGATATAAAATATCAAGTAAAATTGTAATAATACACACATTTTTTTTTAAAAGGCAGACGGGCTTTAGCCTAGTCTAACCCATGCAATCCTTCGCCCATGTATGAGGTTGATTCAATGGTAAACCCCTCACACCTATGTCAATGAGGTCGTGGGTTTGAATCCACTAATTCCCAAAAAAAATCCTAAATTTATATAATATTGTAATTCAAAAAAAAATAATGAAAAATAGGGGAAAATTAAATTTTTGGCTGGCAATACATGATTGTACTCTATATTAACAATTTTCTACCATGCCAATAAAAAAAATTATAAAAAAAAGTGGTGGAAAAATGAACTCTACCACTATGGTTTTAAATTTTGTTATTGTAAATATAGTTTAACATTTATTCATTAAATCGGAAGATGTGGGATCATGTGACCTATAAATCCACAACAATGTCAATTTAAAAAAAGAGATGGAGGAGTTACTCAGAAAAAAATAAAAATATATACAAATGTTATACACCTGATGATGCTATGGATAAAGATAAGTGACGGAAGAGTAACCCTAACTCTAAGCCTTGTAGCTTTGATTCTATAATATATAACACAAGTATAATCACTCAATTCAACAACTTAAAACAACCGGGACCCAAGTAGCCTGATGCTCTAGTTTTATTATTTTATATATTATCTCACATTTTATTAATTTCATGATTTATTATCTCGTTTGATTTTATATATGTATATAATAATAAATAGAAATAAAAGCTTAAAATAAGATTTGAGGCGGCTGAGTTTCAAAATTCACCCCCACGTCAATTATTTTACAGCATCAAAACCTGTTGAAAATAATTTACGAATTTTATTTCCAACCGTAAATAACAATAATTATTGATTTTGTTTATTCTGTTTAATATGTCACTGTCGTCTTTATCTAAGTTATTAATTATTAATTAGGATCAATTCTATTACGACACGCTTCAACGTGTGAAAATGCTAATAATTAATTGTTTATCTTTTTGAAGGTCATGAAGCTTGTTGCTACTTATTTGGTTGTTTGACAAAAAGTATATTATTCAAATTGAAACGTCTGGAATCTGGATTTTAAAGAAATAACCCAAATTCGTTTTAACTTAACCACATGTCTACTTTAAATATGCTTTGAGAGTTTGAGTCTTCCTCCAGAATTCTCTATGTATTGGTCAAATGAAATGAGCCACTAATATTTCTCTTTTAAAATAAATAAATAAAGAATTAAGAGTTTAAAGGGAAAAATGTAATGTTAGTTATCCGTATATCTGTAACTTGTTAAATAACATCTTGACATATATATATATATACATTTATATATAAATTTAAAATCATAAAATGTGATGTCAAAACCGCTTTTAAATTCAATGATCCACGTTTAAAAAACTGATATATCTTATATCAGTTCGAGTTGACAATAAAAAATTTATATATATATATAACTCTCTCATTAAAGACGTATCAATTGTTATTAAAATATATTTAGATTATGAACACGATTTAAAATATAATTTATATTATATAAAAGAGATTTTTATATATTTTATAATTTTATAATTTTATAAATAAATATGAGACTTTAATTATCTTCATCGTGAATGTTTTTGAAAAAACTAATAGACTTGAGCTATAAGTATACTTGCTTATTTGATTTAAAATTTGGGGGTATATAAAATTTTTATTTAAAATTTGGATATATAAATTTTATATAGAAAAATATAAAGAAATACGTATTTGGTTGTCACTAAATATAATAAAATATGGTGTGACTTTCATAGGCACGTGATTGATGTTGATCTATTACTTGGAATTCTTCCATGCTGAATAGCACACCTTTCCATTAGATTCTGTTCATTTATGACGGAAGTGGACAAGAGGAAAGTTGCTTTTCATGAATTTCAATTTTCAAGGTATTTACTTTTTTTTTTTTAAAGATTATTACATATTTTAGTTTCTTTCAAATAATTGCAGTCGATTTAGGGTTTGTAGGCATGGAAGATTAGAGGACCAATATACAAAAACTAGGATAAGAGGGAGGGACCCCCCAGGCCCCCTCTCCCTCTGTCCCTGTTTGTAGGAGGACATGATTCCGACCAGAGTGTGATGGGCATTTTAGTGATGAACCTCATTCCGTATAATTGTATAGAGTAATTTAAACAAATGTAAAAAAGTGTTGTTTAGGTCAAATTATTGACATAAATAATTGTAACTTGTAAGTACCGACTAACTCAATATATATATATATATATATATATATTAGTTAGAGCCTTTGATATTGATCAATCATAAAGAAATTTGGAGGAGGGGTTTGATATATATATATATATTATAAAAATTTAGGATTTTATAAGAGAAAGAGAGACTCGATCGAACCCATAATTTCGTAGTGTATGTGTGGTTGTCTGAAGGACATACTAATAGACTAACTTCGTCTTGTTATTTGAAAATTGAAATGGTGTCCAATTTTAAAATAATAATAAAACTTTTTGCTTTTATTTTTTATTTCTTTTTATTGAATATACACATTAAACACGCAAGCTTTAGAAGCTTTCTTAGCTTGCAAATTATATCCAAAAATAAATATAATAAAATAAATAAAAAGAAAAAAAATTCTTTCACTTCAGCATCATTTATTTTTGAGTAATATTGTACCAACCCAAAAAATTCATTCCAATTGATGTATAAAATGAGTTGACTTCCTCAAACAAATCAAGAAGTAATGTGATAAATTATATGATAATAATAAATCACTTGTCATATTATTTGGGTTAGTTTTTGTACTAAATCTTTAAATTGGCTAGCATTTGTGTTTATTTTTTAGGTAAGTGGAAAACAGTTGCAAATTCTACAAGCTAAATATTATTATTTTTTAATTAAGTTATGAGTGGATATACTCATATACCTGATAAATTTTATAATTTCAGGATTCTTAATTTATTACATTATACCATTTACATTTGCAAAACAAAAGATGGAAAATATTCCATTTCCTTTTTTTTTTTGGGTTAGAAATCTGATTCAATCTTTATAAGTTAACCTTTGAATTCTATATATTATCAAGTTTGTGAATTTTTACACCTTATGCACATGTGAATTTATAACTTCTTCTACATTCATATTTCTCATCCTATTTAGGCTTTTGATTTACACAGATATATATAGTCTTTCTATTATCAGTTCAAACTAATATAAGATATCAGTTCCTTACATTTAAGTCATTTAATTTAAAAGATGTTTTGACAAGTGCATACAGCCAAGTTAAATTATTTAAATTCAATGGTCTATGCAAGAAACTGATATATTTTATATTAATTCGAATTGACAATAGAAAAATTATATATATGACAGAGTAATATGAGCCCTTTCCCACGTAAAAACTTTGAAAATCATTTTTTAAAAAAATTATAATCTTCTCAAAATTAAGATATTGTACACTATAACCCTCTAATAATAATATATTATTATTATTACAACTCTATCCTAATGCTTTTATGTCAGCAATCGGAGATGCATGGTGCATCCGCATTCACCCAAGTTTTAGCCCTTTTTGTGTTATATTGAACGGTGACAAATGACAATAGGCCATAATTAAGTTTCATGATGAATTTTTGAACTTATCTTGAAAATTGAAATTAAATACAAACAATTGTGAAGTTTTTCTTTTTAGTTGACATCAAATTATCGTCAATATCACTCATTAAAATAGATGACGAACAGACCATCTTGATTTAATGTTGTCTTTTCGTACCACTATCTATTATCTCTAATTTATATAATTAAAAAGTAATAATATCAACAACTGTTCCTTCAAAATTATAAGAGAATCTCCGACCAACACACTGTTTAGACCAAAAACATAAATTTGGTGTAAAAATCTTCTCCTACCAACACACCACAAACTCCAAAGATTTTTGGTGTTGGTGTACACTGTAGTTATACCAAACTCTCTTCTGTTTTTTTTTCTTCTAAATATCATATCACATGCTTTTATTCTTTACGATTACTAATTTAACATTTTCATATTTAATTATAATAATATATATATTTTAAAAATATCGTTGAAAAGATCTCAACAAAATGATAACAATATTGATATATATTTAATTTAATTAATTTACTTATTAATTATATATTTAATTAATTTAAAATTTTATAATAATTTACAGATTTATTGAAAGAATATTCTTTAAAGATATTTTTTTATATAGAATTTGATATGAAACATTAGAATGGAAAAAATATTTGATGTAAGTTTATTCTCCAAAAATGCTTTTTTTTATTACTAAATTGGTGTAATAAAATGGAGATTCTCTGATGTCATTATCAAAGTGGCACCATTTTTTCATTTTAAATTTGTGCCAATTTGATAATCCCAATGCCATTCCCTATAATTTATTAAAAAAATCTAAAGGCCAAATTCACTGTACTCAACAAAATCAATCAAGTTCAAACAAATTGAGATTCCAGAAAGTAAAAGATAAAAAATATAATAACTAAAGATGATATCAAATGAATCTTGGCCACTAAAGAAAAGATTAAAATAAATATCAAGGGACATACTAATCTTTTTTTTAAGTATAATTATAACTGGAACCTAGTGAGATTAGACTTTACAAGTATAACCCGAAACTCCCATTATATCGGGAAAGAGCTTCTCATACTTTAAGATTTAATAGCCAAATATGGAACAATAATTATGTACACACCAATGCTTGAACCTTGGTGGTGGAACCACACTTGGGAGATTCCAACCACCAAGGCCATAGGCCATTGGTAGGGACCTACTAATCATTAAAAAGTAATTCAGTTTAGAAGTAAATGCCTTACATCCGTATCCGTAAATTTATAGAGTCCAGTTATTCTATTTTCTTTCAATTCCAAAATATCAATAGTTTTTTATAATAAAAAATACCAAAACATCTTTATATTGATACATAGATAAAGTGACCTCTAAACTCATCTAATATTATTCTTTAAAAAAAAAAGATTATATAAATGCGAGATTTTTTTAGGTATTATTATACCATTGAGTATGCAATGCAATTATAAACATTTAAATTCAAATTTATAATTATCCTTAAAAAAAACAAATTATAATTGTAATTATTAATTTATCTAGATATTGCAAGTTGGCAACTCATATTTATTTAAATGAACATAATTTAATTAATTGTGTCAATGGTGCTATCGTATTGTATTTATATATCGTTTCAAAAAAGTGTACGCATGAACTCAGATTATATTTATAAATTGTGTTAAAAAATTTAAGGTTTTATTAGACGTACATATAAATCCATTGATTTTTATGGAGTTATGGAACCATTTCCCAAGAAATATGATTTTGTGCGTGATAACCACTCTCTTAATAATGTCATATTCTCACCATCATTTTACTGCTGACGAGGAAGAGTAAGACACTAATTTTTTTTTTTAATAATATAATTACTTCCATTCTTGCACATTATTTGTACATATAACATATTAACCTTATAACAATTAAAAATTTTCACCATTTATGCATATGTTTGAATCCAAAATTATCATAATAATTATTAACTTTTATAAAAAACCATATATGATGGGAATCACTACCCTTGTATCATAAATCAACGAGTCCACGACATATCTACTGGTCTACTACTCGAGTCAACAAGTCAAAATCGATCTAAATGAATCACGTTGATATATTAAAAGAAGAAAAGATCACATTGACATATTAAAGGAAGAAAGTTTCCGATAATAAAAAATCGAATCTATGTTACAAGAAGAGGTTGCAACTGGAAAGTTGTAGGTTGCAGGATGAGGTTGTATATTACAGATTGCAAGTTATAGGATGATGTTGTCGTTTGTAGGTTATAGCCTACAGATTATAACTATCAAAAAACAAGTACGCATGACCAAGTCGAGGAAGTTATGTTCTGTGCATTATTCGCCCACAATAATAAAGGTTGAGCTTCACGTGTTATTCGTCCACGACATGAAATGGAGAATGAGCTCCACATATGACTCGTCGCCATCATAAAACCAACCTAACACTTGGAATAAGGTATACAATTCTTTTTTTTTGAGCAATTTAATGACTTAACACTTCTTTTTTTCAACTCTGATCGAATTTTGACTTAAGCTTTGGAGAGGTCACGCCGACAACGTCATCCACTTATGTCATGATAAATGTCACTCTATAGTTTAACTTTTGAGGCTTGTGAGCTCGAAGGGTTAGACTTAAAGGTAGAGCCGAACTCAAAGAATGAAAAAGGTTAAAGCTCGGCAGACCAACCAATATTACACTAGCAAGCCCACCTTAAACAAAGCTTATAGGAAGAGTAGGGCCTAACAAAAACCTAAAGGTCCAATCTGTAACCAGCTCTCAATTCTGGCTGGACCTAAAAGTTATAACTTGGCTCGACCTAGCTCGGTCAATTTGACACCTCTTAGCACATTGTGAGACTTTGAATCTCGAACACTAACTTGAAACAAAAATGGACTAATTGTACAACCACCCCTAAGGTTTGGCCTAGTTACATATAGATGGTATTTTTGGATATAATGACACACTCATTATCTAACCTTTGAAAAATGTTATACGAACATCGCCTACATTAAATTCGGACCATTAACTTCCAACGGTCAATGATAAAAATGCAAAAGTTCCAAAGTACTCCTTATTTTTATTTTTACAATAAAAAAATGAAAAAATGAAAAATGAAAAAATGAAATACTAATTTTTTTGGGTCATTTTACTCACTAGTTCATTTGGAAAAAAATGTATCTATGAATTATGAAAAAAAAAATCTAGGTCCTCATGACCAATTCCAACTATGAAAACCTGTAAACAAATTTTATCCTCATTTCATCTTCTTCCCTAGTTCATCCCTTTCATCATCCTCTCCATCCAACTTCTCAACAACTTCATTAAATAAATTCCATCCACAACAAAATCTAAGGGGGTGTATTCAATCTATTGTTCATTAGAGTTTGGTGAATTTTTTTAAATGATGGATTTTGATGAATTCCGCATATTTCATGTAGATTTTGTTAGATTTCTCTATAGAATTTGTTAGACTTTTACACAAAATTATATGAAATTGGAAATTGGATGGATTTTAATGATTTGTCATGAATTTTTTTTAAAATTTTTTGAAGCATAATATTTGATTGTTGATCATATATATATATATATAAATTTTTCTATTGTTAGTTCAAACTAATATAAGATATATCATTTCCTTGCATGTTTGGATCTGACGGTTCCAGTTCCGGTCTGGTTCTGATGGTTCGGTTCCCTATTAAAAAAAACTAATTAAACATCATCCATGGCCATCATCATCATTCATCCATCATCCATCATCCATCCACCCAAAATCATCTTTTTCATCTGTCAAACCCACCCAAAATCATCCATCATCATCTCATATTCTCATATGTCAAAACCCACCCAAAATCAAAAATAAAAAAAATCAAAAAGAAAGAACAAAGATTAGAGATTGAAGATTCGAAGAGACCACCGAAAATCAAAAAAACAAAAACTCCAAATGCATCCAACAATTTATATTTGAACTTGCAAATCTTGAAGGGCATAAGAGGGAAGCGATTGAAGAGAGAGAAAGAAGAAGAGATCAGATGGAAGAACTGAAGAAGAGATCGGCGACGGGATGGAGAGCAGATCGGCGAAGAGATCGGTCGTCGTTGAGACCGACGAGACATCGACGGGAAGAAAAAGAAAGAAAGAAAGAAAGAGAAAGAGAAAGAGAGAGATCTGTACATATGAGAGAGAGAAAGATAGAAATTGAGTGAGATTCGTGAGAAAGAAGCGAAAGAAAGTGAAAGAAAGAGAGAGAGAAAGTGAAAAAAAAATAAAAAAAAATATATTGTGCGGAACAGCCCGGTTCGAACCGGAACTGGAACTGCCGATTCTAGTCCGGTTGGAATCGGGCGGTTCCGCACAATTTAGAACCGGAATCCGAACCTCCCCAGTACCGGTTCCGAACCGGTTTTGGAAACGGAACCGAATTTTTCGGTTCCAGTTCCGGTTTTTTGGTGACGGTTCCGGTTCGGTGCCCCGGTTTAAACCGAACCGGCGTCATGTCTATTAGCATGTGGACCATTGTGTTTAAATGCTTTGACTTGGATGCATGCACATGTCAAAGCATTTTTAAATCCAATGACCTATATGTTAGGAACTAATATATCTTATATCAGTTCGAACTGACAATAGAAAGACTGTATATATATATATACACACACACACATAAAAGAGTGGATTTCTTATAAATGATCCATAATTTTAATTCCGGTAAGGACTTTGATGAAATCATATCCATTTTTATGAATTTTGATCTGAATTTTTTTGTATATGATATGTTCAATGAAATCTACATATGAATAAAATTTGAGAATTTTTCAAGTATTACAACTATTTTTCTTAAATTTCCCTATATTTCTCTCATTTTCTAATGCCTTCTTATTTAACAAAATTGGGATAAATAGTTATAGTGCTTGAAAAATTCTCAAATTTTATTAATAGGTAGATTTCATTGAACATATCATATACAAAAAAATTCAGTTCAAAATTCATAAAAATGGATATGATTTCATCATGGTCCTTACCGAAATTAAAATAAGGGATCCCTTATGAGAGAACCACTATATATATATATATATACATATATAATAGTTTGAGACCATCAATCACCAACAAATTTATATGAGGCTTTTATTTATATTAATCGAATTAATGAAAATTTGATATTATGAAAAGAATAATTGAATTTTTAAATTATGAAGGCCAATTGTTATATATATATATATATATATATATATATATTGAGAGTGAGGGGTTCTCCTATAAGGGATTCTTTATTGATAAGTTCAATGAAATCTACCTATGAATAAAATTTGAGAATTTTTCAAGCAATTGAACTATTTTTCTTAAACTTTTCTATATTTCGCCCATTTTTCAGATGCATTCATATTTAAATAAAAGGGGATAAATAGTTTTAGTGCTTGAAAAATTCTCAAATTTTATTCGTATGTAGATTTCATTGAACTTATCATTTAAAAAAAATTAGATTAAAATTCATAAAAATCAATATTTATAAGGGATCCCTTTAGGAGAGAACCACTATATATGGTCCATGTATATTTAATATCAATACATTCAAGTCCTCCATAGGAAAAGACAAAATTTATCTTTAAAAAAAATTATATTAATTTGACACTTTTGTTTATATTAATCACATTAATGAAAAATTGATATTACATAAAAAAAAAGAATTTTTTTTATCTACAATGACAACGACTCAAACTTGAGACATTGTCTTGAGATGTCAAAAACACCCAACCCCGTTGGGACCCTCTCCATCTCACCCTATACTAGGCAGGGTGGTTTTCTAAAAACAATGGGCTTGGGGCGGGCGTGGGGCCGAATCCTCCGCTCCATTTTAAAATAGGGTGGAGTTAGGGTTTAGTATTCTCGCCCTGGTCTCGTCCCGACCCCGTTTATTATTTATTTATTAATAATATTAATATTTAATCAATAAAATATAAGATATAATTTTTTAATTAATTAAATAATATATATTTTATTAAAATTATAAAGAATTAACATTAATTTATTTTGTATCCAATGTAAACCTAAGGATGAAGCAACCTCTTTTTTGGATTTCACAATTTACTTTTTCTATTGTTTCTTGTTAATGACTTTTGTGGATTTTATTCTATAGTCAATTATGAACATTTAAAATTTATTTTGTGTGTTAGTTTGAGTTTATTCAAAATATAAGAATTTATTTTATTAAAAGTAACTATTAAATATATAGAAATTGTTCAATATACATAGTTTAAAAACAAATTTGGGGTGGAGTGGGGCAGGGTGAGGCCACCTCCCTCACCAAGAAAATTCCCCGCCCTGAACCCAGTCTTCACTAGACGGGGTTGAGACCAAATAATCTTTTTTGGGGTGGAGTCGGGATTTGTAGTCCCCGCCCTATTGACATTCCTAACATTGCCCGACTATTTCTATTAATTTTAATTATCAATGCCAATTGTTGGATAATTTTTTTGTTGTTGTTAATTTCAATACATCATAAAAGTTTAATCCCTTAAAATCTACAAGGGTTGGGTAAGATTTCTTATAAGCCTTTTTATTTTAAAATTTGATTTTAAAATCCATCCAAATCTATCTAGTTCCATCACTTAGCCAAAATATGCAAAGTCAATGATTTTTTGAATACATTTAGATTTATTTGGATTTCTTAAAAAGTCTGAATTGAATACATTTAGAGGGCTATTTGTTTGTTTGTTTGTTTTAGTTTTTTAATCTTAAGTATTAAAAGCCATTGTTATCTAGAAAATTAGTAGGGATTTTCCGGACAACGGTTAGCCACGAGGTACATGTGTCCCGTAGTGATCCCACCGAGTAGGAGGGGTAGGTTCAGGTTCGTAGATGATATGTGAGGTATGGGCAGGGTAAGCCAGATGGTCCTTGTAGAACCAATTGGTCTGACCAGTGCGCTAGGTCTATCTCAATCCACATTTTCTACCTTTCCTAATTGGGTCGATGCTTTGGTGGGAGTGATACTATCGGGTCAAGATTGATTCTTCAGGTAAGAGGACCATGCATATATCAACACACGGTAAGAAATGTTCATTAATTAATTAATATGGCTCCGAGGAGCTTACAACGTGCAACCAATTAGCATCAATACATAATATCATACCCTAGTGGGATTACAAGGGATATACCTTTCTCTGAATCAGTATTTAGGAGAAATTGGTGGAGAATTTAGTAAAGAAGTAGCCAAGTAGGATTGTAGTTATGATGACCCTTTTTCCCTTAAGGTTGCGATCCTTCCATTCTTTTTGAGAAAATGTATTTATAGGTGTCATTTGTGTAGGTAGGGTTCCTCCCTCTAGGCGGGAGATCTTCTATCAGATCCTCACCAGTCCATTTTGGCGGGCTCGTGGGTAGCACATGCTCCGGAGGGTCGTGATTATTCCACATATGCTTTACTGCTGATCATGCACTTTAGGGGGCTCCTCGAGGCACTTTGGTGGCTCAATATCCCCATTTGATTGGTCGGTTCCAGTTTCGTTCTTTGATGGCATCACCTGTTACTTTTAGCATCTAGTTTTCTTGGGAGCCGGGTTAGCGCTTGTGGCGTTGCCCTATCAAGCGGTGTTCCCTAAGCTTTCCTTTATTAGCTTAGAAGCTTTCTGCATGCATGTTGCCGAGGAAGTGTAATTGCCACCTTGATATTTCAGGTAGTTGACCTTGATTAGAACTTAAATGAAGCTGGATCTGGATGTTGGCGATAGGAGCCCAGGATGGATCTCGTTCATCAGATCCCCTTTTTCTTTTCTGGTGTCTACTGCTTGGGCATTAACTACCTAACTACCTATTGTTCTTTGTTCTATTTTCTCCTTTCTTGGGGTTGTTCTTCTTTAGGGATTGCATCAGTTCTAGGATGGGTTCCAGTGCTTCTAGGGTGAGTCCCCTACTTCTAGAAGCATTGTTAGGGTATAAGTGGTGGTCTACCTAGATTATAAGGTTGCCCTGATCCACCTCTTTCCTTGGTATCTGCCTCTTTCTGGTTGGGCTCTGGTCCCTAGCCTGGGTTTGCTCCGCAGATAGGGTTGGACCGAGTTCCTCCCCTAGTTAGACCTTGGTCCTCCATGGTTTGGGTTTGCTCCCTGGCTAGGGTCCGGTCTAACCATGTCTGGTCCTAAAAACGGACCGGGCCCCTGGCTCGGACCGGGTCCTACCGAGAAGAGCAGGTCCGCGAAGTTCTTGGTAGTGAGAAAATCTTTCCTTTGAGACATGGTTGAATTTTACCGTTAACAGACATTATTTTACTTAAGTCCTTAATATCAATTATTAATGTCTAAGATACTTTCATTTGTTTGTTTATTTTTATTTGGGATCATCTAACTTAAATATTAAGTGGTTTTGTTTTTATTATTCTACCATCATATTAATGAATGACCTAACTTTTGGTATATTCACTCTCATATAAATTATGTATTTTCATTTTCCAACAAATAATTATTTTTATTTTTCAAAAAAAGTATTTACTTTGATTTATTATTATTATTAATTTAAAATAAAAATAATATTTTATTTTTTAAAAAAAATTAATAAAAAAAAGAAAAAAAATGGTGAGAAAGGTCTCCTTCCTCGCTACTGTAGCAGCGAAGGCTGTTTTGCCTCTTTTGAGTAGCAACGGAGGTCGGCAACCTCCTCTATTGAGACAGCCAACCTTTGTTGCCGAGTTTTGAGGAGGCCGGCCATCCCACTGGATGCAAGGAGAAGGCCAGCCGACCTCCTCCCACTGGACACAGGGAGAAGGCCGCCCAAGCTCCCCCGATTAAAGCCTATATAGGCAGGGAAACACCTGTCGTCGTTGCATAGGTCAATCTATGGTTAAGTTAGTTAGGGTTAGGGTTAATTTTAGGGTTGTTTAAGGAATTGAGGATTTTTTATCGAGGATTATTTTTGGTAATAGATTTATTATAGGAGGTTAGTGTTGTAAGAACTTTTCAATATGTTAATTGTGACTTATTAAATAGGTAAAAAGTCAAATTTTTTTAACTTCTTATATAAGATGTTTTTAACTTTATTTAATATTTAAGTCACAAAAACAAACAACACAAGCCACTTAATTTAAGTCCTTGATCAAATTAAGATATATGTAGGGAAAAACAAACAACCCCTTAGATTTATTTGGATTTTAATGGGTCTTTACAGATCTTGGTTGAATACACTCGGACTTTGATAGATTCTTTACAAATCTGAATTGAATACATATAAACTTTTAAAATCTTTTGAATTCCAACCAATTCTAGATGAATACACCCCCATAACACAATGAGATCACCATAATTCCACCATCGTCAAACAGTTCAAATCTAATGGGAGAGGAAGCCCTTGCAATATTTTTCAAAAATCAGGTAATGGTTGTCATTGTGCCCAAAAGTGTCTTATACATGTAATTATATCAACCCTAAGTGTGTTTATGCAATTAGGTCTCGTTTGTTTTGCAGTATTGTATTAAACAATTAAAATGTATTAAAATAATACAATACAGTGTGGCAAACACTGTATTGTATTATTTTAATATATTTTAATTGTCTAATACAACAAACCACACTGTATTGTATTATTTTAATATATTTTAATTGTCTAATACAACAAACATCGTAGTAGCTAATACATTATAATTTATGGTATTATGTCATATTGTATTAGAAAAAAAATATTTTTATCTTTTTTTTCAATAAATATAGAATATTGATAAAATATTATGTTGTTAATGTTTTTTTTTATAATTTTAAAATTATATAGGAAATATTTATTTTATTTATAAAAATATTATTTATTTAAATGTTTTGTTTCAATTAAAATAAATACTTAAATATTTTTATATACAAATATTTATTGATTTATTCATAATAAGGATATTTAAATTAATTATTAACTATTTTTTTTAAATATTATATTTTGAAAATATAATAAAATACAATAAAGTCATTTAAAAATAACTTAATACGATATAATACAATATATCATCAAATACATATTTATATTAATAATTAGGGTAAATTACACTGAACCCTATGATGTTTGAGCAAATTGCTCTTAGATAGATACATTTCTTTATTATACACAAACACCCCCAAAACTTAAATTTGACTTTAAAAATACCTAAAATGCCCCTAGTTATATTATTTTATACTTTATTTTTTTTACCTTTTAAAAAAACACTTTATAAACTTTAATAAAATAAAAAATTAAATAAAAGATATGATTCATTAAATAAATAAGTAGTTTTAAAAAATTAAATACATAAATAATTTTAAAAAAATTAAGTAAATAAATAATTTTAAAAATTAAATAAAAAAAGTTTTAAAAAATCAAATAAATAAATAGTTTTAAATAAATGAAAAAAATTAAAAACATTAACTTTTTTAAGAATATCCATTAATAGAGACAAGATAAGCTCTAAATATCCAAAGAGTGTTGAGAACCTTGAAGTTTCTCTCACCGTCATCTTTACCGTAAAAGTTTGGATATTTAGAGTTTTTCTTGTCCCTATTAATGGATATCCTTAAAAAAATTTAATATTTTTAATTTTTTTCATTTATTTATTTATATTTTAAAATTAGTTATTTTATTTTTTAAACTATTTATTTATTTTTAAAACTATTTATTTATTTTTTTAAACTATTTATTTATTTTATTTTTTAAAACTATTATTTATTTTTTAAAACTATTTATTTATTTTTAAAACTATTTATTTATTTTTAAAATTATTTATTTATTTTTAAAATTATTTATTTATTTAAACTATTTATTAATTTATTTTAAAACTATTTATTTTTTAAAAAACTATTTATTTATTTATTTTTTTAAAAACTATTTATTTATTTATTTGTTAAAAACTATTTATTTATTTATTTAATGAATCCTTTTATTTAATTTTTTTTTTTATTAAAGTTTATAAAGTGTTTGTTTAAAAGGTAAAGAAAATAAAGTATAAAATAATATAACTAGGGGAATTTTAGGTATTTTCAAAGTCAAATTTAATTTTTGGGGGTGTTAATGTATAATAAAGAAACTTATCCATCTAAGTGCAACTTGCTTAAACCTCAAGGGGTTCAGTGCAATTTACCCTAATAATAATATAGTCCAATATGGTACAGTACAATTCAATACGGTGTGCTAAACGAGTCTTTTACACAAAAACAATTGTATGTATATTTGACAGGTACACTATATTGACGTATAAACAATCATGAAACTAAGAATATCTCCTATGTTAATGTGGGTTGTGAAAAAATTAGATGACACATAGGATGAACATCCGCTTTGTTAAAAAATTCATCTCCAATGCAACCTATCTAGTACAACTTCAAGCTGAAGTGACAACTTTTTTTTAGAGGCGGTCATCATGACTCTCTAATTTTAGATGGTTTGTTGGACAACTATCTAGTTGGCCCAGTCAGCAACCACTATTTGTCTTCTATTTTGTTTTATTCGACAATTTTAAAGTACGTTTAAAGCGACCAATAATAAATCGATATGTCATTAAAAATATTTATTTTACAAGTGAACTATTGAAGATAACTTTTTCATTTGAATGTCTATCAAGTTTAGTTATATACCACATAGAAAGAAATTTGCTTGAGAACGTTGACATAGCACAAATTTTTTCAAATGCAAAAAACATTACCATCAATGATGCTCAGGGGCGGACCCACATAGAGACCAGGTGGGGCCCGTGCCCCACCTCAAATTTTCAAAAAAAAATCATTATATATATATATATATATATATATATATATCACAAATAACACATTATGACATATGTTGTTATATAGCACTGCTGGTCTATTGTCATCATTTCATTGTTTTAGTCACTAGTTCAATTCTCGCCATAAGCAAAACAAATACCTTTTAATATCTATTTTTATTTTACACTCGTTTCCAATTCCTTTATCAAATTTCCATTTTCTTTTTCCCCTCATTGTTAAATTCTTTAACTATCCTTAATTTGTGGTTTACTTAATTCAATTCTATTATATAGTAAATTATTTTATCTATTATTATTTTGAAATTTTCTTATTTCTAATATTTTTTTAGTTTGACATACCTAACATATCCAATCAATAAACTCTAAAATCTCAAATTTAAATTTATTATATTAAAATAGTCCATCTATTATTATGATTCATTTTATTTTATCCTTTATATTTTTCTTTATTTTATTATTCTAATTTATTTAGAATCAATAATAAGAAAAATAAAAAATTCAAAAACATTTCTAGTAATATTTATTAATCAATTATTTTTGTATTAATTTAAAGTGAATTCATTATAAATACAAAACAAAATATTTTATTATAAAACTATATTTTAATTTTTTTACGAATAAATACTATAATTTTTCATTTTACATGTTGTTTTTCTTGTTATTGTTTATTTTTTTAATATTTTGTTTCTTGTTTTTAGTTCTTTTAAATGTAAGATTATTTAATTCATTTCGAATAAGTATTCTATTTTTTTTATTAAAAATTCATTATACCATCATTTTTTATATAAAAAAAACACATTTTATTATGATTTTAAATTTTCATTAAATTTTTTTAAATAATTGTTTTTTGTTCAAATGCCACACCTCATTAAAATTTCTGGGTCCGCCAATGATGATGCTCAATATACTTGTAATCTAATTCAACCATTTTTCTAGAATAAAAAACACTAAGATTTGGCGCGTGGGGAACAGACACCATCAATCAAGCAGAGCGGGAGCCTCACCAGACCACCAAGATTTATTGATTTACAATAACATCCCTGGGTTTCATAAGTCTTCCTCTTTTCTTTCTGTTTATTTCCTGGAAACCAAACACAAGAGGAAGGGAAAAAGGAGATTTGATTCTCTGTCCAAAATCTGTCCGCTTCCCTTCTCCTCATCCCTCTAATTTCCTCCAAATCTTATCAGAAATTATCTCAGGGAATGCGGGCAGGTTGATTTGTTTTATTTATTTGTAAATTCTATAGATTATAGGATCTCCACATAACAAATTATATACACAGAAAACAATATTATACTTTTTGTTTTTCTTATATGGGTCTTCTTACTGATTCCGTAAAAGATGTTGGTAATGGTAGTCGTGGTGTGTGGGGTGGTTGCGTGAGGGGTTTGGTCAGGAGGAAACAGGTGGACTCCGTCCATGTCAGGTCTGATGGCAAGCATCATCAGTTGGCTAAGGATTTGACTATTCCTCACCTTATCGCAATTGGTAATTTTAATTTCTGTTTTTTTGGGGCAAATTTGATCTTGGTTTGGTGTTGGATTTTGATCGTTTAATGGGTTTATCAGTTAGTTAGTTTGTGTCTATATGAGAAGATGCACATGGTTGTGTGTGTTTTATTTGCTTGTTTCCTGTTAAGAGAATCTGTAAAATATCGGCTTGATTGAAGTTCACAAGTACTTTTTTTTATTGAATTATTAGTTCCTTATTTGCTTCTCGATGTCGGATATATTATAGTTTTTACTGTTTGCTTAATTTTAAGTTGTAAGACACTGCCTCACATCTGGCTTTTGTTGTTTCTAACTGTTCTTGGTTCCATTATTAAGTCTTATTTTTATTGAATTTAGTTGGCCTTATGCATTTAACATCATTGTTGACAAGTTGAGAAATTTTAGTGTCCATCGGTTCCTGTTAATTTCATCACTTTAGTTGTGATTTATCTCTGACTTTTGATTTTATTCTTGCATCTGATTTTTTGAATTCTTTGCAAAATTTGATTAGGTGTTGGCTCAACAATTGGAGCGGGAGTTTATATTCTAGTTGGAACGGTAGCTAGAGAGCATTCTGGACCAGCTCTCACTCTATCCTTTCTAATAGCTGGAATCGCTTCTGCTTTTTCAGCCTTTTGCTATGCCGAGCTTGCAAGTCGATGTCCGTCTGCTGGGAGTGCCTATCACTATTCGTACATTTGTGTTGGTGAAGGGTAATTTCTTTTGGCCCTTAATATCGAGTGTTTCATTTTTATGTTCAATGTTTTCATGTATAATTCTTGGTTTATGTAATTGTGTCTATTTCTGGAAAGGGTCAAATAAGCAATTATCAGCTTTGAAATATGTAAATTAATGTTTAGGTCTTATAAATTGATTAACCTAGACACTCGATGCTTTTTTGTTTCCCCCCTTAAAAATAACTTTGATACGCCTGAAATTAATAAATTTTCAATGTCATTTTGCAGTGTTGCATGGTTGATTGGCTGGGCTCTAATACTTGAGTATACCATTGGTGGTTCTGCAGTTGCTCGTGGCATATCGCCAAATCTGGTTCCGTGAATTTCTTTAGCTTTCATTTTGTGTTTAATAGTGGGTTGTATATGTTTCATTGTTTCTCCTAATCCCGAGCACAGTTTAGTGTATATTGGTTGACCGTTGAGCTCAACTAGGTTCACCTTTTCCTTTCCCATTTTGTATTTTTATAGGCTGTGTCATTTGGTCTAATAATCATCTGTGTGTTTACCACTAAATGTGTTATTAATGGAAATGGAGGTATTAGCAATTCTTTCAAATGCTCAGCTGGCCACCGCTTACAGTATGTGCTTGAGATTACCGGAATAACTTAAAACAGGATATGCTGGAAAAGTACTTTTTATTAGATAGAAGTCGAGGTTTTAGTATTTAGATTTAACATAATTGACTATTCGAAGTTTCAAACTGTTATTTGCTTGAGAATTTATTATTTAAAAATTTATTAGATTTGATTTTTATTTTGTACTTATAGCAAATGTGTGTGATTTGCTTTTAAATATATGCCATATTTTTTTTTCTGGAGTAACTGTATTTTTTATTTTAATTATCAGGAAATTTCCACTTACACTTTGGGACAATCTATGTCCTTTCATTTCATTCAGTAATTATCATATTATATCTGTTTGTTCTTATTTGTTATGATTAATGCATCTAGGCATTGCTCTTTGGAGGTGAAGGTAGTCTGCCTGTTTTCCTTGCTCGTCACCAAATTCCTGGGATTGATGTTGTTGTCGACCCTTGTGCTTCAATTTTAGTATTTATTGTCACTGGGCTCTTGTGTGTGGGAATCAAGGAGGTGCGTTCTTTCTTGCGCCTATCAAGTTTCAACTTCCATTTCTTCATTTCCATTTTCTAATATATCTTTTTAGGCATAGTTTATTCCCTTACTTCATCATGAACATTGTCTTTTAGAGTACTGTTGCACAAGCCATCGTTACCAGTGCCAATGTGTGTGCCATGCTTTTTGTCATAATAGCTGGTAGTTATGTGGGATTCAAGACTGGATGGGTTGGATATGAACTTCCTACTGGGTAAATGGCTTCCTATCTTGTATATAAATTCTGGTAACACGATTTTCTAGGTTTGTATATTTGATCGGTTACCTTTGACTTGATAGGTTTTTTCCCTTTGGGGCCGATGGCATGCTTGCTGGGGCTGCAACAGTCTTCTTTGCATTCATTGGTTTTGATTCAGTTGCCAGCACTGCAGAGGAGGTACAACTTTTTTGAGTTTTTTTCTGGTAATTCACATGTCTGTAAAATTGCCATATCTACAAGAACACCTTGATGGTTTCCAAAACTTTATGTTCACATCTTAATATTTCAGGTGAAGAACCCTCAACATGATTTGCCATGCGGTATAGGCGCTGCATTGTCAATTTGTTGTGCATTATACATGCTGGTTTCTGCTGTCATTGTTGGTCTAGTACCTTATTATGCAATGGATCCAGACACCCCCATCTCCTCCGCATTTGCAAGCAATGGGATGCAATGGGCATCGTGAGTTTACAACTGTGGTTGAAACTTGTGGTGCATTTGGTTATCTTTTCTTTTGAAAAATGAATTAAATTGTTTTCCATTTACTTTTCTTTATGTAGGTACATAATAGCTGTTGGAGCTGTTACTGCACTCTGCTCTACATTAATGGGTTCGATTCTTCCCCAGGTAAATAATGGATTGCGTAGGATTTTTCCAAGTGTTGCATAATTCTTATCATTACTTTTAGCCAACAAACTCATGGGTTCAAATTCCCTTGGGATCATCTGTTTGCTAGTTTTCCCTATGAAAAAATCGCAAATTTTTTTAAGCAGATGAGGTTGCTCCCCATGCTCATGATCCACATCCTTGATTCTTTTGATTCTTATTATGCATATTATATGCTTCCATTCTTATTTTATTATATTTGATCTATTACCATTTTAGTTTTCATACCATACGTTACCATATTTATCTAGTCTTATAAGCCTATAAATATGCCCCTTGTGTATTTGTAATATGTAGCCCTTTATGATAAAATCCTCTTTTTATTATTTTACAACGATAATGTTTAAGTTGGAAGTAACTTTGGTACTTGATGATATGCAGTTTGTATTTTAACATTCAAAGTGTTATAGAAACAAGTTTTTAAAACATATCATGTCCACCAGATTGCTTGGATAGTTCAAGTGCGTGCATAAACTGAGGGACATCTACTTGAGTGTAACTTTATGATTGCCAGATGCTGAATTGTTTCTATTGAGAAGATAACAATTTGAATAATTTTTTTTTGGATGTTCCTTTTTTCTCTTTTTATTAATTGCTCATATCATTTTTTGATCTACCAGTCATTAGCTGAGCTTTACTCTGCTTGTGTATGATCTCAGATTCATTGTTGCTTTTACAACAAAGTGAAATATTTGATTTCTTTTCGATTTATTCTGGAGGTGCTTCATCCTTTTATCTTTTCTTTGTTAGCCACGAATCCTGATGGCAATGGCGAGAGATGGGTTGCTGCCGTCATTCTTTTCAGATGTTAATAAACGCACTCAAGTTCCAGTCAAGGGTACTATTGTGACTGGTATTGTCGCTGCAGTCTTGTCATTTTTTATGGATGTTTCACAGTTGGCAGGAATGGTAAGTGGGCATTTGTTGCAATCAAAATCTATTGTTGTTACCACTGTATGTTCACCTAAATACAGGGTTAGACATATTCAATATTAGTCAAATTCTTAACCGAAAGCCTAATTTGGAACCGTATAATTGATTCTGAAATGAAAACCCTCTCAATATTAAAACCATTATCAGGAATCTGGCAGTTGCAAATTATCTTGGCTCTCTAGCAATCCATGTTATCTGGATTATGATGGAATTCCAACGTAGCTGTGTCATTTTTTCATAGAGCCTTTGTTTGTGAAATAGATGAACCTAATAAGGATTCACATGTTATAGATTGTATTTTATTGTGAAATAAGCCCTGCTGCTCGGTGTTCTTAACAAGCTAATGAATCATATGGCATGTGGCAGTTTGTCTGCCTGTTGCTAAGATGGATACTAAACTCTTGATAGTTGCTTTCCCTGTGCAGGTTAGTGTGGGTACCCTTCTTGCTTTTACTATGGTGGCAATTTCTGTATTGATTCTGAGATATGTCCCACCGGATGAGGTGCCACTCCCACCATCACTTCAGGGGACAATTGATTCGGTGTCATTGCAATATAGTCAGAGTTCTGGGTTGATTAATCGTAAAAGCCTAGATGATCATGTTGGCGCTTCAAAGGATAGTGTTCAACCTCTACTTGGCAAAAAGATTGCACAAGTTGGCTATCCTATCATAAAACAAGTTCGAGGTATTGTAAATTACTTATATCTAATGTAATGTATCATTGGTTGCCCAGTGCATGATCTGTTCCGTCTGAAATTTATTTGATTTTAATAATCTAATGCAATGTATTATTGGTTGATCATTACATGACCTGATCTGTGTAATTAACGTTTTAGACATTTTTAGTGTAGAAATGCAAATCAAAGAGTAAGATAACAATCTGCAAGTCACGTTTGTCAAGTATATTGTTTGGGAGTGTGTTTCAACTAAGATTTAGTGGCCTTGTACCATATTTTAATCTATAGATGTTGGATTGAGAATGAGATTTCAAAATGTTCCGCACTGGAATCCCTGTGAATATTTTATTACTTTTGCCCTGTCTCCATAATCTGGTTTCTGATCAAGTGTTTACTTCTGATTCTTCCAGACATTTTCAATGAAGAGAACAGGCGGAAAATTGCTGGCTGGACTATAATGTTCACTTGTTTAGGGATTTTTCTCCTTACATATGCAGCTTCAGATTTGGGCCTTCCAAGGTGCGCTGATCTTGAGTGCTTTCTGGAAATGTGTTTAGATGGTGACTTTTTAGTTGCATATTTCTGCATCCACGTTGCTCAACTAAATATAAGAATTATATTAAAATGAGGATAGTTTTTTACACACATTTTACAGATCTATGGTTGACAGCTAGAGTTTAGATGCAGAGTGAGGTAGGGAGAAAATTTTCGTAATGCAGGATGGATTCCTGTATTAATAGATAGAGAGACTCATGTTAAAAAAAAAAACGTTTGGTGGTCCTGTGTTTTGTGACTGAAAAACAATCCAATTTCAATTTTAAATATTTTTCCTCTGTTCTTTGTGAACTTCTGTCTTTTAAGCAGTTTGAGTATCCAGTATTTTCGTTTCTTTACATTGTTAATTTTTCTTCCAGGTTTCTCCGCTTCGGCGTGTGTGGAGTTGGTGGTGCTCTTCTTCTTTGTGGCCTGATTGTTTTGACCTCTATTGATCAAGATGACGGAAGGCATAGCTTTGGACATACTGGAGGTATATGCATGGCTTTACTCGAGTTTCAAGTACAGTTGTTGAGTTGATAAATAGCAGCATTCATTATATGCATGGATGTTTCATGGGCATCTCAAGATGTGTGAAGTATGTGCATCAGGCATAGCTTGAGTGTTAAATGAGATGCACACTCGATAGATATCCACCTATCATATCCTCTATCAAGACAGTTTAAAACATGCTGTTTCAGAATGATAGTATTTTATGACTGATAATCCCCTTGGCATCCCATGATTTTTTTTAACTATGAGGTCCAACCAATGAATCAGTATATTGAGCTACTCATGTCTGTTACAATTGGCTCACAGAGCATATATTTTGACACTCTTCCTGCATTGCATGTGGAGTCATTTTGTAATTACAGTGTTCCTGTTGTTACACAGTTATTTTTACTTGTGCCTTCCTGGTTTAATTTTTGTTAGAGATTGTCTTCAGGGAAGTATAGTTAGTTTACACCTTCGTAATGTTTTTTTGGTCAGGTTTCACATGCCCATTTGTTCCACTCCTACCTATTGCCTGCATTCTTATCAATGTTTACTTGCTGATTAATCTGGGGTAAGTATGAGTGCATGAATGGCCCTTCGGTTTGGGCCTTTCAAAATTTTGCTCATTTATTGCTGGGTTACTGCTTTGTTTTTTTAATTCTGATTTAATATTGTTCTCATGTAATGTGGTTTTCTCTCAACTCTCAGAACTTCCACCTGGGTTCGTGTTTCAGTATGGCTTCTTATTGGAGCACTTGTTTATGCTTTCTATGGCCGCAAAAACAGCTCACTGCGACATGCAGTCTATGTTCCTGCAGCTCATGTTGATGAAATCTATCGCAGTTCTACTGATTCTTTGGCCTAGTAATGAATACACTGTAAAATCTGATTTGTTGGCCTAGTGTATTCACTAACAGCCCAATATGTGGTTGGTATTTGTGCAGAAGAAAATCTTTGTTGTATCCTTGAAAGTTTCAGCTTCAAACTTCATGTTTGTAGTATCATAGTGGCTAGGCTGATTACTGTATCAGTCTTGTGCTTGTATAGTAGCTATTGCTATTGGTGGTTAGTTTGAGGACTAACTCAAACAGAAACTGTGTATATAATTTGTAAAATGAAGAAGATTTGTTTCCTTGTTTCTCTCAACTCATGTTTAAGTAGGCAGGGGTGTCCGGACTGCATTGATTTCCATCCAGCCATGAAAAATAATAATTTTTTGAGATTTTTGAAGTTTTATAATATGACACATTGTAATTGTGCTATTTCATGGTTGATGTGGTTTGGTTTGGGCAATCAAACCATTTAGTACTTAAAATTGATGGTTTCCTTTTTGTTTTGAGTTTTGGCAATGTTTGTTCTTTTCTTTGTCAAGAAAATAGATAATTATATTATTTTCAATTCCCAAAGATGAACCAAAACTGAATCACATTGATTCGGTTTTCATAAAAGTATACTGGTTTGAACTGCATTAAAATTGAAAACCGGGATGAACACTTAATTTCGGTTCGGTTTTGTTTAATTCCGGTTTATGCCCATCCCTCATTCGTTTCAAAACAGGACCAAAAGGGAAATGTCTATTGTCATGATATACATATGAAAATCATTAAAGATATTTACATGGACGAGTTGTTCACATATATGAATTTTGGAAGATTATCAAGAGCAACCGTGAAAACTGCACCAAGCACAACACATCAAAATGAAATATGAGACGTACACATATGGATGTCAATAGTACTGGTTGAAGACGAGTTTTCCATTATCATCATCGATCTCAATTTGTATGAGAAATACAATTCCAGGTGAATACTCGTCTTATAATAAACGGTACGGATACGGGGATTTCCTATTAAGGGATCAGTTCCTTGTTCCATGCCATTCTCATTTTTTAATGTTTTTTTTCTTGTAGAGATCATATCACAATTATCGAATAATATAAAAATTATAATACAAAACCGGTAACAAATAACAAACTCTAAATCAATTATAGCATAACACAGAACAATATATTTTCATTAATTCGATTCCCAACTACTTAATAAAAATGTAGAAAAAACAAGATAAAAAAAGATGAGTAATGCTATACAACTTAAATAATTAATCTAAATTTCAACCAAAATGATGAAGTTGTCATCACCACACACAACATTGGATGACGTGGTTAATGAAAAAATCACTTGCCACATTATTTGTGTTGCCATATTGTCGAAAAAAGATTATATTATTGTTCACGGGTATGGGTTTGGGTTTATCAAAAACCCGTCCGAACTCGACCCATTGTTGAAGCACTGTGGTTTAAAGTTTAAACTAGGGGTGGGCACGGTTCGGTTCGGTTCGGTTTTGGACAAAACTGTCCAAAACCGAACCGAACCGAAAATATTTCAGTTTACCTAAAATTGAACCGGTTTAAACCGAATAAGAAATGGTAACCGAACTGATTTTAATCGGTTCGGTTCGGTTCGGTTCATTTTGGTTTTGGGCCTAATGTGCCTTATGAGCTTGATGAGTTTAACGAGTCTTTTTAATATGTTTTTAAATTAGATGAGTTGTTGGATTTAATTTTGAGCCAAAGTTTCATAAATTTTAATAATCCAAGCCCAAAAAACCCAAATCAAACCTAATAAATAAATAATAATATTTAGTGAAATAAAAGAAGTAGGTTAAAGGTTTTTTTTACTTATATAAGCGGTTTAATCGGTTCAAACCAGTTTTTGAGAAACCAACCCGATTTGAATCGAAAACTTTTCAATTTTCAACTTTTTAAACCTGTTTAAACCGAATTCATTTTATGAACTGAACCGAACTGAACCGAACCGATCATCTTTATTTTTGATTCGGTTCGATTCGGTTTGGTTCGGTTCCGAACATAGTAACCACCCCTAGTTTAAACCAGCATCTCCGTTTTGGAGGATTCAGATAATCAAACCCCAAATTCTTGAGTGATTTTTGTAGGGTTTAAGCTGAAATTACAAGGTTTTTTCCAACTCCAAAACTGCTTTGTTTTCGATCCCAGAAATGGACGCAGAAATGGAGACCACTTCCAGCTTCTACGACCCAGAAGATCTCTCCATCAGAGAACAGTTTCGTCGTTACGGGTATGATCTCCAATCACCCACTCTTTTTTTTCTTTTCTTTTCTCTGTACACATAATAAGCAACATGTACAAATATGTGAACTGGGTAATGCGTATTTATTCATATAAATGCAAAAGATTTTTTCTATAATGTTTCTGTTGTCGCGCATTGAAGGAAAAGCAATGGGTTGTTCAAGTTAGGGTTTGCTTGAGTGTATTTGTTTGTACTTTTTTCTTTCTTTTGTAACCAACTTTTCAAGACGAATTTGCAAAGTCCGAGTCGAATTTTACAGTAGAAGAAACTTGATTTATCTACAATTTGTGAGAATGTGGTGTTATGTGGTTGGCAGTAATGAATTGTTGTGAAAATCAGTGAAGTTTGATTGTTTAGAGGCCGTTTAATAACTACAAGTTTTCGGAAATCTTTAATTGATTAGGGAGCTTATTTTGAGATGGATATGAATTTATAATTTGCATTCGAGTTCATAAGATGTGTTATGTGTATATGATAACCCGTTACACTAAATGCATTAGGCTTTTTCCTTTGGTCAGAGGATAAAATCTGGAGTGTTCATTTGTTATTGTAAAATGTAACAAACAGGATTCAAAATTCTTGTAAAATAAACAGAAAAAAAAGCAGTGTTGTATATAACGGTTTATTTTAAAAAAATAACTTGTAAAATAGGTAGTGTTTTAGTGACCTTCAATTGTACTTTATACTGTTGTATTGCTTATTTGCTTCTTTGATTGATGATCTCCTGTTTTTCTTTAGTTTAGCGGCTCAAGAAAAAATTGAATGGGGTTAGAGCTCGATGTTGGTCTTAACTCCCTATATTGTGTTATTCTATCTATTTATAAGTTCTCAAGAATGCAATATGTGCAGGAAAAGACACTTAACTTCAACCATATCACCCCACCAAGAAAGTTCAGTTTCAAAGTTCAGTGAACCCACTCTCTTTCATGATGGAACAAGTATTCACAGCCCGACGAACACGGCATTGATTCTTGAAAATATCAAACAAGAGGTTGAAAGCATTGACTTTGAAGGAACACTTGGTAAGATGCAATCTGCCTCTAAAAGGAGGTCATCAATTGATAGTCTTGGGTTCCTCGAGGCTGATGTTGGTATTGATTCAATCCGTCGATTGGGAAGTCAGTCTTTAAAGGCTTGCAAGATTGAGGATGAATCATTGATAGAGAGTGGAGAGACAACATTTGCTGATTTTGCGTCTCTACTTGATTCGGCTCTTCAAGGTGGTTGAAGTAAAATTATGCCTATGATAATACATCTACATTCAATATTTATCTTTTTTTAGGAAAACATATTGAGTTTGTCACACTTATATAATTTATTGATGAATTAAGGTTTTGGGACTTGTTTGAGTAGCTTTTATCAGTTGAGCTATGTTTGTCAAGGGAGTATGGGAGTAATTTGTAGAAATACCATTACTGGTATTGCAATAAGCCGTTAATCTGAGGGCCTGAGGCCTAGAAAATGTCAGACTAATTACAGAAAATCGTTCAGTGAGTAGCATTTATCATTTTAGCTTTGCGATTCTCTATTATTTTTTCTACTTTTACAAAAAAATCCAGGTTGTTTTTATATCTTTTTCTGGCACAAAACTCATAATTGTTTCTCATAGGCTCATAGCAAACACCTTATTTTTGTTTTACTCTTTTATTTTGTCGGGAGGAATAATACCAAGGATGCCAAGCTTGAGATAATGCAAATCCAACTTCCTGATGATCCAATTTATCTTAGATTAATAAGTTCTTGACTTAGCACTTCTCTTTTATTTGATGGTGGCTAGTTGAGATGCGGTATAGAGCAGTTATTCATGGAGACGCAATTTCTAGTATAAATTGGCATGTAATTTAGAAATATATTGTGTATGCATTTAAACTTCTTACTGTTACATCAATTACTGAAGTCTCATCCTGCCCAATGCGTGAGAATTTTTCACAATCCACATCATTTACTTTTTGTAATTTGTGCTCTGCAGGATTAATATCTATACCCGATCTGATTTTAAGATTTGAAAGATTATGCCGGGATGTTTCTGAGTCGATCAGGTGCGTCTTATAATATTCTCTTAAGTTGGCAAACTCAATCAGTATCACTGGTAGGAAAAAATTGCAGTATCTTATGGCTTGCTCTTTGTCACTACTCACTATCATTTATGATTCTTGTCTTTCGTAAATTGATTTGCTTCACTGGTTATTGTAGATAGCATCATAGCACTGATATTGTAAAGAAGGGGACAAAATTGACCTCATTTTTTCTGGGCTGCTTGGTCATATTTAGATATAATGGAAATTCTCACTGCCATCTACTTTACTTTATTAGAGTATACTCTATTGAAAGTGTGAATCTTTCTAAAGATTTTACGGAAAAAGTAATTTTTATTCCATATATTTGAATGTTTACAATTTTGAATTATATAGACTAACTAGTAGCTAACTTGTAGGACTAATTTACTGCTAAATCCCTAACTTGTAGCTAATTACATTTATACAATATCAATTATGTATTGTGGGATTCCTAGGATTACTCCTAGGATTTTACTCCTAGAATTACTCCTAGAATTCCTCTTAACTAAATACGCTAGGATTTGGTCAACACTTTCCAACACTCCCCCTCAAGCTGGTTGAAAAATGTCTTCCATGGTCAGCTTGCAACATAACTTGTCAAATTGCTTCTTTGGTAAGCCTTTCGTGAAGATGTCTGCCACTTGTTTTGTGGTGGGTAGATAGGGCATACATATCTGTCCACTAATTATCTTTTCTTTGATGAAGTGCTTGTCTATCTCCACATGCTTGGTTCTATCATATATAACCGGATTGTGAGCTATGACAATTGTTGACTTGTTATCACAATATAGCTTCAAGGGAGAGAAAACCTGAACTTTTAAATCTTCTAGAAGCCTTTTTTATCCAGATTACCTTGCAAATTCCAAGGGCAACTGCTCTAAAATTTGCCTCAGCTAGAGATGCACATTTGGGGAATGGGGATGGATATAGGTCCCCCCATCCCCATCCCCATCCCCACTTCCTAGACCTTTTCCCAAATCCCTCCCCATTTCCCCATTTGGGGAAAACGGGGATGGGGAATATGGGGGGGGGGAGGTATATCCATCCCCAACCCCAGTTCCCCGTTTTTCCCGTTTTTTCCCATTTTTCCCCGTTTTCCCATTTTTTCCCATTTTCCCATTTCTCCATTCTCCCGTTTGATTAAAAATTATATATTAAAAAAAATAAAATTCCATTACAAATACAAACTAGATTTCATCAGTGCATTACAAATGCATAATAAAATCATAAAGTGTGCATTACAAATACATAATAAAATCATAAAGTGTTACATAATATATTTATTTATTTATTTATATATGTTTTGGGGGAAATGGGGAAATGGGAATGGGGGGTCACCCCATCCCCATCCCCATTTCAATATATTTATAGGGGAAATGGGGGGGGGGGGACCTCCCCCCATCCCCATCCCCATTTCAATTTGGAGATGAAAATCATCCCCATCCCCACCCTATTCCCCATTTTTCCCCAAATTTTTTTCCCAAATGGGGATGGGGATGGAGATGTGGGGATTTAGGGATCCGGGGGAAAATGTGCATCTCTAGCCTCGGCACTACTCCTTGGTACATCCCCCAATTTTTTACTTCGCCAAGTCACCAAGTTTCCTCCAACAAAGGTACAGTAGCCAGATTTAGATCTCCTGTCAGTTATACTAGCATCCCAATCCGCATCTGTGAAGACTTCAATCCTGAAAACAAGGTTGCAGAAAGCGCTAGGCGCTAGTCGGGCGGCGACCCACCGCCTAGCGCCTAGGCCGCTTAGTCGGGGACTAAGCGGACGGTCGGAATTTGGCTGGCCGGCCTGCCGGCAGGCGATCGGCCGGAAATTATTTTATAGTTTTTTTCATATTTTTTTTAAAACTTGTAATTGAGTAAATGTTCATAGGAATTTACTATTGATTATTGGAATTGAAAATATATAAACAGCTAAACAAACTCATTCAATTTCCAACCAAACTACCAAAGTCAATCAAATTCCAAGTCAAACCAAACTCAATCATATCCAAGTTTCAAACAAGGCAACAACAAGAAGTAAAATAGTAAACAATAAGTTCATAAAGTAGTAATTACTAAATAGTAAACAAATACGAAAATAAATGTCTAGCTCTAAGTCTCTAAGTGTCTAGCTCATCTTGTTCTTCTCCATATCTTTCCAACACTTGATCTTCATCGGACTCGAACTCAAAATTATCTTCCTCCACCGGTTCATCTTCGGATTCAAAATCTTCTTCAAGATCTCTACGAACTCTAGCACTTCTTCTAGGTTGTGTCATTTCATTCGCCCCGATTGCTTCATCAACAATTGCCAAGTAAGCCCCGTACCCGGCTCAACCTCGTCATCACCATTATCAACTATCCATCCTTGTGCATTACTAGCATCACCATCACTTGCTAGTAGTACATCTATGTTAACCTCCTTATTCATTAACCTTTTATGCTTATGAATCAATTTGGAATTGAATTGGACGAATACTAGGTTGTTCAATCGATCAACATCTAGTCTATTCCTTTTCTTCGTATGTATCTACATAAAAGCGAAAATGTAAAATTAAATTAAAAATAAAAACTAGCACTTGCTAATGCCTAGTAAATAATAACTTAGTAAATAACTTACCCCCTCAAAAGTGCTCCAATTCCTTTCACATCCAGATGAACTAGTGGTTAATGCAAGAATCCTTTGTGCTATCCTTTGCAAGTCAGGTGTTTGATGTCCAAACACAGACCACCATTGAACTACATAATAAGAGAATTAGAGATAAATAGTTTAAACTTTTAAACAAATATACTAATTAAGTAATTAGTAATTACTAATATAATAGGGAATACTTGTTATTACCTGGATCATATGTGCTATTGTTAATCTCACATGCTTTTTGAGCCGTTACTTTTCCAAAAGCACCATATTTTTTTGTATACTTTGTCAAGTCAGTCATTAAGATGCTTGTTTGCTTGTCAATGTCATCGGGGAAGAGTATCTCCAAACAACTACATACCGCATCCAATATAGCACCCTCTTGTGCAATCCAACGATCTTTATAGCAATAGAAGGGATTTAAGATATATGCCGTCATATGTAATGGACTATCGAGCCGATCTTTGGCTTTACTATCAATAATGTCAATGATTGGCCGATAAGTATTTTCATTTTTTTTCAGGGCAATCTTTATCTCTTCTTTTGCTTTTATGAGCTCCCCATATAAAAAACCCATAGATGGTTTTCTATCCCCATCAACTAGTCGAAGCACATTTACCAAAGGAGCAAATACCTTCAAGCACATTGTCACCCCATTCCAAAAACCAATGTTCAACACGGTAGAGTAGGCCGCCTTCCCCTTAGCGGTCTTCGACCATTTGCACTCTTCCCATTCCGTGCTAGTAAACATTGCCCTTAAGTTTTCCTTTTTCTCCATCAAACTTTGCAATGCTAGGAAAGCTGAGGCAAACCTAGTGACTCCCGGCCTAATTATTTCCTTCTTTTTTGTGTAGGATCTCATCAACCATAAGGTTTTGTGATGTGCATAAATAAAGATCGTGAAAGATTTGGCATTATCAAGGATTTTTTTGTACCTTGGTAATTTACCAATACCTTCAAGCATGAGGTTGATGGTGTGAGTAGCACATGAGGACCAAAATATCTTAGGCATCTTCTCCTTTAACATCTTTGCCGCGGCCATATTGTTGGAGGCATTGTCGGTCACTACTTGAACAACATTTTGTGGCCCAACTTGTTCAATGCATTTGAACACATACTCAAAAATGTGTTCCCCGGTATGTGCCTCATCAGAGCTTTCCTTAGAAGAAAGGAAAGTGGTACCTTCCCTGCAATTCACACATAAGTTCATAATACTCCTCCTTTTCCTATCAGTCCAAGCATCTGTCATAATCGAACATCCAGTCAATTTCCACTCTTCTTCTTGTTTTTTTAGGGCCTCTTGGGTACTGTCAAACTCTTCCTTCAACAACGGTCCACTCAACTGGTATCGACTTGGTTGTTTGTATCCCGGTCCAAATAGACCAGCTGCCTCCATCATTTCAGTGAAACTATGGTTCTGAATAGCATTGAAAGGAATGCCTGCTTCATACACCCACCTAGCCACATATCGATGCACGGAATGTGTTCTCTCCGTAAAGAGTACATCATTAATATGTTGTTGGCGACGAGACTTATTGGCACTCATCGAAGCTTCTGAGTCGATTTTCGATGCAAATTTATCCATAGGGCCAAGAAAGTGTGGTCTTATCCTGAACCCTAACCCTTCAACTTCATCTTCTTCCTCAATCCCGGCGAGATTAACTTCCGTTCTAATCCCATGTTCTTCCTTATTTTTATTTTTCTTCTTAGTTCTTGCATCTTCGATGGCTTTTTGACATCTAATTTGATCCTCCTTCGTTAACTTCGGACACTTAGAAACATTTCCCGGTATGCGGGCAATATGTTGCTTTAACCGATATACTCCCCAGAAAACACCTTTGAACACAAATTACACTTAACTCTATCAAAATTGGAGGGATCAATCAACGTTCCATACTCCCACCCAATATCATCCGATTTATGTTTCAGAACAGATTCGTTAGAGGACCCCCCAGAACGCAAGTTGGTGTTGATCGTGTTGTCTTCTGAAGTCATTTCCAAAGTCCTAACCACAACCACAATTCAGCTTACAAAATAAACATTTATAATTACAAATAAAATTATAAAACAGTAGTTAAATTTTAATTTACAATACTAAAATCAGTAGTTAAATCAGTAGTTAAATTTAAAAGTTTGCATCGGTATATTAAAAGTTTCCTTCCTATTTAATTTAAAACAATCAGTTGTCTTTGCACTGTTCGTTTTGTTTGTTTGTAAACTGAAACTCAATGTATAATTCACAATGTATAATTCACAAAGTACAACACACAAGTAAAAAATGCACAATGTACAAGTCAACATTGCACAAGTCCACAGTCAACAGACTCAACACCCACTCAACTAAATAATGCTTATTAAATAATAAATATATAACTTGAAACTCACAAGTCACAACTGATGATATTCGGTGAGAGAGAACACTCAAAACAGAGAAGCCCAGTTCGACTGGCGAGAGAGAAGATCTGGTTCGACGACGGCCACCACGGCGATGGCGGCGACAGATGACGGCGACGGATGACGGCGATGAAGGCGAAAGATGACGACGAAGGCGAGAGAGAAGATCTGGTTGGATTTGCTGTGTAGGTTAGTATTTGAGTTTAGGTTTTGTTTGCTTTTTCCCTGTTTGGTCGATTTCAATCGATCAAATATGTTTTTTTTTAAATGAAACACCTAGATTCGACGTTGTTTTTGGAGGGTTTTTAATTTTTTTTTTAAATCGATCGACAAGTCAAAGTCGACTTGTTTCACTGTTGACCGCCGCTCCGACTAGCTCCGACTATCTCCGACTCTGACCGACTCTGACCGACTTTGACTGAAACTGCCTAAGAACACCGATTACTCTAAAATCGCGGCGGCAACCCACCGTCGACCGACTAGTCGGCGACTAGTCGGACCTAGTCGCCGACTTCTACAACACTGCCTGAAAATGACCCCTGTTAGCAAATAGTAGTCTTTTCCCCAGGTGTCCTCTTTAGATATCTTAGGATTCTTAAGGGTGGTGAATGCATGAATTGACTCACCATGTTTACTGCAAATGAGATGTCAGGTTGTGTGTGAGCTAAGTAGATTAGTTTGCCTACTAACCCTTGATATTGCTCTCGGTCTACTTGACTTTCTAGTTTAATAGCCTCAAGTTTCAGATTTGGTTCTATTGGAGTTTTTGAAGCCTTGCAGCTTGTCATCCCAGTCTCTCCCAATAAATCTAGGATGTTTTTTCTCTTGGAAACAAAAATCCCCCTCTTGGACTTAGCAAACTCCATCCCCAAAGAGTACTTTGAGTCATCTAGATCTTTGACTTCAAATTCTTGAGCCAGCATCTCTTTTAGTCTTCTTATTTCCTCAACATCATCTCCGGTCATGATGATGTCATCTCCATAGACAATTAGAATAGCCTTCTTACCTCCACTCGAATGTTTAAAGAAGAGTGTATGGTCCCCTTGGCTTTGGCTATATCCGAATCTTCTCACAACATTTCCAAACTTCTCGAACCAGGCTCTAGGTGACTGCATCAATCCATACAAGGATTTCACGAACCTATACACTTTATCATTTCCAAATTCTCCTTCAATAAGGGTCCATGAATACCTCTTCTTCCAGATTGCCATTCAAAAAAACATTTTTTATATCCAGCTGGTGTAAGGACCATCCTAGATTTACTGCCAAGGATAAGAGGATTCAGATGGTGTTGATCTTGGTCACGAGTGCAAAAGTCTCTCGGTAGTCAAGGCCATAGGTTTGAGTGAAACCCTTGGCAATAAGGCGAGTTTTGTGTTTATAAGGACCCATCAGCTCTACATTTATTTGTGAAAACCTACTCACATCCCACAGTTTTCTTCCCTTTTGGTAACTCGTTAACAACCTAGGTTTTATTTTTGGCTAGTGCATTCATCTCTTCCATAATAGCTACTTTCCGGTTTGGATGTCCTAGGACTTCTTGTATGTTCTTAGGGATGAATATGTGGGAGATTTTTGAAGTAAAAGCTTTGTAATTTTTGGATAGTATGATGTGATAGATATTCGGCTATAGGATGTGTGGTACACTTCTGGATACCTTTTCATATTGGCTATGTGAATGTCAAGATTTGTAAAACTATTAGAGTTGGTAGGATTTTTAGCAGGTTTGATAGGGTTTTTAATAGGTTGGGAAGCAGAAGGAAGATGAGTGACAGAGACAGGTTGAGAATCAGAAGTATTACCTGGTTTATGCTTATCTAGAAGAGAATCAGGATCAGACCTTGAGAATGCTGACTGTTCTTGTACCAGAAGAGGTTGCCCTCTTTTAGCATGAGACTTCCGTCTAGTTTAAACCAGTAACTCTGTTGTAGGATGATTATCCTAATAAGGATTCTCATCATCTAATGTCTCTCCCCCTAGACTAGAATCCGTAAGATTTGACACCATATCAGCCCCTAATTGTTGGTCATTAACCCTTGTTTCCTTTTCAAAAACAAACTCTTTATGAGAAAAATTTGGATAACTATTAGGAAAGAAAAGACTTGGTAAAATTGAATTATTATTAGTTTCCAAAACTGGATTAGTGTCAAAAAAACGTTCAAACTCATCTTTATTTCCATTCTTCCCCCTAAAGATGAGTTTTAGAGAAAAAAAGTTTTTGTTCAAAAAAAGACACATCAATACTAATATGGGTTTTTTTTTTCTTTTTTTGTAAGGGGATTAAAACACTTAATAGTCTTATACCCTTTTTTTATTAGGAGGATAGCCAATGAAAATGCATTTTTGGGCTCTAGCATCAAGTTTAGACCAAAGCAAGTCCGGTATATGCACAAAAACAGTGTTGCCAAAAACTTTAAAGGGAAGATTAGAACTTAATCTATTATTAGGGAGTAATTGTGTAAGTCAATGTAGAGGTGTCTTATGATTTAAGATACGTAAGGGTACCATATTAATGAGGTATGCAGCCGTTAGAACAACGTCCCCCACAGATATTAGGGACATGCATTGAAAGCATGAGAGCCCGACTCACTTCTAAAAGATGGTGGTTTTTTTTTTCCGCAACCCCATTTTGATGGGTGTATGGCGACATGCAGATTGATGTTGAACTCCTCTTTGTTTTAAAAAATTCCCAAGATATTGGTTACAATATTTTATACCATTATCACTTCTTAAAATAATGATTTTAGTATGAAATTGAGTTTCAACAAGAGTATAAAACTATTGAAATAGTTTTTCGACTTCAGATATAGAGTTCATCAAATAGAGCCAACACAATCTAGTGTGGTCATTAATAAAAGTAACAAAACAACGTTTTCCATTTAGAGTAGGAATTTTAGACGGCCCCCAAACATCACTATGTATTAAATAGAAGAGCGTTGAAGCCCTATAAGGTTTAGAGGCATAAGGCTTGCAGTCGGAAACAAGTGTTTTAAATAAGCAAAACTTGGGTGTCCTAATCTAAAATGCCAGATCATTATCAGTTCTTTTACATGTAGAGAATATACATCACTGTTTATAACCAAAGCTGATTTATTTGGACAGGCTTCAAAATAATTGATCCCATCCTGCATCTTAGCATTGCCAATCATCGTCCTCGAAGTCTACTCCTGAAACTCACAAAGTGTTGGAGAAAAAACAACTGAGCAGTTATAGTCAAGAGAGAGTTTACTAACTGACAATAAATTACAAGAAAGATTAGGAACATGAAGGATAGTTAAGAGTGATGCGGACTTTTTTTACTAGCTGCATCTTAACATGTAGGAACATCCAGACTTTTTTTTTTTTTGCCAAAACAGGGTGAATATGTATCAAAAAGAGAGGAGACACTTGTCATATGGTCTGATGCACCGGAGTCGATGACCCATGGTGCAGAAGTAAAGTGACTCAAGTAGCTAGTAGAAGGATTACCTGATTTGGCAAGAGAAGCACTAATAGGATTAGTTACCGAGTTGTCGCTTGGGATCTCTGGTAAGTGGTCAATAGTTACCCTAAGCGTCTCAATCATCGCTAGATCATGTCTGAATGCCCTTTGTGGTACTATCAACTCCTGAAATTGGACGGGCCACTTTTTATCACCATAAAACCTTGCTTGTACATAACACTTGGTGGTTCCATCACTGATCAGGGATCCCACCCAAATGTGGTGTAAGGGTGACTTTGTTGGGCATAAAGAAGTCCATCCCAAGAATACACTCAACGTTATCCAAGGGTAAGACCGGCTGGGTACATGCACCACTCCATCGACCAATCCGAACGCACACATCTAGCAAACCAACCACAGGTGCAGGTTCACCATTCATACCTTGAATCATGCTAGAGTAAGGCTGTGGCTGGATGCCCAACCTGTCCATCACCGCTTTCGCCAAAAGATTTTGTGAGGAATGAGTATCCAATAACACTGTGAGGGGTTCTCCATTGATTTCCATGACGACCCACATTAATCCTGAATTTGGATAGTATGAGTCTGTAGAAACAGACATGAGGTAATTTCTGACATGTGAAGGAGAAGGGAAAGAAAAAAAAAAGTAACAAGACCGAAGGATTGCTCTACGGACAATAAAAGGTATCCTTGGGTTGTTAGGAATCAGAGTTGGCCTAGGTTTCAGAGTTGGAACTTGGCTCTGATACCATAAAGATTTTAGGGAAAAAGTAACTTTTATTCTATATATTCGAATGATTACAATTTTGAATTATATAGACTAACTAGTAGCTAACTTGTAGGACTAATTTACAGGTAAATCCTAATTTGTAGCTAATTACATTTATACAAAATCAATTATGGACAACATCTAGGATTTTACTCCTATAATTATTCCTAGAATAACTCCTAGGATTCCTAGGATTACTCCTAGGATTTTACTCTTAATTGAATTTGCTAGGATTCAGTCAAAACTTTCAAACACTTTCACATGTCAAGCACCCTCTAGGTTGATTGTATAAATAAAAAATGAAACGAAATGTGGGCATAAAGGAATTGGACTTAGCTTTTATCTGATTTTTTCGATTTGGTGCAATTGGGCTCTGACTGCAAATAAGGCAGAATACTTTTGTATATGGATAATAAGTTAATAACAACAATTAAGATGCTATAAGGGTCCTATCAGAAAAAAAGGGAAAAAAAAAAAACTAAGATGTTATAAGGGAAATAAACTGTTTGAAGAATTATGCTCTATGTATTTGTTTTTCCAATACAAGGCATTGCTAGATTTGTTAAGCTTAGTAATACAAATGTTTATTTGGTTAAGATAATACACTCTAATAAGATTTGAGTTGATCCATACGTTCAAGTGAGTGGTTGCTAAAAGAATAGTAAATGGTTCTGCTGCTCTTCCCTACCTTAGATATTGTCTATTGAAGTTAAAGATTTCCATGTGCACTGTGTGTATCCCTTTCTATTGTTTTTTGAAGTACGTTACTGCTCTATAAGCCAAGTTCTGCCTTTGTTTGGTTTATACTCATTATGTTATTGAGTGCAGATGATGAGTTTACCTTAGCTGTGCACAACATTGATTTATGCCATTATGATAGGAATTTGTGAAATTCACCATTATTCCAATGATGGCTGCTTCTGTTGGGGTGATTGTGTTTGGTGAAAGGGATCCTCCTTTATGCTCTATGTATTGAAATTGATTTTCTTTGTGGTTTATTGAACTGTGGAGGAACTACTAATGCATATTCTTTGCCACTCTATGTGAATTTGGTAAGATCGATTTCAAGATAGGGTATTTGACTTAAATATTTTGTGTTGTTTGTGCAGGTATGATAATAATGTACGGCTCCGGATTGTGGAGGATAAATTAATGAGACAGAAAGCTCAGCTCCTGCTTGATGAGGCAGCTACCTGGTCCCTCCTGTGGTATCTTTATGGGAAAGGAAATAAATCTTTACCTCAGAAACATTTTCTGCTACAATTGATGCCTTAAATCAGACATAGTTTGATCTTTTATTATAATTTTTCAGTGTAGAGGTTTTGTAACTTCTGCTGTTGGATTGAATAACATTTTCTTCCAAAAATTTATGCTGATCTGAAGTTGCATAATCTTTTATTTTGGTAGTTGTGTCATAGTATGCTCTGTGCGTTTACCATAATGCAGAGCCAGTATTCTTTCTGCACTTCTGTTTTCTTCTTAGTTCTGTTGTGAATTTATTTGTCACATGGCTAGATATATATTCCCAAATAGTTAGCATCATAATATGAACTTTTTGCTTCTTGCATTCGGGTGTTATGTGCTCTGCCTTCTCTGGGCTGTACTTTCTTTTCTTCCATTCATTGGGGTTTTCAGTGTCTACAAATATTGCCTTTTCTAAGGCTTGGGTTTTTGTGACAGTTTTGCTTCTCCTTGCAGGGACTGAAGATCCCCCTGACGACATTAACCTGGTATGCATAGTCTACCTCGTGTGTTATAAGTTAAAATTTTTGTCTATTTCGGAACTGTTTCCACCAACTATTATTTAAACTTTAAATATTTTTTTGAAGATTTTCCCTGATTAAATTTATTTAATCGTAACAGTCCCCTTCCACATCACATATAGAGGCATGCCAGTTTGTTGTGAATGACCATACAGCACAATTATGCCTCCGGATTGTTCAATGGCTGGAAGGATTAGCTTCTAAAGCTCTTGATTCGGAAAGCAAGGTGATTAGTTTTGTTATATTCTTAACTTTGGAATCTTTTTAAAATAGTTTGTTATATTTTATTTTTATAGAACTAGTCTTATGGGTTTCAGATATTTTTCATTGGATGGAAAATGTTGTCTCCCATTTAGTATTGGCTAGACTTTTACTTGGATGTATTTTCCTTCCTCTGTATTCCTTAATTTGCTTAATGTGTAATGTTTGGGTCAGTATCCTGGGTTATGTTCTGTCATTGCTTCTTTTTCTGCACAAGAGACTTTGCAGTGAACCTTTACAAAAGTGTCATTGAAAGAATTTATTATTCAATTGGATATGTTTGACATGTAAATCAGTTAATATTTTCAGGTGAGGGGATCTCATGTTGGTACCTACCTTCCTAATTCTGGAGTATGGCACCATACACAGCGGTTTCTCAAGAAAGGTGCCTCTGACACAAAAATTGTTCACCACTTGGATTTCGATGCCCCAACTCGTGAACATGCTCAGCAACATCCTGATGACAAAGTACTCACAACTGTTTTACAAAATCATGACATTGTGCACCATAATCACTAACTGCAATGCATGTTCGGTTTATCTTCATATGCATTAATACTGATCATACTTTTATTTGCATTTGAATATTTTGAAATATGTATAATATATTTGTTTCCATATCTATTTTGGATCTGCTTTTGTATTTTGTTGTTTTTGACAAAAATGCATTGTAATTCTTTTCTATGCAAAAGATCTCCATGACCTAGCTAAAGAATCTGTAATTGTTTTTTTTTCTATATGATTCTTGTGCTTTATGGTTTAGAGTATTTTTCTAGGGAATGGGGAAAAAAGAAAGGAAACCTATCCCCATTCTTAGAGACGCTTCTTTGAAAGTGTGACTCTTAGTAATAGGAAAAGTCAACAAGAGCTTGCATAGGATAGGTTCACTGTTGATAGGCCTTCAGTTCCTTAAAATCATTTCTAGGTTATAAAAACATACAACCGAAAGCACTCTCTCCCTTTCAAGCATGAATTAGTTTCTAGATCTGAAATTTATTTACAATTAAACTCATCAATTTGTCATAGATTTTACTTGTGTGCTTTTATCTGTTTGACTTGTGACATCAGCATTTAAAAATATCTAGTTCTGGTTTAAAGTGGCAGTAACAGTTTTACCTCAACAGAAGCAAGATGAATCTCTCCTCGAAGATGTCTGGACTCTGTTAAGGGCTGGAAGACTGGAAGAGGCATGTGATCTTTGCCGGTCTGCTGGACAGGTATCCAAAGTTTTATATGTTCAGGTTTATTGGCTATATGTTTAATTTTTCTTGCTGGCCTCATAGTTACATTTTGGCAGCCATGGAGAGCTTCAACTTTGTGCCCATTTGGAGGAATGGACCTATTTCCTTCTGTTGAAGCCCTGGTGAAGAATGGAAAAAATAGAACTCTTCAAGCTATTGAACTGGAGATTGGTATTGGTCACCAATGGCGTCTTTGGAAATGGGCTTCCTATTGTGCATCAGAGGTAAGGATAAAATGGCTAGTTCAGACAGCTTTTCTCTCTCATTGCACTAAGCTCTATATCTTTTAATATGTAATTATGTATATCGATTTACCGCTATCCTCTTTATATCATTGTACTGCTCTTTGTGGTACTATTTGCATAGGCAAAGTTTCTGATTTTTTTTTTTAAAGATTACGGAATTAAACAGTATGTACTTGCACAGTCAAGCTTGTATATACCAAGACTTTTTCCCTTGTAAAGATTCTCAAAGTTTTGAGTTTCTAGGAACTAACAGAATTTTACTCTATCTTTATTTTGAAGAAAATTGCTGAACAGGATGGTGGTAAATACGAAAGAGCTGTATATGCAGCCCAATGTAGCAACTTAAAGCACATGCTTCCAATCTGTACTGACTGGGAGGTATGTTTTTCCAAATTGAATACAAATTTCTGGGGAAGGCTTTTTACTGCTTTTTGAATTTGTTATATCACTTCATTTTTGTTCATTTGTTTCTTTTTTATACCATTTAAACAGAAAATTGCACGCTAGTGTTTACCAAAAAGACGCCTGTATAACTTAAGTCTTTTGTTTAAGTAGTTTTAATTAATTAGATAAAAACTTGAAAATATTATTAAAAGAAAAGAAGAGAAGTGAACCAGCAGTCCACTGGGGACCTTACAAGGATAAAATAGAACTATCCTTAAAACTCCTCGGTCACCAAAGCCCACACGGAAGTCGAACAACAGATTCTTTCCCACATGATCGCAGTATTTTCTTCCTCTCTATCGTGAAAAATGCGACTATTTTATTTCATGTCAAATCACCCAAACCAGACCACACACCTCCACAAAACCTTCCTTTTTTTCCTAATACAGAAGGATTCTTCATGATAAGGGCACAACAAGATTCCAAGGCTTCCCAATCAATATGAACTGAAATTTGTTATATGCCTAAGATGGATGATCTTTTTGTGTGCTTGTAATTCTAATGTATAAGTAGAGTTTTATTAATAGGAAGCATTATCGAATTTAGTGGTAAAAGTCTAGAGCTGACAGGCACAAGAGCTATATGAGTCTTGTGAGCGGGCCTCTTCATGTGAAATCAATGAAGAGTACTGCATATGTAGATCACCTCTCTCATGATCTTTAGAATGCGTCTAATGACTTATAAATGAAGTGCCTTGGTATACTTGAAATATTGTTGAGCAGTGGTATTCCTCTTCAGGAACATTTAGTCAATTGGCTATTTCTGAGTGAAACATCAAGTTTCTGCTTTAGGCATACAATCTAGATGTTCAATCTAAACTAAGGAAGACCGATGATCAGACACTTCCATTAGATTGTGAAATAGATGTTAAGCCTTGAATCTTGATATATGATTTATTTATTTACTTTTGAGTTTATCGTCACAATTTATTTTATGGATTTACTTTTGTGGTCCTTTCAAAAATAGCCATAAATATATATGAAATTATAAATTTATCAATTCCCAAAAGTTTTATTGTTTTTGTCAAATTTTCCACTTTTTGGACAAAAATGCCCTAAATGAGTTTTTGAAAACATAAAAAAAAAAAATTACCTGCAATTGGAGGTCTGCGCACCTCCAAAAGAAAGAAGAAAAAAAAGGTTTGAAAGGATGAAAATACCCTTTATCTTTGTTAAGGTTTACTTTACTTTAACCGATGGCAGGGGAGGTCATTGTCAATTAAGCTTAAAGTTGTTTCTTGTTGTCAAAGGCCAAACCTCAGGGAGGTTGGCTGCAATTTGCTTTTTTTTTTCTTCTTTCTTTTGGAGGCGTGCAGACCTCCAATTGCAGGTAATTTTTTTTATTTTTTTATTTTTTTATTTTTATTTTATTTATTTTTTTTATGTTTTCATAAGAGCAAATTGCAGCCAACCTTCCTGAGGTTTGGCCATTGACAACAAGAAACAACTTTATGCTTAATTGACAATGACCTCCCCAGCCATCGGTTAAAGGAAAGTCAACCTTAACAAAGATAAAGGGTATTTTCATTCTTTCAAACCTTTTTTATTTATTAAAAAAAAAGCAGATCTCAAGTTTTCTCAAGGCCACATTTTTTATTTTTTATTTTTGAAAAATCTGAAAAACTTGAATCTGAAAAAAAATCTGGAGATACATCAATGGAAGAAGAAAATGTTGTTAGATTATATTTAGATGAGACAATTTTTTTTTTTTTTTTTTTTTAGTTTTCAAAAATCTAAAAAGCTTGAATATGAAGAAAAATCTAGGAATCCATATGGAAGAAGTGAAAATGATCAGAAGAAAATGTTGTTGGATTGGATTTTGATGATCCAGATTATTAAATTTTTAGTTTATTTGGAAAAATCATAAATTTTGAATTTAAAAAAAAATATGGAGATACAACCTGTCTCCTTGTTTTTTTTTTTTCAATTTGTAATTTTCATTTTTTTTATAGTGGAGATCATATATTTTTAAATCATATATTTTTTTATTCAGGGGCATTTTAGTATTTGTAGTGGTCAAATTCGGTCAATGGTTAAATTTGACCAGCTTTGACTAACGGTAGGGGAGGTCATTGTTAATTAATGTTAAAGTTGTTTTTGATTGTCAAAGGCCAAACCTCAGGGAGGTTGGCTGTAATTTGCTCAAAAAAAAATTGATTGGCTTGTGTAATCTTGTATTATAAACGATTACACGCCAATTGTATTTTATATTTTTTAGGTTTTTTATTATACAGGCTAACTTCTGTGTTTTAGATTATACATGCTAAGTTTTTGTTTTGGATTATACACACTAACTTTATTTTCCAATCATTCCCGCTATAGTTTTTTCATCAATGCACGCTAACCTTTTTTTTTTCAAGTATACACACTAAGTTTTTTCCAAAAAAAAACCTAGCGTGTATAATTCAAAAACAAAACTTGGTGTGTATAATCCAAGTTTTGGATTATATATGCCACATTGAATTTTTTTTATTTTTTTCTTCATTGAGGTCTGTATGTCTATTCGACAGATCTCGCATGATTGGTCTGTTAAAAAAACAAAAAGTAAAAATAAGTTAAAATAAAATAGAGGGATATTTTTGCCACTTCAGAGGCTAAAGTTGACAACAGTAGAAAAGTTTTTAGAGTTTGATAAAAATAGAAAACCATATAATTCTTTTGGCTATTTTCAGAAATTTCCTCTTTGCTTTTATGCCAATGAAACTCATAGACAATTCTTGAACTTCTGTGAGTTGCTTTACTGTGTTTGAGCTCTTTTTCCATTTTTTTTAATCTTGTTTTATAATATTCAGTTGCATAGCTGGTTGCATCAAATCTTTAAATAGCTTTCAAGCCTTTCATTGCTCATTTTTGCATTTTTACCCTGTGGAACTTTAATAATCTAACTTACTCTGAAATCTAATGTCTTTATTTCTCCAGTCAGCATGCTGGGCGATGGCGAAATCATGGCTTGATATTCAGGTAGATCTAGAGTTAGCTCATTCACAACCTGGAAGAATGGAACAGTTAAAAAGTTATGTAGATGATATTGAAGGAAGCCCAGGACAAATGAACAGTGCCCCTCAGCCCTCAGTTGGACCAGAAAGTTGGCCAGTGCAAGTTCTGAACCAGCAACCAAGGGAGCTTTCTGCTCTTCTTCAGAAACTTCATTCAGGGTATTTTTAAAGTGTGCTTTCTATAGGCATATTAGGCTTTCCCTCCTGTACTGGTTATAAATGATATTTTTGTCTTTCCTGCCTGATTTAGAGAAATGATACATGAAGCTGTTACTCGGGGATGCAAGGAGCAGCAACGGCAAATAGAGGTTTGTGTTCAAGAAAGAATTTACTTGCAAGTTGCAATAAATTTTTTTTTTGTTAGCAATTCAGTGCTTAATTTCCCCTTTATGTTTATGTTGCTGCCAGTATGTGTGTTGGATATTCCTTTTGTTATTGGCCTGTATTCTCTAACCTCGTATTGCTTGACAGATGAAGCTTATGTTAGGGAACATACCACATCTTCTGAAACTTGTATGGTCATGGATTGCACCTTCGGAAGATGACAAAAACGTCTTTAGGTAATGTTTCATGATTGTCTCTTGAGATACATCTTTATGTCCAAATACACACCAGGTATTGTTCTTTTAGCTGTTCATAGGTATTCATAACTCTAGGCCTTTCAGCGATTGCCCTCTATTAGAGTGTGTTTGGTATGGTTTTTCTAGTGGCCAATAGAGCTTTTCATGTTTGGTATGGCTTGATATATTTTTTTGGTTGTTTTGCAAAACTCAAAAAGAGCTTTTTTAATATTAAAAAAGCTATTTTATGTCCTTCTCTCGAGAAGCTCTTTTTAAACTTTTTAAAAATTGATAAATTGTCTCAATTACCCTTTATGAACTTTAAATATTCACCATATAACTCTTTTCCTAACAAATACTTTGTCAATACTTTTTCGGTTTTTTGGAATTTACAACAACAAATGCCTACAAACTTAAGGATATACTTTTAAAGATATTTTTAATCAATTACTAAACAACATACAACTTTTTATTAAAAGCTCTACTCAATAAAAGCTCACTCTAGAAGCTCTATTTGAAAAGCCATTCCAAACACACTTGACCGTAACTTGAAAGGCCTATAAAAAGTTTTTTATTCTTCTCTTATAGTTGCACAGTTTCAAAGACCATCCACCCTTCTCCGTAACATCTATAACTGGATTAAGATAAAGCATTAGCCTTGGGAAATTTGGTTAATGAATTACTGGAATTAAGGGCAGTTACTACCTAAGGGCTAAGCATAGCTTATGCCTTTATCTTTATGAAATGAATTTTTGTTCTGTTTCCTACCCCAAAAAAAAATGGAAAAAAACAAGAATCAGTTTGTTCACTATGCTTTGCTGTTCCTTACAGGCCTCATGGTGATCCTCAAATGCTTCGATTTGGTGCTCATCTAGTGCTTGTGCTAAGATATTTACTTACTGATGATATGAAAGGTCCTTTTAGGGAGGAGCTTATGAATGTTGGCGATCTCATTATACACATGTAAGAAATCATAACCTTGGCTGTGTCAAACTGTGCTTACAATTGAGAAACATTCTTTAGTTTGTAGAAATATAGAGCATGTCTAGACCGTCTATGTCTTATACAGTCATGATTCATTGCAAAGTTGGTTGTAGTGCGTTTATATAATTTCACCGTCGTACATGTTTCATGTAATGGGACGATATCTTCTCGTGTTATGAAACTGTAGTCTCTTTGTTGGTAATTCTAGATTTCTAGTAATTGGAAAATATGATGACAGGTATGCAATGTTTCTATTTTCAAAGCAACATGAGGGATTGATTGGGATTTATGCTTCCCAGCTTGCGCGCCACCGATGTATTGATCTCTTTGTGCACATGATGGAACTAAGGCTAGATAGCAGGTGACAGTTATTGCTTGTTGAGGTTATGTTTTCTGTTGCATCCTTCATCTCCTTAATTATCTTGTGTTTTTTTTTGACAATGCTGATATATAACTGCACATGGTCATATGTACATACAAATGTAGTGTTCAATATAGGATATCATGACATTCCTTCACTACTTGGTAATATTCTTATTTTAAGAGATGCGACAAGATGCATATAGAATTGAAAAGGATAATCGCCAAGCTATTGACTTAATAATATTGCACCATAACTGGGATTTCTGCCTATAAGGCTTTCATAGTCAAATTTTTTTTTTTTTGATTGACGATGCTACCAAGCTGTGGCTTGAACTTGGGTGGTAAGAATCACATGAGCTCATGTCATCTTACCGCCAAGTCCAACAGGAAGCATGGTGACTTTCACAGTCAATTATAATCATTGATCTTTTTACCATATATCTTCATTCAAACCTTGCAATTGTTTCTTATGTTGACTTGTTTTATTGTTTGTCTTCCATAATAATAGTGTACATGTGAAATATAAAATCTTCCGCTCTGCTATGGAGTACTTGCCATTTTCTTCGGGAGATGATTCAAAAGGCAGTTTTGAAGAAATTATTCAGAGGTATTTATATATTTTCTGAAGCATATTTGTTGCTATCCCAAAACAGCTGTAGCAATCCAACTATTTCTCTTTTTAGTGTAAAGTTGGTGTATTTACTTATGGTCTACTCTAACAGGGTTCTTTCAAGATCTCGGGAAGTTAATTTTGGAAAATATGACAAGTCAACAGACATTGCAGAGCAGCACCGGCTGCAGAGTCTCCAAAAAGCTATGGTAATCCAGTGGTTATGCTTTACCCCTCCATCCACAATTGCTGATGTTAAAGAAGTTAGGGCTAAACTTCTTCTGCGAGCATTGATGCACAGGTAACCTAATTCCTATATTTTGAGCTGTATAATGGCTTTGCATTATGATAATTGTTTGAGAACTTTTGGAAGTTACAATTGGCTGGATTTATATGTAGGATATGGCTCTCAGGAAGATTTTTTTTATTACTGCTTTAATTTTAAACTCTGATATTGATGTGTCATTTGAAGTTCTGTTTGATTTTTTTCCTCTCTCAATCACTTTTTATGATCCATGCTTGAACAGTCTACAACTTTTTATTGCGTCTTATTCCTTTTATTTTCCATTTTAATGTTGCGTATCTTCTTCATTATTTTTTGAAAAATATCTTCTTCACTTTCGGATTTTAACATTTGCTTCTGTTTACAGCAACATCCTGTTCAGGGAGTTTGCTCTAATTTCTATGTGGAGAGTGCCAGCATTGCCCATTGGTGCACATGAGTTGCTTAGTTTTCTTGCAGAACCTTTGAAGCAGCTTTCAGAAACTATTTATACCCTTGAGGACTATGTTTCTGAGAATCTAAAAGAGTTCCAGGACTGGGTATGCTTCATTTACCTGTGTTATTTTGTCTATCAAGCTTTTGTAAGTATTCATGGCTGATCATTTTACTTCCGCAAACTCATATGTAAATAGAGGGAATACTACTCCTGTGATGCAACATATCGCAACTGGCTTAAAATTGAATTAGAGAATGCAGACGTTTCTCCTCTTGAACTCTCATTTGAGGAAAAACAACGAGCCTTTGCAGCAGCCCAAGAGACACTGAATTTGTCCTTGTTATTGCTTCAAAGTAAGTAAAGTTGTTCATCTCTTTTCCTGTACACATCAATTACATACGTAAACTGAGGAGAAGATGTTAGATTGGCTAGCATGAACTATAATAGTATTGTTTTCATTGAGGGTGTTGGATTTATGTTTTTCAAAATGGGTGGAGGATTTATGCCCCCGGTGTCTTCTAGTTCAGTATGAACTTACAGATATGATATCATTGCATTGACAACTAATGATTTAAATATTTACTATAGGAAGAGAAAATCCTTGGTTGGCTTCCCTTGAAGATCATATATACGAATCAATGGAAACTTTATTCCTTGAATTGCATGCTACAGCAATTCTCTGCCTGCCTTCTGGTGAATGTATGTGTCCAGATGCCACCATGTGTGCTGCATTGATGAGTGCCCTTTATTCTACAGTGAGCGAGGACGTTGTGTTAAGTCGCCAATTGATGGTATGCTCATTTGATTTCTTATAACTTATGTGTAAATTCTGTAAAATATTCATGTGTAGAGTATAATTATCAGGGCATCTGGGTACAGATATGTTTTGTACTTTTGTTCACCTTCAGCTCTGCAAATTCCTATTGATTAGATTAATCAAATGTTCTATTGTTAATTTCAAAATTTGGATGATTAGTTATCTAATACAATGTTTATATATATATGAAGTTGTAACTTCTAATGGATATTTCGATGGGAAGGGTGGCTTTGAATTTTTTATCATATGATGGTCGAGTCCTGGTCGTGCTTTCAGTTATAATCCTCTGTTATTGCTTATTGCATGAAGTTCCATGAAGGAAAAATTAAAAACAAAAAAACACTGTATAGGGTGCTTCTATTTGGAGAAAACAGGTTTTCTAAGTGATCAAGAGAGCATAAAGAAAAGATAGTCTCTCCTTTCGGTTAAAAGCTAGTTTAACAAGAAATTTGAGGGAGAGAGAGGTGTAGATTTTGGAAGTTTGATAATTGTTTTGTAGATTTTTGAAAGGAAACTAATTGTATATGAAAATGAATTTGTGGTCTCCAGTTTGTTAACTTCTATATAAATTCATGTACTCATTGTTTGCCTGAATGGTTATATTGTGATCTTATTTTATAGGGGTTGGATGTCCGATCTTAATTTTTTTCTTCAGGCCAGCCAGTGCTTCTACCTAAAAGCCTTTCTCATGTTTCTTTGTTATTAAATAGTAGATCAGTTGGATTGTTATGGAATTATACTCAAGGTATAAATATAATAAGTTTGATTCTGTGCATGAAGGTCAATGTGGTCGAGTGCGGAGGATAAAAACCTATGATACTTTCACATGGATTGCAGAAAGGAAAATCTGAAGTACTCTAATAATATTGTGGATTAATTCTTTTACTGTGACATAAGATGATTATAATGGAATACTCAAATTTGTCTATGCAGCTACGTTTTCTAGTAGTCTGTAGTCTGTAGTCTGTTATATTTGTCTTTGATCAGGATCCAAACTTTTGGCAGGTGAATGTCTCCATCTCATCAAGGATCGATTACTGCATAGAGGTTGTGCTTCGGTGTTCGGCAGTAGAGGGTGATGGGCTTGGGACACATGACCTTAATGATGGTGGCCTTCTTGGTACTGTTATGGCAGCTGGCTTCAAAGGTAAGGAACACTATTTAAGCTACAGTTCTAGCGTGCTTGAAGGTGGTTGAAATTGTGCTAGGAAGAAATAATTTTAAATAAATCCAATTATTAATATATTTATTGTTAATGGTTTAATGAAATAGCAGGTGGAGAAGGAAATAAAATTTACTCTTTAGAGTGACAAGCCTGGTCAATAAAATAAGTGAACATTTACATATGATGGTATTAATTCACAATTACCAATTGAATTTGTAAATGTGTAATTCAGGTGAGCTTGTCCGATTTCAAGCGGGAGTTACAATGGATATATGCCGATTAGATGCTTGGTATTCAAGTAAAAATGGTTCTATGGAAAGTCCAGCAACATACATTGTCCAGGATCTTTGTCGTAGGTGCTGTCTTCCAGAACTCATTCTTCGATGTATGCAGGTAAGCGAATTTCCCTCATAAAGCTCCATATCAGTATATTTGTTGAGAAATTTTGAGTATATTAAATATGTTAAATATAGGACGTCTTTCACTTGTTTTTGTGAACCACTTTTCAGCATCATGAATTCATGGTTTCTTGCTCACAGGTTTCTGTTTCACTTGTGGAGTCGGGTAGTCAAATGGAAAGCCATGATGACTTGATTGAATTAGTTGCCTGTACTGAAACTGGGTTTCTGCATTTGTTCAGTCCGCAACAATTGCAGGTAAGCCAATGTTTAGTTTTTCTTTTTGTTCGTGAATCCCTAGTTTGATTCCATACCAGTTCATATACTCCCATCCTTCCTGTCACTCAGCTTCTGTTTGTTACAATTGATCTGCTATCTTTCTGCTTTTTCTTGGTACACTAAGGTTATGTTGATACTGTTGCTTCTCACATTCTTAAATCGATCTGTTATTTTTACCAATGTTTTATTTTGTTTTTACCCAAATGCTGATTGAATGGCATATTCTGACTTGTATGAATGGTATATTCTGACTTATACTAACATGCTTTTCCTGTGTAAATCTTCCAACCAATAAAGTGGGAGGTTTTCATGTATATCAGTGTGATCCCTAATGTAGTTCCTTTTGTTCAGCAGTCACCAAGATGCATGAATGACTTTTCTTCAATGTTATTGCCAATCTTTGTACAAGATCTTGGTGGTGTAAACCTTAAACCAGTCACCTTTTTCACGTATGGTTATTGCAATTTAATTCAGCTGACATGTCTCAATTTGTAGGAATTTATATTGTTCGAGAGGGAATATGCAATATGCAAAATGGAGCTTCAGGAGGAACCTTCTTGTTGATCATTAGGTTACTATGTGAAATCAAGGTCTCTAGTGCCTGGTTCAGTTGGAAAATCAATGAAGAGCGTCAACTCTTTTTTTTTTTTTTCCTTCTTTTAAATAATCATTTTTGTGTAAATGTTGTAAATTGAAGACATAAATTGACAAAATATACAGGAGATATTTTGAGAGTAATTCAATATGCAGTGAGATGTTTTTCATTTTTCATTTTACTTATATATTGGTTAGAAAAGGAACTAACAGTTTTGTTTGCATTACATATAATGTGATCAAATTGGTTCTGTTCTTGCACAGTATGATATTAGCCACGCGTAATCGTGTTTTGTACATTAAACTATTAAGCTCTCATACTAGTTGCAGAGTATATCTGAGAAATTTAATTCCTTATCTTTGTATTTGTATTGTTTAAAAATTTCCCAGCAAAACAACATGTGATATGGAGAGTAAATAGATCCTTTAGACATGCTTGGTTTCTGCTCTCTAACAATTCCCAAAGAAACCATGCTAACTCTGCTAAAGACGCATGCATTGCTTAAAGGGATTTAGCTATAGAATGCAACATTCTGGAATTCGTACCTTTGATTTTTATATTTCTTTTAATCTAACATTTTGCATGTAGAATTGGATTGAATTCTGCAAGCCAAGAATTGAAATAAATTAAATATTCTAGGTAAAGAAATGTTCTGAAAACCGAAAATTTGGGATGTTGCAAATTGTAATCGAGAAATATTTAAACAATTTTCAAGTTGTGTACTGAAAAATCACATGGATTCAGCAAAATACTTGTACACTTAGGCTCCATTGATATCAATTGATGTGAAATAAAATTGTCGAATGCAAATTTCTTTAAATGTGGAGGAATGCCCATGAACTCCATTTCCAATTGACTCACTCACCTCAACCACCTCCTGAGATCAATTGTTGTAGGTGGATAAATCTCATCATCTTCAATGCTCTCATTGCAACAAGAAGAAATGTTTGATCTCTGTTTCATTCTTGGATTGATTCCATGCGCAATTTTCTTATAGCTAGGGCTCCTCAAGCTATATTCATGACTGCCAATATCACTATCACCAAAACCTGGCTCAGGAACCGGGAAAGATTAGCAGTTTTTAGCCGAACTTGAACTTGAACCTGATTTCTTTCTCTGCTGGTGGTGTACTCTGTGACCGAAGCCTCGCCCAGGAGGATGCGGTGGCCACCATGTAGTTGGGAACTGGGGTGGCAGTCGCCATAGCTCCCCCACTGATCTGCCCCATTCTCTGGCTGTGGTCTTCCCGGCGGCAATGCGGGCTTGCAGAATGGACTTGAAAAGGCCTTGTTTTGGCAGGGGAGGGGCTGCTATAGGCTCTGTGGATAGGTGAGGCAATTGAGCAGAAACTGGGCCTGCCAGGTTGGTAATGATGTTATGGATTTTGGAATTTTGGGGATGAGTTATTAAAGGCTGAAAGGTGTCAATCTCAACAGTTTTTATGGGGTCTCTTTGATCACATGAAACTCTACCTAAACTATTAAGTATTAACTATCCCAATGATTGCTTCCTTGTGGCCCACCTGTGATGCCATCTAGGTTTGTGATCATCGTCATCATCATAATCAAGCTCTCCTTCACTTTGAACCATCTGATGATCTCTTCTGCTATCAGTTCTCCACATCTTTTCAGTACATGTTGCTTCAAGTTCAAGTTAGTTGTTTACATATTTTCATGGAAGAACAATGCAATGAACATGTAAATTAGATCACATTAAAAACCTGGTGAGAGAAGGCATGAGCAAGAGACTTTTCACGTTTCAAAGCAATCACTTCCTTGCTTCTTGGCAACATTGCTTGTGGATATTGATAATCCCAATGAATCCAATCCTCCCCACAGCTGCTTTCTTCCATTTACTGCATAGACAAATTTTTAGCCCAATTAATTCCCGGCCTGAAAATCCATAGGAGCAGGTCAAATCTCAGCAGCAGTTGTATACAATCTAACTATTACACTTTTTTTTGTTGTTGAAAAGCTAACTATTACACTTATAGGGTGCGTTTGGTACGGGGACAGGACTGGACTGGATAGGACTGGACAGGATATGACAGTTGTTCCATGACGTGTTTGGAATGTATGGGACAGGACTGTGGACTGTACTGTTATACGTTTGGTATGGCTGGGACAGGACGGGATAAGAGATTCAAATGACCAGAGTGCCCTCCTTGTTTTGTCTAATATTAAACAATATATTAAACAATTTTTATATATCGTATTTAACAATATTAAATATTAAATAAATATTGTAATTGAAATATATTATAATATTTAACAAAAATAAAAGGGTTCAAATGACCTCTTATTTTCAATTACAATATTATTATATTTTACACAAATAGTAATATTGTAATTGAAATATATTATAATTATTTAATAATATTATATAATAATATGATATATTATATCATTATATATAATATATAAGATATATATATATATATATATAATATTACCTATTTATACATATAAAAAATATAATATTATATATATTATAATATATGTATATATATTAATAATATATATTGTATATTATATATATATGTATCCTATATATATAATAATATAATATATATGATATATATTATTAAAATATATATAATATATATTAAATATATATATATAATATTAAATATCTTATTATCCTATATATATATATTATAAATTATATATAATATATATATATATATATATATATTAATATATATTATATATATAATATAATAATATATATTAATATATATATATAATACATTATATATGATATATATATATCCTATATAATTATTATATATATAATATGTATAATTATTATATTTTTTATATGTATCCTATATATATAATAATATAATATATATATGATATATATTATTAAAATATATATAATATATATATATAATATTAAATATCTTATTATATATAATAATATTAAAATATTTATATTATAATTACATATATAATATAATTATATATAATCTATATATATATATAAATATATTATTATATATATAATAATATATAAATTATAATTACATATATAATATTATATATATATTATAAAATTATATATAATAATATATAATAAATTAAATATATATTAATATTTAATATATATATATATAGTATTATATATGTAATTAACATATTATATATATAATAATATATACATATATATATATATATAATATATATATATATCATATATAATGTATTATATATATATATATATTAATATTATATTATATTGTATATAATTATACATATTATATATATAATAATATATACACATTATATATATAATAATATATATATCATATATAATGTATTGTATATATATATATATATATATCATATATAATATATATAATATAATTAATATATAACATAATATATATATATATGATATATATATATATATATATATCCTATATATATATATATTATTATATATAATATATATATGATTTAGTATATATTATTAAATATTATTATATATAAAATAATATATTTAATATATTATATATTATTATATATATTTTATAATATATATATATATATATTATATGTAATTATAATTTATATATATTAATAATAATATATATATATATATATATAATATTTGATATTGAAAATACACAAAGTGTGTCTAATACAACCTAGGGAGGGAGGGAGGGGGGTGAATAGGTTTTAGTTGATTTATTACCAACTTTTCGACTTAATCAATTTTAATAATCCTACTCCATATTAGCAGTCAATCAATCCAACATAAATATGCTGAAAACAATAAAAACACAAGGATTGATTTACGTGAGAAACCCTCCAACTGGGCAAAACTCACGGGCTATCCTTCTAGCCACATACGGTCCTCAAATCCACTATTTGAACGAAAGTTTACAACATAGGTTGACCTCAAGTCACACCTACTTAGTCACTAACCCTTTCACTCTACCCAACGGGCCTTTAATAGTGATTTTTGACCACAAGCTTGTGCACTAACTCACTTAGTCACAAAGCTTAACAATCAATGAAGAGGTTAAACAACCTATGTGAATATGTAAAAGATATTCAAACATGCAATTAATGCTAGGCAACAATAAATGCTTATCTAAGGATTTAAAGATGTCAATAAATGCAAATCCTAGATATCAATATCTAAATGCAAATGCATGAAGATTTAGCTAGAAGGGTAAAATCGTCCTAAATGCTAGCTATTAATGAACAAGGCTCTCAACCAACACACAACAACTCAATCATGTTATAAATGCCAATAAACATAAAGATATGCAATAAAATCACATAAAAGAGCTAACCCTAGGCAAACAAGAACATAAATAAATACAAAGAGATTCAGGGCATGTTCAAGTTACCTAGTCAATGAAAGCAAGAAGAATCCATGATGAGATAATGCTTGAAGAGGTTAGATGCACATGGATTTGTGTTTGGTTGAGTAAAGATGAGTTCTTGGGAGTTTCTCTCTCTAAGGGAAGCGTGGCCTCTCAATTATGGCTTCTTGAACTCATCAAAAAACGAGCAAGGAAGAAGATAGAGCATATATATGGGAGCCCTAGTTGAAACAGCGTCGTTTTGAACTTAGGGCACAAAATCCCGTCAATACCGCTAGATGGACCGCGTCACAGGCAAGTGTCCAGACCGCGGTACACACAGCAGTGCACCGTCTGGACAACAACGCGGTGCAGGGCGCTGTGCATGCAGGTGCACAGGCCGAGGTATGGGCAACAGAGGCTTACTGGACAACACCGCGACTTGAGTCGCTTTGCGTGCAAGTGTACAGGGAGCATGACCCTGCTGAAGTATACCGCTCTGTATGCCGCGGTGCAAGCATGTCTTGCCAAGCGGTCTAGGCCGCGCTAAGAGAAGAAATTCTCTTTTCTAGGCAAACTCAACACACTAAGTGATGTGCAAAATGTGCAAGTGTGGAGTGTGAAAAGAGGCATACAATACATCATTCAATAACATGAAGATAAGAACAATAATGCATGCAAGTGAGTGTGTGCAACTAGATCTCTTCAAAGAAAGTTAAACTAGTGAGATACCTTTGAAGTGCTCTTTGAGAGAGATGATGTCCTTGAAGCTTGATCACACTCACGAGGCCTAATTACTCTTACAAAGAATAATCCCCAATGTGGTTTGTCAACGAAATAAGCCAATCAAAATATGAGGAACTTACAATCTCCCCCTTTGGCTATTTCGTGACAAAACCACCACTCATAAATCATCCTCACAAAAAAAAGTAAAAACTAAAGGTCAACAAAAGATATTCTACATTACAAAAAGATACATAGATACTAGGTTTTCAAGACTTCAAGCTCTTGTAGAATAGCCACATTCCCTTCAAACAATGAGACTACACTTTCCAAGACAAGTGCATGTGAGGTGATCAAGAGAGATAGATAAATAAGAGCAATTTGCATAATAAAAGAAAACTTCAACATGCAACATGCAAATGCTCCCCCTATATAGGTTACTCCCCCTCAATGGGACAATCTCTCCAAATATGCAATCCCCTTAAATAAAACCACATTACTCCCCCTTTTTGTCATGAGATAGGCAAATGAGTATTCCCCAACCGGGTCACTTTAGCAAAGAGATCTATTTGCAAGATAAGTGCATAATCATATACAACAACTTTATGCAACTCAATTAATTGAGAGAGAATCATTGAGGGTTTTATTGTTTAGAAGAAGATGTGTGACTTAATTGCTTTGGATGTAAGACATGTAACATCATGGTTCAAGCAAATGGTATTTGGCAAAGCAAACATCAAAAGGGTTTCCAAAAGAATTCAAACCAATTTATACCCTTTGTTATAAGCAAACAAGATATAGTTTTTTAAAAAGAATTTCAATTTAAAGAGCAATTATATCAAACTTTATAAGCAAAACAAGACATGAGTGACTTTTGCACCCTTTTTGATTTTTCCGGGTGGGATACCCGTATGATAGTAGTCTTGTTCAACTAATAAAGAGAGAGAGAAGACTAAATTTGGATGAGATATCCTTGTTTATAGCATGGATACTAGATCCTTATTGGGTTTAGGCTTCTCATTTGCTTTCACACATATTTTGCACTAGAGCAATCAAAAACATTTCATGCATATTATTTTAAGCATGTCATTAAAAGTTCTCATGTCAAGGAGTTAAATTATGGGTCATTCAAGTGTACTTTCCCAATCAAAATCTCCTAGTCCAAAAATGCATTTTTGAACATAGAGGTGACATGGATTACAAATCAAGCAAGGCACACTTATTAAATAAAAAGCCATATAAGAATATATATAAGCACAACCAAGAATACTCAAGCAATTAATGAAGAAGCATAAAGTTGATCAAGTTTTTGCTTATTCCAACATGCAAGGTTGCTCTCTTTGCCTGAGTTCCCCATAAAGGGTCAATCACCAAAACACATCAAGGCATATGACAAATCCCAATAGACCTACTGAGTGACTTGAACCTAGTTGAGTCTAAGGGCTTTGTAAATAAATCCGCTAGTTGATCATTAGTGCCCACATGCTCAAGTGCAATGCATTTGTTTTTAACTAGTTCCCTAATGAAATGATGCCTAATGTCTATATGCTTTGTCCTAGAGTGCTGAACATGATTTTTTGAAATGTTAATTGCACTCATGTTATCACAATAAAGGGTAAGAATACCTTGATCGAAGCCGTAATCCACAAGCATTTGTTTCATCCAAAGGAGTTGTGTGCAAGCACTCCCGGCGGCTATGTATTCCGCTTCAGCTGTGGATAGAGAGATGGAATTTTGCTTTTTGCAAAACCATGAGACCAAGTTGTTGCCTAGGAAGAAGCAACCGCCCGATGTACTCTTTCTATCATCACAATTTCCTGCCCAATCTGCATCACTAAAGCCAACTAAGCTAGCATTAGTGTCAAAAGAGTACCATATCCCATAGTTGGACGCCCCATTCACATATCGAATGATTCTCTTCACGGAGGAGAGATGGGATTCCTTGGGATCCGCTTGGTACCTAGCACATACACCCACACTAAAGGCTATATCGGGTCTACTTGCGGTCAAGTAAAGCAAGCTACCAATCATACCGCGATAAAGACTTTGTTCCACACTCTTGCCACTAGCATCCTTGCTTAGTTTCAAGGTGGTACTCATGGGTGTGTCACAATGCTTGGCATTCTCAAGGCCAAACTTCTTCACTAGGTTCTTAGCATACTTAGCTTGGGATATGAAAATCCCATCATGCAATTGCTTGATTTGCAAACCTAGGAAGTAATTGAGCTCCCCAACAAGACTCATCTCAAACTCATGAGACATGACATCAACAAATTGTTGGACTTTGGATTTGTTGGTGGAGCCAAAAACAATATCATCAACATAAATTTGAGCTATGAAAAGCTCATCTTTGTTCCTCTTGATGAATAAAGTTTTGTCAACACTACCCCTAGTGTAGTCATTGTCAACAAGAAATTGAGTGAGACGCTCATACCAAGCCCTAGGTGCTTGTTTCAACCCATATAAAGCCTTCTTGAGGCCATAGACATGATTGGGGTGGTGTGGATCCACAAACCCCTTGAGTTGCTCAACGAACACTTCCTCATGCAAGAAACCATTGAGGAAAGCACTCTTAACATCCATTTGATGCAATTTGAACTTGTGTACACATGATATGGACAAAAGAAGCCTTATGGACTCAAGACGGGCAACCGGAGCAAAAGTCTCCTCAAAGTCAATACCCTCAATTTGAGAGTATCCTTGTGCAACAAGTCTAGCCTTGTTGCACACAATGTTGCCATTTTCATCCGACTTGTTCCTATATACCCATTTGGTGCCTATAACATTAGTATCATTGGGTCTAGGAACAAGAGACCAAACCTCATTTCTTTCAAATTGGTTTAGCTCTTCTTGCATGGCAAGAACCCAAAACTCATCATTCAAGGCTTCATCAACCTTTTTGGGTTCAATTTGAGAGGTGTAACAAGTGTAGCTAATTTGATTAGCTATTTGACGCCTAGTCCTAACACCCTCATTCATATCTCCAAGAATGTCATTCTTATTGTGGAGATGTCTAACCCATGGAGCGGGTTCTTTAGAGTCCAAAGATGGATCTCGATCAAGAGGTTGGATGACCTCTTCATCAAGACTTGACTTCACATCAATTGAAGTCTCACCATTCTTCTCCAAGAAAGGATCATCAAGCACAATGACCTCCTCATCATGGTCTCTAGTTTTAGGCCTACAATCATCTATGACGACATTAGATGATTCCATGACACTCCGAGTTTTTAAATTGAAAACTCTATAGGCCTTACTATTAAGGGCATAGCCAATAAAAATCCCCTCATCACTCTTGGCATCAAACTTGCCAAGTTGATCTCGATCATTTAGAATGTAGCATTTGCTCCCAAATGAGTGGAAGTAGCTAATATTTGGCTTCCTACCCTTCTATAATTCATAGGAGGTTTGCCTAGTACCGGGCCTTAGGAAGACTCTATTTCCTATGTAGCAAGCCGTATTGACGGCCTCAGCCCAAAGGTTCCTAGGGACATTGTTGCTAAGCAACATCACACGGCCCATCTCTTGAAGGACCCTATTCTTCCTCTCAACAACCCCATTTTGTTGAGGAGTTCTAGGAGCCGAAAACTCATGGGAAATGCCCAAGCTATTGCAATAGCTTTCAAAACAAGCATTTTCAAATTCCCTCCCATGGTCACTCATAATTCTTTTAATGCTTTTAATGTGTGAGTTCTTTTCATTTTGAATTTTCGTGCAAAGCATTTTAAATTTTTCAAAAGTTTCAGATTTTTCTCTAAGAAAATATGTCCATGTAAATCTAGAGAAATCATCAACACAAACAAAAATGTATCTCTTGCCGCCGAGACTCTCGGTTTGTATGGGACCCATAAGGTCCATATGTAGAAGCTCTAATGTCTCCTTGGTGGCGAGATACTTGCCTTTCTTGTGCATACTTTTGGTTTGTTTCCCTTGTTGACAAGGTCCACAAATGCCATCGACTTTCTTCCCAAGCTTAGGGAGGCCACGCACAACCTTGAACTTATCTAAGATCCTCAAATCTCGATAGTTCATGTGACCAAGTCTTTGATGCCATAGCTCAATTTCCTCACATTTGGACCTATTGCAAGAGATAGCACTAGCTTCAAGACAATAGCAATTGTCACTAGATCTCTTTCCTTTTAGCAAGGTTTGTCCATTTGGCATTAAAATAGAGCAATCATTTTTGTTAAACAATACAGAGAGTCCATCATCATTAAGATGAGAAATGCTTATAAGATTGGCTTGCAAGCCATCAACAAGTAAAGCATTGGACAAGGAGGGTAAATCGGGAATGGAAATGGTTCCTTTCCCTATGACTTTCTTTCTAGATCCATCACCAAAGGTGACAAATCCTCCATCCTCCAAGACAAGGGGTTTAAAGAAGCTCTTGTTCCCCGTCATATGCCTAGAACACCCACTATCCAAATACCAAGTGTTAGAGACATTTGCCTTCAAGGCAATTTGAGCCACATAGCAAGAATAGTTATCCCTTCTAATCCACCTAGGTGTAATGTTCTCATTCCTAGTGGTATTAGTCACATTGGCTCTAGATTTCCTAGGATCATGCAAATTTGCTCCAGATTTCCTAGGAACATGCATTTTAGCTCTAGCTCTATTTCTTTCAATCATGCTCTTGATTCTACACATTTCAATGTATTTGAAGCAATTAGGTCTAATGTGACCATCAACACCACAAAAGTGACAAGTGAGAATAAAATAAGAAGACATACCATGCCCTTGTGAGTACAAAGGGGCTTTCCCACGCATTTGAGCTTGTCTTTGGTGTTGGATTGGTTCTCTTCTTCTTTGTTGTTGAGTTGGAATGAATTGCTTCCTTGGTTGACCTTGCATGAATTGCTCTTTGGCTTGATGGTATTTCGGTTGAGGGAAATTTGCTTGATGCACCCTTGTTGATTGAGCTTGAGCTTGTTTCCTTTGTGCTACCTTGACTTGAGGATCTTTAGAGCACTCTCATAGTTCGATCTTCTTCCTAGGATATTGTGGGGGTGGAGGCTCTTTGTTATCCAAACTCTTGACAAACACAATCTTGCTTGAGGATGAGGTCTCCTTGTCATCTTCATAGCCAAGACCTTTCTTATCACTTGGCCTCTTGCCAACTCCCAACATGTGGTCAAGTTTATTCGTGCATGAAGTCGTCTTAGCAATGATCTCTCTAGCTTCTTCAAGCTCCTTTTCCATCAATTCCTCATTCCTTTTGGCTATCTTCACTTCTTTATTCAAGTGAGTAGCTTCGGTGGATAGCTTGAGATTCTCTCCTTTTAGCCTTTGAATCTCTTTCGTCATCTTCAATCTTGAGCTTTGAAAATGCTCAATGAAGCCTTCAAGATCCATTCCTCCTACATCCATATTTGTTGAATGGGATGAAGAGTCACCATCGCTAGAGTCATCTTCACTTTGTTTCTCTACCTCTTCATCATTTATTGCTTCCTTACTCTTGAGAGAAGATGCGAAGGCAATAAAGTTTGCCACATGATCCTCATCATTTGAGGATTCTCCTTCTTCTTCCAAGTCATCACCATCGCTCCACCTGGCGGCCATGGCCTTTCCTTTCTTCTTATTTTTCAAATTTCCACAATCCGTGGAGATGTGTCCGAAACCTCCACATTCGAAGCATTGAATCCCTTTTCTTGTGGGCTTGTCTTCACTTGACTCAAACTTCTTGAAATGAGTCTTCTTCTTTATTTCCTTTCCTTTGGATCCAAATCCCCTCTTCTCAAAATTGATGAACTTCTTGAATCTTTTCACCATGAGGGCCATTTCTTCATCTGAGTCTTCTTCCTCCTTCTCAACCTTAGAAGTCTTCAGAGCAATGCTCTTTTTCTTCTTTTGAGGTGTAGGTGTGGGAGTCCATCTAGACTCATATGCTAGAAGCCTTCCAATAACTTCACTTGGCTTCATATTCTTGTAGTCACTATTCTCCGACTTTGGCTTGGGAACTACACTTTCGTCTTCAAGAGTCTTTTCCGGAAGAGTGTAGCCATCTTCAATTGCCATCCATGCTCGGTCATTTATTTGGCAAATGTAAGACTCCATCTTGCCTTTCCAAGAGGCATAGTTTATTCCGGTGAGCAAAGAGGGTCTTGTGCTAGAGGCTCCCTCATTACCACTTCCGTTTCCGCTCATAGTGTTTGGGTATGAATGAGATGAATGTTTATGATGCAACAAACATAAACAAAATGCAAGACACACAACGAGCAAGGATCACCTAAGTGTATCTAGGAACCCGCTCTGATACCAATTGAAAATACACAAAGTGTGTCTAATACAACCTAGAGGGGGGGTGAATAGGTTTTAGTTGATTTATTACCAACTTTTCGACTTAATCAATTTTAATAATCCTACTCCATATTAGCAGTCAATCAATCCAACATAAATATGCTGAAAACAATAAAAACACAAGGATTGATTTACGTGAGAAACCCTCCAACTGGGCAAAACTCACGAGCTATCCTTCTAGCCACATACGGTCCTCAAATCCACTATTTGAACGAAAGTTTACAACCTAGGTTGACCTCAAGTCACACCTACTTGGTCACTAACCCTTTCACTCTACCCAACGGGCCTTTAATAGTGATTTTTGACCACAAGCTTGTGCACTAACTCACTTAGTCACAAAGCTTAACAATCAATGAAGAGGTTAAACAACCTATGTGAATATGTAAAAGATATTCAAACATGCAATTAATGCTAGGCAACAATAAATGCTTATCTAAGGATTTAAAGATGTCAATAAATGCAAATCCTAGATATCAATATCTAAATGCAAATGCATGAAGATTTAGCTAGAAGGGTAAAATCGTCCTAAATGCTAGCTATTAATGAACAAGGCTCTCAACCAACACACAACAACTCAATCATGTTATAAATGCCAATAAACATAAAGATATGCAATAAAATCACATAAAAGAGCTAACCCTAGGCAAACAAGAACATAAATAAATACAAAGAGATTTAGGGCATGTTCAAGTTACCTAGTCAATGAAAGCAAGAAGAATCCATGATGAGATAATGCTTGAAGAGGTTAGATGCACATGGATTTGTGTTTGGTTGAGTAAAGATGAGTTCTTGGGAGTTTCTCTCTCTAAGGGAAGCTTGGCCTCTCAATTATGGCTTCTTGAACTCATCAAAAAACGAGCAAGGAAGAAGATAGAGCATATATATGGGAGCCCTAGTTGAAACAGCGTCGTTTTGAACTTAGGGCACAAAATCCCGTCAATACCGCTAGATGGACCGCGTCGCAGGCAAGTGTCCAGACCGCGGTACACACAGCAGTGCACCGTCTGGACAACAACGCGGTGCAGGGCGTTGTGCATGCAGGTGCACAGGCCGAGGTATGGTCAACAGAGGCTTACTGGACAAAACCGCGACTTGAGTCGCTTTGCGTGCAAGTGTACAGGAAGCGGTACAGGGAGCATGACCCTGCTGAAGTATACCGCTCTGTATGCCGCGGTGCAAGCATGTCTTGCCAAGCGGTCTAGGCCGCGCTAAGAGAAGAAATTCTCTTTTCTAGGCAAACTCAACACACTAAGTGATGTGCAAAATGTGCAAGTGTGGAGTGTGAAAAGAGGCATACAATACATCATTCAATAACATGAAGATAAGAACAATAATGCATGCAAGTGAGTGTGTGCAACTAGATCTCTTCAAAGAAAGTTAAACTAGTGAGATACCTTTGAAGTGCTCTTTGAGAGAGATGATGTCCTTGAAGCTTGATCACACTCACGAGGCCTAAATTACCCTTACAAAGAATAATCCCCAATGTGGTTTGTCAACGAAATAAGCCAATCAAAATATGAGGAACTTACAGATATGTTTGTAATTATTTGAACATTTAAAGGGTAAAGTGGTCTTTTTGACACTTGTCCCATGCCATGGGACAAGTTGTCCTAGGGTCTTGGATGGGACAATTTTTTGTGATTTTTGTCCCACCTTGTCCTGTCCCATGCTAAGGTCGTGCCAAACGTGGGACAAGAACAAGTTGTCCCACCTTGTCCCGTCCCGTCCCGCATACCAAACGCACCCATAAGGATCTAAAGCACAACTAAGCAAGCAAAATTAAGTAGGGGTATGCAGGATCCAATTCAATCCAATAGTATCCACTGGATCGGATCAAATCCATTGGATTGGACTGGATTTGGGGGATGATCGGATCGGATCGGATCCTAAATTTTAAAATCCATTAGATTAGATCGGATCTTGGATTCAAGTTTAAAAATCCGCCAAATCAGCCGATCCGTCTAAAATATTAGGTCTTATTTTTATATTGGGAAATTTGTCTATTTATACAAGAACAAAACAATTTACAAAATAATTTATATAAGAGTATAAAAGACCAAAGCATGCCACAACAAACCCAAAATAAGAACACCAAATACATTAAAGCCCAAAACAAAGCAAGACCTACACTACTAAGAAATAAAAATCTAGATTCAAGACAACAAAGACCACAATGTTACTAGTTTAGCTGTTTAGGTTTCTACTTTTCTTTAGACAATAAAAACCTGTGTGTTGTGTTGTTTCACATATTTTTTAGAAGAAAATTCAGCAATTTGTGTTGATGTTGTTTGGATGATTTTATATAATGTTGAACATTTGGATGATTTTAGTTGGAGCTGTTGTTTAAGGATTATAAACTTTTTGAACTATATAAGTTTACAAGTTATGTTATGTATTTTTTTACTGTTAATTTTATTTGAATTAATTAGTAACGTTTGAATTGTTTATTTAATTTTATTTATTTCAAATAATAATTTTTTTATATATTAAGAACAATTTTATATTAATTTGATCCATCAGATCGGATCGGATCGGATCGGATCGGATCCCGTTATAAAATTGGATCGGATCGGATTGCAATTTTTTCGATCAAATTGGATCGGATCGGATCTTGGATCATGGCAAATCCATTGGATCCGATCCGCCGCACACCCCTAAAATTAAGCCACAAAGATTCACATGGTTTGACTTAAAAACTTACCTATAGGAGTCAAATTTCGAAATATATCTCCACTGTTATCACCAAATAATGGATTCACAATCTCGGTAAAAGTTTACTTATTTTCATATGTTACATCTTAGCAATTGAACACAATCTAATAACTACTGATTAGATGTCCTATTTAGTCTTTTAATGAACACATCATGTGAGAGTGAGAAGTTAACTCATCTATAAAAAATTCACTAAAATATAAAAATCTACATTTGAACAAAATCTGATTGATTACATTTGAAAATTTTTGGTATTATATCATACCGTGAGTTTCTTGTAGAAGCTGTTGTGATCAATTGAAATGGAATCTGCAGTAGTTGCTTCATGCGAATAATTCGAAAGCCTCTTCCGGTAATCACGCACACGATCCTGCACTCGAACCAGAGCCTGCATGCATCGATGAGCCACATTTGCTCTCTTTCGAACGTTGTGGCCTCTTAACAAGGCTTTTAGCTTCACTAGTGCCTTCAATACTCGAAGAGCTCTCTTGGCCTTCAACATAATCACATACATTATTTGTCCATAAAAGAAAAAAAAATAATCTTCAGACTCAAAAACTTTAATTTACTAATAAGATTCAAAAAATTATAATATCAAGTTAATTTAAATACATCTCTCAAGCGTAAGATCAATGGATTTTACATATTTATGTGACTGCTACTGCTAGACCAAAAAGTTTAAGCCGTTGACGACTGATAGTGAAACTCACCAAATATCCTCTAAAAGCTGTCTGTATAACAATGGCAGCCCAATGTTTCTAGACAAGAAACAAAGGTTTAGTAAGACGAACGACCTCAACCGCTGCTGGGCCACAGCAGCTTGAGCGGCTGCCGTGGTGGCCATGGCCACTGAAATTGCTTGTGTTTGCTGCTCAGCTTCTTGATCATGACCAGCTGCTTCACAATCAATATTAGCAGCAGCATTGATTTTTGCGGTTGTAGTTATTGTCTTTGTTGCTTCACAAAATGTTTCTTGACTCGATGACTTGTTGAAAATCCACCTCCTTTTTCCCCTCTTCTGCTCAAATTTACTGACAAGTGCCGTTTTGTATATAAAAAGTCCTTGTCAAAAGAATTATAAAATCTCAAGATGCGCTCAAAATGTATGAAAACCAAGTAGAGCAGCAAGTTGGGTATCATCCATAGGGATCGATCGCTAGCTATGACCAAATTAAACTCTAATACTAACAACGCAACAAATGTAAAATGCAACAAAGGTAAAATAATGGATTGGTTTGGAAAATTTGATTAACTAATGGTAAGCCCAAAATGAAACTAATTAAACTAATTAAACTAAAGTTAAAATGCAACTAAGTTAGTAAATATGTAAATGAATGATAATAGAACTAAAGAATTGATGGATCCAATAAGCAAACAATGGGCATGTCAAGAACTCTCACGAATGTACATCAATCTTTTGCAACTAATCTAGAGTGTATAGTATTGGTTGTATATCTCCTACGAGTGTCCAATCTAGAGTATATAGAATTGATTACCCATTTAAGATTAGATAAAAAATTGAGATTATAAAGTCCGGATTTCATTTGAGGACTGTACTCTTATGTAATCCTTCCATTCAATTGAGCTTAGAAAAACCAAGTAGAATGTATACCTAGTTATCCACTCAAATACTTCTCAACAAACTAGCAAGGAGAGTAGTGTTCAATCTAGGACAAATTCGTTTTTGAAATCAATTAAACCAAATAATGAAACAGACTTGATAGATTTAAGATAAAGATAGAGTTAATTACAATGCCTAAGGTTCACAAATGAATCACATCAACCCCTTAGTGGGGATTTAGCTACTCATAGTCATTACAAAGCATAAACTAAGAGAAAATAGTGAGAATAGACCCCATGAAGAGATTCTCCTTCCTTGAAGCTTCAAATCCAATCTCTTAGTGCTCTTATTGAGCAGAAATCAAAGAAATGGATGTGGGGTTTTGGATGCTGTTGGGAGAGTTAGATTCTTAGATCTAGAGAGAGAAAAAGTAAGAAAAATGTAAGTGTGGGCGTGTGGTTGAAATTAGACACTATTCTATTTATAGGATTCCCAAAATAGGTCTGAAATGATGATGTGTCGTCTTCTGATGGATGTAGTGCACAGGTAGGGTACCCATGCAATGACCCGTGTAGTGACTTTGTGCTTCAAATTTGCTTTCTGGCTTCTAATATTTGTACGGGTAAGGACCCGCGCAGTACCTGCGTTTTGGGCAATGTCAGGGACTAGTCATCTGGTGCGCGTTTGGTGCTCGGGTGAGGACACGCACACTGGGCAAACTTCAACTTCCCTCTTCCTGTGCGCGGGTAGTGAGCGGGTAGGGTACCCACGCAGTACCTGCGCACTGAAGCTTCAATTCTTCAGTGACTTGGCTTGTTTTTGCACGAACTTCACGTTTTCCAACTCTGATATCCAAATTGCACCATTTGATCCCTTTTCACTTGAAAGTCCCAATTTCCGCTTCTAACACCCGTATTGCACAGAATGACTGAAAACACTACAAAAGAGCCCATAAGATACACAATATCATGTGAAAACGAGACAAAGGTTATGGATATGAAGGCGAAAACATAGTAAAATTTTTGCACGATCAAATACCCCCAAACCAAACCTTTGCTCGTCCTCGAGCAAACACAAGACAAAAATAAATAAGACACAACAAACACGACTCAATCTAAAATTTTCATAGACACCCACAAACAAACAAAGTGCTGCATTTCCAACCACTGATGGGATGCAATAAAGTGTGATGGAGAAGAGTAGACACATGCACAATGTTCTAAAGTAACTCGAAGGCACTAAATGGAACTCTCACAACCACGAATCCCATACCTAAGAGTGCTCCCATATCGAGAACTACTCACTCTCACACCTCGAGCATAACTCACATCGACTCTAAGCCTCATGTAGAAACTCTCTTTTCTTTCCGCTCGAAGTCCAAAGTTCGCACTTATGCAAGGTATGCAAAGATAGAATTTATGCATAGGAATCTAGTGCATTGCATACAATGTACATTGAAAGACCGTTATTTTATAGTGAACTGGCCTAAGCAGGAATAACTATGCCATGGACGTGGAAGATCATGTTTCAGCAAATATTCCCAATCTAGACTCATCATGGGTCAAAAAGGTCTTTCCCTTGGGTTGTAATGAGGCCAAGAGGTTAAATGTAGTGAACAAACGAAATGGGAAAAATTTAGAGCTCAAAGATCACCCATTCATGCTTATACTTATTGCATTATTCACACCCCTATATTTAGCTCTACTTTACAAATAAATTTAACACTAGCGTATAGGCATTGACTTTCACACACATTGTGCTTTCAAAATTGTACTCTTATTTTGTGAGTACTTTACATTGGATCACAAGGCTCTTTTCTCTTCTTTTCTTTCTTTCTTTTTCTTTCTTTGCATTTTCTTTCTTTTCTCTTTCTTTTTTTTTTTCTTTTTTTCTTTTTGCATTTTGCACACTTTACATTTGACAGTTTGGCTCTAAGTGCAAATTGTTGGCACTTTTACATTTTGAGCCATTGCTTGCACATTTACAAAATCGCCTAAGTACATGCTATTTCATACATATTAGAGATTTACACCTTTCATACACCACACAACACACCCTAACATGATTGGAAAATAAAGGTAGGCATGTGTTTGGTTATGGCTATATGGTTTAGATGTGGTTCCAAAAGAAAGGATAAGTGTTTGGCCTCAAATTTGGCTTTGGAGCACACAAAAGGGATTGGAATGTGTTTAGACTTTTTAAGTAGATAAATGCACACACATTCTACAATTTGTCTATCAAGGAATTGAATACATCCATCAAGAAATCCACAATATTAATGAAATGTAATGTCCTATGGCATGTGATATGTGTGACGAGAATAGTGTTTAAAGAATAAAAAAAAATTTTAACACTCAATGTGCTTTTTCATAGGTTGCGTGTGTGAACTCACGGGTAGTCGCCACTATTAGAACAAGGTACAAGAGCACCGAGTCCTCTCAACTTAAGCACAAAAAGAATGGGAGGACATGTTGGTTTCCTTTAATGAACAAGTTAGGATTTTATGGAAGACGGATATCCATGCAGTGATTTGGGGGGTGTGGAATGCCTGTAATAAGTGGATCTTTGAAGGGAAGTCGGTGGACTTTATATCCGTCCTCTCTCTTGTTTGGCATGCGGTTTTAGAGGCTAATCGCCTGGAGGTTGGTTGTATGCTTAATTTTATGGACGACCTTTTGATTCTTCATCGATTTGGTCTTTGGAGTTGCCCGTCTAAAGCCCCAGTGATCAAGAGTGTAGTTTGGTTGCCTCCAGCTCCTGGTTGGATCAAAGTGAATACAGATGATAGTGCTATGGGCTCTCCGGGGATTGGTTTTTGTGGTGGTATCTTTCAGAACTGTAGAGCCTTTGTGAAGAGTTTCTTTGCTATTCCTCTTGGTCAGGTTTTCGCGTTTGAGGCTGAGCTTCTGGCGGCCGAGCTTGACCATTAATTTTGCTTGGAAGTATGGGTGGCATCGGATATGGCTTGAGAGCAACTCTTCTTATGCAGTTTAGCTCCTTTCTTCTTGTTCTAAGATGGTTCCTTTGAGGGTTCCTCAGGCGTGGCAGCGCTGCATCTTCCAGATCTTACAGATGGATTTTCAGGTTTCCCATAATTTCATGGAGGGGAATCATGTTGTAGATGCGCTTTCTAAGCATGCTTTGAAGCTTCAGGCTGATTCTTGGTGGTTCTCCACCACGCTGCTGTTCTTATTTAATTGGCAATGACTACATGGGCCACGAGTCTTTTCGTTTTTCTTAATGTTTTTTTTTGGTGTGGCATATGTGCTTCTTTTTGTTTGGGGTTGTTTCCCCCCTGGTTCTTTGTGCTTTGTTGCCCCCCTGGTTCTTTGTGCTTTGTTGCTTTTTGTCACCATTTACTTTTCTTTTATCTTATATATATATATATATATATATATATATATATATATATATATATGGATACTGCCTAGAAGTTTTTCAGTATATGATTGCTTGTGATGCTTTTTCTTCTTAGTTCAGTCCAATTTCATTAAAAAATAAATCTTTTTTTTTTAAATCTAATAAAAGTCATGACATGAATTATCAGGATGATTAACCATTATAGACACAATCTAGATAACTCCCACTATAAGAAGGGAGCTCACCACATTTTGGTAATAGAGTGAGAGACTTGATTTATATTTACTACAATATTTATTTTCTTTTTAAGGAAAAAATGAGTTTAGGCTACTATCCTAGTTTATATCTATGGTCATGGATGGTTACAATTTAAGAGAATTAAAACAAACCTGACTGAATTACACCAAATCCACTATTTAGACCAAAACCCACTCGTAACAACTAGTTGCGGGTTTAATTTTACTGGGTCGAGCCATTAAAATCCGAAAAAAAAAAGTTTAGATTTGGATTTATCGTTTAAAACCATAATCCGTTAATTTAAACAATATTTTAATTTTCTACATTTTTGTCGTTAAAGTTTTTCAAAAGTTAGCTTTTATATAAAATATAATCTAATTTTTGACATGAATCATAATTGCATTATACTTTGCTTTTTTATCTTAATTTCAATAATATATATTTTTTATTAATTTCTTATTTTACAGTTTTTTTTCCTTCTTTAATCAATCATATTATTATTTACTAAAAATTATAATTATAAAAGATAATGGGTTGAATTGATTAGTTTTGGATTACCCGTTAAAATAAGGAATGAGTTTTCATTTTCATTTTCAAACGCAATAAACTTAAATGTAGGTTTGAGTTGAATAAAATTTGAACCGACCCATTTACAACTCGATACGTATTCGATTCTACTCATTGATCTTAGCACAAACTTGTACCAACCTACTCCAAGGGCTTATAGCAAATAAAATCAAAAACGACGTCTAATTAGAAAAACAAATTAATCTCGTTTCTTGGAGAGAATTCCAAATTTGAATAACATGCTGCTTTGTTTGTTCTTTTTTTTTAATCAAAACACAGCCAAACAATTTATTACTGTGAATCGGCAATTTACAAGCTGTTTGATAAGGAGTGCGACAAACCCACACTCTAACCTCCACAGGCCAAACTACATGTTTGTAGAATCATATATAGTGGCTAGGCTGATTACTGGATCATTCTTGTGCTTGTATAGTAGCTATTGCTAGTAATGGCCAACTCAAACAGTGTATATGAGTTGCAAAATGAACAAGATTTGTTTCCTTCTCCCTCAACTCAAGTTTAAAATTGAAAACCAAACTGAAAACTTATTTTCAATTCGGTTCAATTCAGTTACGGTGTTTATGCCCAGCCCTAGTGGTTTAACACAGGACCAAAAGGGACATGTCTATTGGCATGATACATCAAATATATACATTAAAAAATCACTAAAGATATTACATGGACGAGTTGTTCACAAATAATATGAATTTTGGAAGATTCTCAAGAGCAACTGTGAAAAGTGCACCAAGCACAAACATCAAAATGAAGGCTAACAATATTTTTCCAATGTAAACACCACTGATTCCAGGTTTTGAAATCCTGTATATGGGGCGTCCGCCTTCAGAATCCTGCAAATGAAGAAACAACATATTTTCCATTAATTCGATTCCCAACTACTTAATAAAAATGTAGATAAAAAAGAAGCAGGCGAGAACCAGGGCCGTCTAATGAGATGTCAAAGATATTGTGTAAGATTGATTACTCAAGTTGTTTTGCAAATACCTGGTTCAGGCCTTAAAGCTAAGATGTGTCAAATTTAACATACCATATGACAGCCTATAAATGGCTACTAGTTGAGATCAAAGATACTAACTGTCGCATCTGCAAACCAAACTAATTTTAACTTCTCAATAGCAAGCTCTAGGGGAATGAAAATGCTGCAGTTTCACCATTTCTTTCCAATAAAAGTTCACTCAAGTGGCTAAAAGTCCTTTGAAAGTAATACTCACACATATGGTTGTTAATATTTCAGACTTCTTGACTAAATACACTCACTAAATAAACAGAAAAAGAAAATGACTATAAAAGTTGAAGCTCTGAAAACAGAGAATTTTTTTCCAAGATATTCATTTTAGTTCAATTAAAAATGTTAGTGGAATCGGCAAGTGAGTTTCAACCATCAGGGTGCTTAAAAGAAGAGTAAGAGCAAAAACACAGTGGGTTGAGACTTTGAAATAGGAAAAAATGGCTTATGACGTAAAGACTTAACCGCACCAAAGATACCTGACGAGAACAAAAAGAACTACCATAGTCAAACTTAGATAACGCTCAACTACACTGAGTTCCATGATTTCATTGTTTCATATAGGTCGTTTTTTTATTTCATGCCATTTATTCAATAGTTTGGTCATTAGTGTCGACTGATCGTCCATCCTTCACGTGAAACCACACTTCAACATGTTATATGTTACATAATATTTCAGATAACTTAGATGTAACACAACTTATAATCTTTTTAACAACATAACATTTGGCAGTTTTCGGCTTAGAATCAAGAGTTTAATATTATTTTCATCAATCAACAACTCAAATAAAACTGCCTAGGATTAACATACACATGTTTTTCATGGCACTTACAATTCACATGAGGTTTTAAATTGACCAGCAGATATTTCATTATCCGATCACTTGAAAAAGCCTATCTTAAATTCATAATATAAACATCCAATTCAAACACATTCAAGGTTCAAGTTTCAGCAAAAAATCCTTAAAAGAAAGTATAAGCCAGCACTGAAAAAACTTCATACCATTGCTCCAGGAATCCACTCCGGAATCGGCCCAACCCCTTCTCCTTTCGAAGTAGCTTGTTCAAGACAGAAACAGAATCAGCACAAGTAACACTTAGAACACATATACAACAACATACACAACCCACAAAATTGAAAATTTACCAGTAAAATCTAGTTGAGTAACTGTTTGCAACTTCCATCCATCACCATAATCTACAAGAAGCGCATCGGGGCCGAAACTGACAGGTTCCTCTCCTTGTTTAACTGCTTCAATATGCAGTGCAAGAGGCCTCACACAATCCAGTTTTTTATTTATCAAATTCACTGCAAAACCTGCCTTTGTACCCACCGCATACCGGCTTGTTTTGCCGGAAATTTTGCATTCAACTTCTAAAAACTGTTTCATACAACAAAATTGAAAAAAAAAAATGAAAAATCAGCATTCATTCAATCAATCAATCTCGTTTATTCAATTTAAATGAAATCGACCCATAGGAAATTTAATTTTGTTGAAATCAATTTTGAGAGAAAGAGAGAGTTACAGGAGGGGCCCTCCGAGGGGGCTGTGGGAAGTTGACTTTTGATGACTCTTCTTCCACCATTAGAGAGAGATGCTCCGAATTTTGACAGCAATATTTTTGGTACGTGAGAACTTGTTCCGACAACTATAAGTTTTCTGGGCTGGGCCCTAGAAATAGAATCCATACGGCATACGGCACATAAAATTTTCAAATCAACCTAACTTTTAACTTTTAACTTTTAACTTTTAAGCCCACTGTAAGTCCGGCTGGGTTGGGTCAAGCATTGAGATCTGTCAAAATCAAACCATATATCTGTAGCCCAGATTAGGGGTGTGCGGCGGATCGGATCCAATGGATTTACCATAATCCAAGATCCGATCCGATCCGATTGGATTGAAGAAATTGCAATCCAATCCGATCCGATCCAATTATTATTAGATCCAATCCGATCCGATCCAATGGATCGAATTAATATAAAGTTGTTCTTAATATAAAAAAAATATTATTTGAAATAAATAAAATCAAATAAATAATTCAAACATTAATAATTAATTCAAATAAAATTAACATTAAAAAAATACATAACATAGCTGGTAAACTTATATAGTTCAAAAAGTTTATAATCCTTAAACAACAGCTCCAACTAAAATAATCCAAATGTTCAACATTAAATAAAATCGTCCAAACAACATCAACACAAGTTGCTGAATTGTTTTCTAAAGAAACATGTGAAACAACACAACACCCGGACTTTGCTGTCCAAAAAAAGGTAAGAGATAGCACCCTATGTATGCAAAAGAATAAAATAATAAATTAATAAGTGAAGTAATTTAATGAAGAACATAACCAAATTTAAGTTTAGTTAGATTTGTATTACCTATTTCCAGTGTTCCTACATGTTATTGTCCTTTAACATCTTGCTTAATTTTCATAGTAACATTATGGTCGTTGTATTTCCAATAATGGATGGTCTTTGTTGTATAGATTTTCAGTAGTGTGGGTCTTACTTTGTTTTGGGTTTTAATGTATTTGGTCTTCTCATTTTAGGCTTGTTGTGGTCATGCTTTGGTTTTATACTCTTCTATAAATTGATAAATTGCTTTGGTCTTATATTAATTGTTTTGTTCTTATATAAATAGGCAAATTGCCTAATATAAAAATAAGACCTAATATTTTAGACGGATCGGCGGATTTTCAAACGAAAATCCAAGATCCGATCCGATCCAATGGATTTAAGAATTTAGGATCCGATCCGATCCGATCATCCCCTCAGATCCGATCCAATCCAATGGATACTATTGGATTGGATTGGATCCTGCACACCCCTAGCCCAGATGATTCCAACGGAGAAAACTTCCCATAAATACTAGTAAAATATTACATGGTGAGACTTGAACATCTTGTCATTAACGTGGAACGTGAGATGTAATACTAATGATAGACATTAATAGTTGATGTGCCATTGTAAAATTATTGTTATGATGTGATAAAACAAAATTACTCGTGATCAATGAACATGAGTCAAATTTGTTTTAAGAAAAAAATAAATACTAACTTTCCATTGAAATGATTGGAAACGAATATATACACACACACATATATATATATATATATATATATATATATATTTTTTCAAATCAGTACACATTGATATAACTTCATCAGTGCGTTGAATATGGACCATTAGATTTACATATTTTGACTCAAAGTGTATACACTTTTCAACACTTCTTCATAATCAGTGGTCTACATGCAACGCACTGATATAAGTTATATCAGTACGCATTGAGAAGAAAAGAACTATATATATATATATATATATATATATCAGGCTAATTTTATTCAGTCTGACACGTCAGTACAGATCCTGGAATTCATGGAACCAAATCTCCACGTCATCAGGCCTCGTTAGCTCAACAGGCCCCGAACGACAATGGCAAGTTGATTAGCAAAGATCAAGTCGTTCATAAGAGGAACCTTCTCGCTAGAAAATCCCATAATCTTTGCTTGCACATCAAGGGCTAGGGCAACACCCTAACACCTACATAAATACATGTATCATGTAAAGAAGGAGAGAGGCACCATAAGCCATACATCACGTTCTTTCATAGTGAAGATTTCTCTTTCTCTGTTGCCAAAGCGACAGTGGTTTTTCCCTATTTAGGGTTTTCCATGTAAAAATCCTAGTGTCTCTGTTACGTTTTATCAGTTCTTTATATTTATTATTCATTCAACCAACTCGCTCGCATAATGAAAACACAATCGATATCACACTTCATTGGTTTCTCCATATATCGATTAGCTAGCGGCCCAGCGTGTTGTTGACTAGGTTTATCCAAAAATCGATGTCAACAATATATATTTGGAATATTAGAGTAATTCGGGATTTGAGGAAGGGGCAGATTCGAACCCACAACCTGTAACATGAGTACAACTGTTATATTAACATTGTCCACATTTTGGTAGTACATTAATATTTGATAGTTGGCAACTTGACATATTAGAACATCTCCAATGCAAAAATAGCTTGCATATGAATCATTGTTGATATGACAACAATGTCAAGAGACTTGCTTCCTATGTGGCATAAATATGGACTTGATAGACAATCAACTTAAAATTTGGTCTCCAATGCTTCCGTTTATATTTTGTTTTAATGATGTGTCCAATTTTATTTCCTATTTTCTTTTTTATTTTATTTCCTTACCAAAAATAGATGAAAAATTAATGTCAATTTTAAATGTTTGCTGAGTCAACCTAAAAAAGGACTGTGCAACAGGCCGTCTGAAAGTGGACTGTCATGTTGACAATGTCTATTATTTTTTTTGCCACGTCAGCTTGATGTTGAATATACACGGTTGTATTGGAGACACAATTATTAACAGAATGTCTATTTATCCTAAGTATCATCTTTTTTTTTCTTCATAAATCACGCTTGCATTGGAGATGCTCTTCTGAGTACTTGTAACTTGCAAATTAAATAATCTTCATAAATTATCAATTTTATTGGATAAAAATTAAGAAATTTATTTTTAATACTGCAGTTTAAGTCTAGCTCGCTTATGTTAAGTTATAGCCACCATTCTTGAATATTCATGGATACCTAACATTTTTATTATTGTATATTTATATATGTTTTTTTTTATTGATCAAGTTATATATATATTTTTTCTAAAATTGGAATGACTTAAAGGAAAAAGCATCATAAGCGATCATATGTTGAAAAACTCCTAAGCAATATTCATCTATATAAATGAGAAAAGAAAATAATAAACAGTAATAAAGACTGAAAAAGCACAAAAACCAAGGGAAACAACCCCAACCAAAACAATGACACGCATGCCACACCAAATAGAAACTGAAAACATCAAGAAAACCGAAAAGACTCTCGATCCATGCAGACATTGCCAACTAGCAAAGAACAGAAAAACGGGGTAGAGAACCACCAAGCATCAACCTCCAGCCCCAAAGCATGCTTAGAAAGAGGATGATGCAAACGACACAAATCTCTTAGAACACGCCTTGTGGACATGTTCCCAATATCATGACAATTCCAGTAAATGACACTAATCGACAGAAATAGGAGGTGGAGCCCGGAATCAGGACTTATAAGAATCCACCATACGAGCAACCATCATGGTTCTGTGAGAGATAGTACTAGCCTTAAGCTCTCCAACGTCAACCTAGCTGGCCTAGGAAGAATTTGCGATAAAATGGAGCTCAACTTGGGAATCCGACAATACGGATTATTGATCAAGTTATGAAAATAGTTTTATATCTTATATATTTTGATCCAGACTTGGTTATGGACTATTAAAATATATGAGATAACATTTACGGGATAAAATATAATCGGCCGCAACTAAATATGGGACTAATTTAGACCTTTACTCCCGCAATACGAATTATTATTATTATTATTATTATTTTTTAAAAGTGTTATACTAATAAATAAATTCATGATTTTTCTGAGGTTGATGGAGGACTTGAACCCGTAATCTCATGGTACAGAGGTGAGAGGTTAACCACCGGACCAACTTTATCTCGTCCCCATAATATGTATTTGCAATCATTACATGCGTGACCAATTTAGGCATTTATTGCCACAATACGGGGTGAAAATCCGTATAATGAGACTTGAACCTCTATTACTAATGTGGATGAAAAGGTGCACAACACTTAGGAAATAAGAGTTTTTAGCACTTTTTTGAGTTGGCGTTGTACGTGAGGCACCACTTTTATAGCTTAAGTTTAAAAGACATCAAAGTAAGTGATTTCCAAAAATACCTTTACTATACACATTTTTTAATTATTTGTTTGACTTTAACTTTTGGAAGACACTTTGAAGTTGTCTGAGATCTACTTCTCTCTGTAACTATCTTAAAGTGAAAAGCTCTGTAAACTGAAATCCAAGTTCATATTATTCTCCAACAAATTCGACGTTCATATAGTTACATAAGATCACTCATCTTATCAGTTTCCTATCTCAGTTTCCACTTTGCATCTCATTGTTTGAATATCAAAATTCACACAATGAGAGGCAAAATGGAAACAGAGATATGAAACCAACGAAGAGTGTTAATGCAACTTTGAAAAATGTAAATACTGAGCCATTGCAATTTAAAAGCAGAATCAACGAAACTGTAGGCCAAATATAATGATGGCTCTCGCCTCTCGAGTGGATTTGCAATTGAATGCTTTTACTTTGTTCCGAGACTTTTAAATAGAGTCCTGAGATTTTGTTCCGAGACTTTGTATAAGCTTTCAGAGACTTTTGAATAAGGTTCTGAGATTTTGTTCCGAGACTTTGTATATTTAGAGACCCCGGATTACCTATCGTGTAGATGAAGAAATTTTTTAAAAAAATTTATTTCAATGAAATACTGAAATTGCGACCAATAAACCTTAGGATCTATTTTTCGGAACAGTAAAAGCAAAAAGAATCGAAATCAAAACATAAAAAAGAAGAGAAGAAACAATATTCTTTATACCTATGTAGGAGGCTCCTTCTCTTTAATACGATATGCTCCTGGTTTGAACCACTTGATCTTCCTGACTATCTCTCGGAATTGGTAACGGCGTGTGGGCGCGTCACGGTACTTAGGAACAACATGAGAATACAGAGAGAAGAAGAAGAAAAAAAACAATTTTCTTTTTCTTTTTGGCCAAACCCTAGAAGACTTCTAGGTTTTTTTTTTCTCTGAACGCTCAAAACTCTTTTGATCGTATGTTTTTATTGTTATGTTATAGTTTCCAAAAACATATATCATATATATTTATTTTATAAAACTAATTAATTAAATCTTTTAAAATATCTGATATCTTTAAATATATTAATTATGTTTTTGATTTGAACTCAAACTTTTTAAATTCAAAATTAAATATTTAATTTAATAAAATAAAATAATCATAGTATCTTATTTTATTCAAAATCAAATATCAATTAGCACCCTCCATTTAGTGATTAATAACATAATTAAATAATCTTATTATTTAATTTATTCAATCACCATTGTTCATTAATTAATTAATCTCATTATTCAATTAATTCTCGAATAAATACGTGTCACTTTCATAACACAATTAATTGGACAATCCAATTAATTAACCGTGACCCTTATTACCTAAAACGATCAGACTAGCAAGGGGACGTAATTAACCCACAATATTTTGAGCTTTAATAATCCTTAAAAATAACTAATTAAACTCTTTAATTAATATTTCATGATTATCAACTCCGGTGTTATTCCACTAAAAACCCGAAGCTGAACTCTCTCAACTGTAGATGTTTTTACACAAACCAATAATTTTCAGGTGTCCATCGATATAGCTATTACATATGGTATAATCTTCCACAAGTAGTTCATAATTAGAGCTGGGTCACAATGTCCGTTATACCCCTCTAATTATATCTTTCCATTAAGTACCATTGATTCTCTATTAAATCCTACATTCCTTACGGAATTAGGAGAGCGCTCATATTGTTCAAGCCCCGAATCAACCCTTAAGGGAACTACCCTTCCTAACCACAAGCCAAACATCGATTCCAACATACAGAGCATATTGATCGAGAATGCAACTCCGACCTCACCTATGGTATATCAAAGACCACGATCTAACCTGAAGGAGTCTATAAGACACTCAGGATTAAGATCACCCACATATAGCCATCCGTAGTTGATATATATGAATCTCATCATGTAACAGATCTTATTGAGAGATTCATATAGATAGTGGCGCAGTCCTATATGATCACATCATACAAGGTGCCTCCATTCTTATATCACCATATGAATGATCCAGGATATGATCACCGTACACTACGAAATGGACCGCAGCTGTAGATTAACCATAAATAAAGTACCCAGCTTTATTTGCTATCTATAGACTCTTTAGATTGCTCGTTTCAAAATGAATCCATATATATATGACAATCATATACTCAGTTTGAAATTACATCCGGCAATCTTGGATGTTAAATGCACATGTTATACACAATATATGACATAAGAAGAATGAATTAAACTATTATTTTATTTATGTTAACATTCCATTTACAAATTACAAACTTTAGGGCATAAACCCCAACAATATAAGCTTTCTGAGACTTTGTATAACACAAAGTCTCTGACACACAAACACAAAGTCTTGGAATACATATACAAAGTCTTGGACAACATACAAAAGTCTCGGAAACTAAGTTACTGTTCATCATCTTCCCCACTCGAAAATCCCAACCCTCAGCAACTTTAAAAATGGAAAATTCAAAACCGAAACCCAATTTGAGTTTTAAATTGAATAAAAAGCTCTGGGGGCGCTGCCCTCTAACCCCCAGCGTGCTGCCCGGGCAGCTCAACCACCGCAAGCTCGGCGGGGAGCTCGACCCTCGAGTGCGTCAGCGTAGTGCCACTCCGTCGCCGTTCGAGTGATTGCTTGTGTTTCAACGGGATTTTCTCTCTCTACTTCACAACTCTATCACTGTAAACTGAATGAAAGAAATCTGATATGGAACAACTGTTGTGGGTACTTTTGTCCGTTCACCATAAATGTGCATTTTAAACGTAAGTTATTAAACACAGTGATAGTGTTGAAAAACCACATCCAAAAAACGTCATTTAATTTTTGGACTCGCATAACACTTAGCTACGAGTTAATGTGCAATGATGCACAACTATTAATAAGTACGTAATAAAAAAATTGCCATTATGGCCCTTATGCTCTTTTGTGTACCCATGATTTTATTTTATTTTTTACGATAAATTTCTAGTACACTGAAATTCGCCAAAAACAAAAACAAGTAATTATGAAGTAAAAAGCAGAAAACTGCAAATTTAATATGTTATAGGGATTTTTCGATAGCATGATACGTCAGCAAAAATAGCAGATAGTACGGAAATATAGTAGTCCACGTCACTAAAAGTCAACCAATCAATGAAAGGGACGCTGACCGATGACACATCACCAGGTCTGGACACGTCATCAAGAAAACTAATATGGAAGTCAAAAGCGTATCCACCAAGTAAGTCGTCCAGTTAAAGAAGTCTTAATGAGTGAGGATCCTGCTCGCCGAAGATCTCTTCTCATCAAGATCTACTCGGCCAAAACATGAAATATAATCCTATTAATATACGCCTTATCAAGCAGAGATTCACTTAGATACGAATTCTAAGAATCACACTCCAAATAAAGAAATATATGTATTTCCTTTATAGTATCAGAGAATTCTAATCAGGAAAGAACTCAAACTTACAGAAGGATAAGCACCAAACGGGAAACGAGTCTTAATCGATCTACTATACTAGGATCTCAGCAAGATTCTAATTAATGAATATACTATTTGTACGACAAGAACTAGGGCAACCCTAGATCAAACCATATAAATACTACTGCAATATCACTGTAAAAGGGGATCAAAAATAAGAAATGAGTGGTAGTGTGCGAGAACAGAGTTTGTAATCAGTATTTTTCATAGTTAAACACCTTTTTCTGTCGCTCGGCGACATCCGTAGATGTTTCTCCGTTATCAGAGTTTTACCACGTAAAATCTCTCTTGTTATTTGTCTGTTATTATTGCTTTTATTCACAGATCATTACATTGAATCGTTGACCGGTTGACTTTCTAAAAATCATCGTCAACATAATAATTTGGGCATGATTATTACTTCACAGAATAATTAACAGTTCAGCCCATATTTCCTATCCAAAATCTTGTAAACATGTTTCTGGCGTTTTTTCACGCTTTGGAATTTATATGCATCATTCGCATATATTTTTAAACAGTCATTTTTTCCTCAATGCGTACTGACTAATATAATTTATATCAGTTCGTTGTATATGGACCACTGATTATGGAGAAGTTTTGACAAGTGCATATACAGTTTGAGTCAAAATATGTAAATCTAATGGTTCACATCCAACGCATTGATAAAATTATATCAGTGCGTACTGGCTTGAAAATTTCTGTATTTTTAAATGAGATATATATGGATGTTTTTAGCTTTAGCTACTTATTTAAAATTGGGATGGGATCTAAAAAAAATATCTTAATGGAGATACTTTGATTTTAGTTTTAACAAATTTTCAGATAAGCACTGCTCAATGTGACTTTCGTGGTAAAAAATGTTCATTGAGCCTAACAATATCCGATTCAAATCACACCGTAGGTGGATATATATATTTATATAAACAAATTTTCAGATATTATTTCAATTTTTGATTGAAAACAAGATTTAAATTTGATTGAACTTGAATAGCATGGTAAAACTTTATTAGTTGGCACAATATGCATGCTCTATCAATATGTCAAGATCCACTATAATCTTGAATAGTTAAATTGCATGCACTTGGCCCGTGGGACAATATGTGCATTAATTGTAATTTCTTCTTATAAATATCAACTAAAAACCAAAACATTCCTCAAAGCTATTATTCTATCCAAGTTAGTATCTCTATCTCAAAAGAGAAAAAAAACAAATGCCAATGATCCCAATAAATGAGATATCAGGTTTGTTCTCAAGAGATGTTATGGACCCATCATCTGGATCTGCCGGTGTTGATCATGAGGAGACTTGTGATGCCCATATATATAAAATTACAATTCCTAATGTCAATAGCGAGGATGTGAAGATTCAAATGGAAGACAAAAAATATGTTCGAATAATTGCAGAAAAGAAAGAGCGAAGAGAAGATAAAAGAAAGAACAGTTATGTCATGGAGAGTAGCAGTAGCGGATATTATCGCAGATTTTGCTTGCCTGAAAATGCAAATGTGAATCAAATCAATGCGTCAATGGAGAATAATGGTGTTGTAACTATTGCGGTTCCAAAGAATTAGATCCAAAAGCTTGATGTTTTAGTATTAAAATATATCTATCATGTATGGTGACATATTGAGTAATAAAGATACATAATAAATAGTTTGTGAAATAATTAACACTATTGCAGCTCTAGTGAAAACTGAAAACAAATCTTTTTGAAGAATCTGCTGGTGCCAAGGAAAACAACTGTTGTCTGCATACACATACAGTTGCTACAAGTTAATATTCTCAGACATTCAATTTCATTATTCCTCATACACATAACACATATAGTTGCTAAGTTAAGATTCCCAAACATTCAATTTCATTCTTCCTTTGTTTTGCCAACAAGTGCGTTCGATCAATTTCGGCTTTGGTTGTTGCGCACCAACCCAAAGGTCAAATGAGTGAACCAAACTGATCAAATATCACTAAAATAATAAAGATATAAATATAACCGACGTTCATTGTGGTTTGATGATAAATAACGCTCATTCAATCTAATAATATTTCAATTTCGAATGACCACATTGCAAGTGAGTTTATTTAAATTTAGTAAATAAATAAATTTTTTTATATAAATAAAATCTAAAGAAATAAAATAAAATAATAATACTTCTAAGCATAAAGATGACATAACGAATATATATATATAGAGAGAGAGAGAGAACAATTATCAAAACTTTCAATATCAAAAAATGCTCACATTGAAGTCATATGAATACTTTTATTCAAATTTCTCTTGGAATTACCGTCACCCATATAATACTAATAGAACTTTCACTTATCAAAAATGGGAGCCACTAAAATCACACGTCGACAACAAATGCCTGTGAGGCGAGTACAAGCGAAGGAATACATGTAAAATTTCAGAAAGAAGAACATGCATGCCCCACGAAGCTATGTTATCAACCTGAAGAACAATTTCCTTACGGATTATCTGGTCTTTAATAATGTTGCAGTCATAGTTTTGGAATGATAAAATAGGTGCTGCACATTCTAGAAGAAAAGCCAAACAAAAGTTCCAGATACTTCCGGTTTCATCAAATCTGTTCTTACTTGGAGTTAAGGAATTAACTAGAATTAATTAAAATAATTTTGTAGAATTATAGATAAGATTCTAGAAATTTCAAACAACTTCCTAATGTTGTAATCCACCGACATAGTGAGCCTATAAATAGGCTTCACCATCGTAAAATTGTATTATGAAAAACAATACAAGCTGTTAAAACAGAGTAATAGAAAGGAGATAATTAGCTCCTTGTTTCTAAATCATTTCTCTACAAATTCTTGTGTCCATTTCCTCAACTATCTTCGAATACTAACATTGGTATCAGAGCCGTGTTCGATTGTTGTGAGGCGTTCGTTCGTAAGCTGTCATCATGGCTGAATCAAGTCATTCATCAGTTTTGATGTCGGTTTCGGTATTCTATGGCGACAACTACGATTTCTGGAGCATCAAAATGAAGACATTCTTTCAGTCTCACGATCTTTGGGAGAGAGTCCAAGATGGGTGCGGAACTTCGAAAGAAGAAAAGAAAAAAGGCTCCAAGGCATTGTTCTTTCTTCAACAAGCTTTTTAGCAGATGAGATGTTTCAGAGGATCATGGGAGCAACCAGTGCCAGGGAAGCGTGGGATATCTTGAAGGAGGAGTTCCACAGTAGTGAGAAGGTACGCACCCCGTAAAACTACAAACTCTAAGAAGAGAGTTAGAAAATATTAAAATGAAGGATTCTGAGACCGTAAAATATTAATATGCTAGAATAAAAGAGTTAGCTAATCAATTGAGAGCCTATGTGAAACTATTACTGTCACTGGAAAATATGATCAAATAATTACTGCTATAGAAGAGTAGAAAGATATAACTAAACTTTCAGTTACAGAATTAATGGGATCTCTAGAAGCTTATTAAAATAGGCGCTGCTGCTGTGTTTGGTATGGCTTTTCAAGTAGAGCTTCTAGAGTATAATTTTTTTTGTAGTAGAGCTTCTAATGAGTAGAGCTTCTAACACAAAAAGCTTTTGGTTGTGTAAATTACAAAAAAAGTATTCTCAATGTATTTTTTTAAATGGCTTTTGGTCGTGTAAATTACAAAAAAAGGCGTTGACAATATATTTATAAAGAAAGAGTTGTATGGGCATTTGAGACAATTCATATGATTTAAAAAAGCTTTTTGGAAAAACCCAAATTCTGGGCTTCTCCAAATAGACCTAAAATAGCTTTTATAAAGGGTATTTGAGACAATTCATACATTAAAAAAAGCTGTTTTAAGTTTTGCCAAACAACTAAAAAAAACTTCAAAATAACTTCTAACATTAAAAAAGCGCTTTTGATTATTTCAAAAGCCATACCAAACATACATTGGGTATGTTTGGTATGGCTTTTCAAATAGAGGTTTTAGAGTAGATCTTTTTTGAGTAGAGCTTCTTAGGAGTAGAGCTTCTAACAAAAAGTTGTATGTTGTTTGGTATTCAGTTACAGAAGTGCTTTTCAGTTACTAGATTGTTTGGCAATATATTTCCAAAAGTGCTGTTGGTTGTGATAAATTACAATAAGGGCACAAATATATGAGTTTAAAACAAAAATTACAGGACACATGAGTTTTTTTTTTTTTTTTTTTTTTTTAAAAATCACAGCTAAATGAGTTTTTTAAAAAACACAATAAAAACAAAATCACATGTGACTGAATTTAAAAAAAAATATAACATAGATACACAAGTATAGGTATATGATTTTTTTTTTAAAATCCTAGGTAGATGATTTTTTTTTTAAAATCAAGTAAACATATTTATAACTTCTTAACAATAAACAGTAAACATATATATATATATATATTATTGTTTATAATTATCAAAAAAAAAAATTAAAGTGTTGATTTGAACTTACATGTAATAGATGAAAACTTGTCGTTTGAATGCCAATGAAGATGAGAGAAACAAAAATGATATCTGATAAGTATTCAAATATAATAGAGTTGTGTAATAGAAGGGGTATCTCTATAATATAATAGAGTTGTGTAATATTTAAAATTCATAGAGGGTAGTATTGACAATGCAACTGTATTAAAAAAGCTCAAAAAGAGCTTCTTAGAAGAAGCCCAAAATCTGAGCTTCTATCAGTAGACAAAAAATGGTTTTTTTTTTAGATTAAAAAAGCTGTTTTTCAAATTTACCAAACAAAAAAAAAACCTTAAAATAGCTTCTAACCTTAAAAAAATTCTTTTAATCTCTACAGAAGCCATACCAAACATACACTTAGTCAAAGAAACAAAGACTCTGTAGAGAGTGCTTTTCAGTCAAAACTAAATATTTAGTGTCCGTTTGATTGAGCTTTCTACTGCCTCAAAAGGTCTACAAACGTCTATTTAAGTTTTTTAGAGTTGTTTGGTTTGACTTTTGAGATTATCTATTTTAAATTGAGTAGAAGTTAGTAGAGTTTAAACCTATACTAGGTCTACCAACCAAACAACTATAATTTTTTTGGTAGAATTTCACATAAGTCCTACCTTTTTGGTGATTTGTCACCTTTATAAATGTCTTTCCAAATTTATCACTTTAGTCCTAACTTTTTCCAAAACTCATCACCTTAGTCCATTTGACCAAATATGTGAAAGTCAACTATTTTAAAACCTATGAAAGTACAATTTTGCCCTTATTACTGTTTAATTTAACTAAAATGATTATCTTAACTTTAAATTAAAAAGAAAAACATTAAAATTATCAATAATAAAATCTTAAATAAATATATTACAAAAAAAAACTTAAATAAATAATTTAAAAAAATCCATTAATTTTTTCTTATTTTGAATTTTTTTCATAGTGGATTTTTATTTAATTAAAATGATTATCTTAACTTTAAATTAAAATGAAAAACAATAAATTTCTCAATAATAAAATCTTAAATAAATAGATTATAAAAAAAATTATGAAAAAAATCATTTAAAGCTAAGATAATTATTTTAACTAAATAAATATCAATTATGACAAAAAAAGAAAAAAATATTGAATTTTATTACTATTATTATTTATTTAAGATTGTTTTGTAATATATTTATTTAGGATTTTATTATTGAGAATTTTATTATTCTTTATTTTAATTTAAAGCTAATATAATCATTTTAGCTAAATTAAATAGTAATAAGGGTAAAAATGTACTTTCTCAAGTTTTAAAATCGTTGACTTTCACATATTTGCTCAAATGGACTAAAATGATGGGTTTTGGAAAAAGTTAGGATTAAAGTGATGAATTTGGAAAGACATTTATATAGATGACAAATAACCAAAAAGATAAGACTTATGTGAAATTCTACCTTTTTTTTTCTTCAAAAACTCTATTTTTAATAGATCTAGATCTTTTACCAATAGAGGTTTTTCAAAAGCCCAACCAAACAAACTCTTAGTTTTGGATTGAGCGGAAAAAATCTAAAAGCAATTTTAGAGACAAAATTCTAGAAACAATGATAATCAAGAAAAAAAAAAATACAAAATACCCACCTGGTGGTCTTTGTAAGAAAAAAAGCCACCTAGAAAAAGATTGTTTGTTTCGCGGGAAACCACAACGTAGAAATTGTAAAAAATTCAACCGTGTAAAAAAAGTGTACTCTTTAAAACAAAATCATCAAGCTAATTTGTCTGAAAATAAAGCTGAGATGGAGTGCTCTTCTACGCTTGTCAAGCTGCAAGTGAAGAGAAAAATAATAAGTGGTATATAGATAGCGGCTGCAGTAATCACATGACAGGTGATGCAATCGTCTTTTGTGATATTGATACATCTAATTAATCACAAGTGAGGTTTGGAATGGTGCACTGGTGGATGTAAAAGGAAAAGGTACTATTGCCGTCGAGACCAAGAAGGGAAGAAGATTCATAAAAAATGTTCTCCTAGTTCCCAGTTTGCAACAAAATTTTTCAGTGTGGGACATATGATCCAGAACCGCTACTCTCTTCATTTCTAAGAGATTCCTGTACAATCCTTGACAGCAACAATAAAAGCACAGTAATAGCTCGAGTGAAAATGGAGAACCGTAATTTTCCTATTCAGTGGAGCTATGCTACAGAAGCAGCTATGAAGGCACACCTAGATGATTCTTGGTTATGGCATCGACTGTTTGGTCACTTCAACTTTCAGGGATTGAAGATATTCCATCAGAAAAATATGATGAAAGATCTACCTTTCATCAAAGATAAAGATGACGTTTGCGAAGGTTGTCGACTTAGGAAGCAACACAGCCAAGCATTTCCTACAGGAAAAGCTCAAAGAGCCAAAAGGTTGCTGGAGGTGGTGCACACAGATGTTTGCGGTCCGATGAGAACTCCTACACATGGTAAAAACAAGAACTTCATCCTCTTCATCGATGACTATACAAGAATGACGTAGGTCTATTTTCATTGAGAAAGATCACAGATCTTTGGTACTTTCAAAAAATTCAAGAATTATGTGGAAAAACAAAGTGGTCACCACATAAAAGTATTGAGAAGTGATCGAGGCAAAGAATACAACTCGAAAGAATTCGACAAGTTCTGCGAGGATAAAGGCATATGGCATCAACTAACTGTTGGCTACACACCAGAATAAAATGGTGTTTTCGAAAGAAATAATTGGACAATAATGGAGATGGCAAGAGCAATGTTAGACGATAAGGGTCTTCCAAATACATTTTGGACTGAAGCAGTCTACACAGCAGTATATTTGTTAACAGATGTCCGAAAAAGGCACTTCAGAATAAAACTCCAATCGAAGCGTGGAGCGGAAGAAAGTCCTCTGCGAAGCATGCTCCAAGTTTACCGCAGCATATGCTATGTACACATTCCAAAAGAAAAATGAAGCAAGCTGGATGACAAAACTGATAAAGGAATATTTGTGGGATACAACTTTCAGTAAAAAGGCTACCGCATCTACACTTTAAAATCTAATAAAATCATCATTAGTAAAGACATGGAGTTTGATGAAAATGCAGCATGAAATTGGGATGAAAAGAAGATAGAGACAAGAAAAATTCATCTGCAATCATCCGTACCACGGAATCCAGAAAAAGAAGCTGAAGCTGAACCGGAAGAATTAAAGAGTCCAGCACAAACAACTACCCAGCTCGAAGTGTCCTCTCCAGGAACAACACCAGGGAGAGTAAGATCTTTAACAGAAATTTATGAGAGTTGCAATTTTGTGACTCTTGAACCAGAAAATTATGAAGCGGCATCCAAACAAGAAGTTTGGGTCAAAGCTATGTAGGAAGAAATAAAGATGATCAAGAAGAACAAAACCTTGGAGTTGGTGGACTATCCAAATGACAAAGAAATCATTGGAGTCAAATGGGCGTACAAGACGAAGGTCAACTATGATGGTTCTATACATAAACATAAAGCAAGACTAGTAGCAAAAGGATACTCTCAACAATACGGAGTCGACTACAATGAAGCCTTTGCTCTTGTTGCTCGCTTGGATACGATTAGAGCTCTTGTTGGCCTCGCTGCTCAAAAGAAATGTCAAATCCGTCAACTAGATGTGAAGTCAGCATTCTTGAACGGGTATCTTGAAGAAGAGATATATGTAGAGCAACCTCAAGGGTTCGTGATTCCAAGAAAAGAGGACAAGGTTCTCAAATTGAAGAAAGCGTTGTACGGGTTAAAGCAAGCACCAAGAGTCTGGTACATCAGAATTGATGAGTACTTTACAAGTCATGAATTCAAGAGGAGCAAAAGTGAGCCAACACAATATATCAAAACTGATGTAGGACAATTGGCTTTGGACTTTGAAGAAGAGATGGATAGAAAATTGTCCAAAAGAGGTGTTTCAATGATAGAGATGGATAGAAAATTGTCCAAAAGAGGTGTTTCAATGAAACAGGCATAACTTTTAGCTCGGTTGACAGATTTCCTATTATAATATGTTTTCGGAAAGGGTTTTCGAAGCTCCATAGCGGTACAACCCGGGCTTGCCCGGTTGACGTCATTTACTTCCTCAACGGAGCTGTTTAAGATAGGTTATCGGGCATCCGAAGTTTTTTATGTTTTTATTTGTTTTCCGTTTTTATTTTATTTAGATGAGGATATTTTAGTCTTTTCTGTTTTAGGGTTTTCAAAGCCTATTTAAGGCTTTTGTTATCAGTTTCGAGGTATTCAATAAATTTTACAATTTGGTTTCAGTTTCTTTTTTCTGGTGGATTCCAGTTTATGTTCTGTTAGGGTTACGCTTGTGATCCTAGAACTTCCGTTCTGCTTCAAAAACCCAAGGTAATAATATTCTCATTGTTTCTTTATACGTAGATGATCTCATCCATACCTGGGAATAATGAGAAGATGATGAAAGAATTCAAAGAAGATATGATGAAGACCTTCAAAATGACAGACTTGGGTTTGATGCACTACTTTCTTGGTATAGATATAAACCAAGAAAAATCTGGAATCTTCGTGTCTTAGAAGAAATACAAGGATAGTCTACTCAAGAAATTCAAGATGAGTGAATGCAAGCCAGTAGCAACTCCTCTCGTTAATGAAAAATTCAGAAAGGAAGATGAGTCCAAAAAGGTAGAGGTGTCACTTTACAGAGGTCTTATTGGTAGTCAATTGTATCTGACTACCACAAGACCAGATATTATGTATGCTACAAGTATACTTTCAAGATTTATGCAGAATCCGACTCAAGTTCACTACGAGTAGAGGTGTCAAAAGGGTCGGATAAATCTGGTCCTGGTCCGACCAGTTACTGTAGAAACCCTAATTTGGTCTGGGTCTATTATTGCAAAGCCCGAATTTGGACTGGGCTTTTATAAATTACTGTGTGAGCCGAGCCCGGTCCGAACAGTAGATAATTTATTATATATATATATATATATTTTGTTTAATAAAAATACTTACTGCCAAATAATGGAAAGAAATTAAAAACTTTATGTTAATGGTTTCTGAATATGTAATATATAAATATATTTGAACAATAATACAAGTGGATGTTTACAGCTTGGTGGAATGTGTAACTTAGTTGAGAGTGGAGGTCAATGGTTCGAATCTTAACTTTCACACCAAAATTCTTAATTTGATAAAAAGTCCTAATCGTATGTAAAATTTAACATATGTTTCCAATCCACCGCTATAGTGCGGTGGTAGTTGTTGTTTGGATGCTGAACTATGTAAAGGTTCGAATATGTGCATGGACATCTGAAAATTTGAATAGGCCTGTTTGGGCCCAAATTCGGTCCGGCCCGGCTCTCAAGATATTGGGCTTGAGGGCTGATCTTAGCAAGCTTGTGAGAAATTTCAGATCCGGCCCGGTCCGATCTACACAGTAATAAGCCCAAATCCGAATTCCGATCCGTTTAATAAATGGGTTCGAAAATTTCAGACCGGACTAGCCGGGCCCGGCCCTTCCCTTTTGACACCTCTAACTATGAGGCAGCAAAACGGATACTCAGATATTTGCAAGGCACAAAAGACTATGGCATTTGGTTCAAACCTACCAACTCTACATTCATCGGCTACACGGACAGTGATCGGGCTGGATCGATGGATGACATGAAGAGTACTTCAAGATATACATTCTCTTTGGGCTCAGGAATATTCTCATGGACATCCAAGAAACAAGACAATGTAGCGCAGTCATCTGCAGAAGCAGAATACATCGCATTCGCAGCGGCTACTACGGCTAGTCAAACTATATGGTTAAGACGAATGTTCGAAGACATGGGGGAAAAATATATACAAGATAGAAAGATCCTTTACGGTAGTAAATCCGCGATTGCAATGGCCAAAAATCCCGTCTTCCATAGTCGAACAAAACACATTGCAATCAAGTATCACTTCCTGAGAGAAGCTGAAGCAAACAAAGAAATTGAGCTAGAGTTTTGCAGGACTGAAGAACAATTAGTAGACATTTTCACTAAGGCATTGCCGAAAGCAAGATTCGAACTACTTCGAAGTTTGATGGGAGTCACCAGAAGAATGTGCATCAAGGAGGACTGATGAAATAGGTGCTGCACATTCTAGAAGAAAAGCCAAACAAAAGTTCCAGATGCTTCTGGTTTCATCAAGTCTGTTCTTACTTGGAGTTAAGTAATTAACTAGAATTAATTAAAATAATTTTTTAGAATTGTAGATATGATTCTAGAAACTTCAAACAACTTCCTAATGTTGTAAACCACCGACATAGTGAGCCTTTAAATAGGCTTCACCATTGTAAAATTGTATTATGAAAAACAATACAAGCTGTTAAAATAGAGTAATTGAAAGGAGATGATAAGCTCCTTGTTTCTAAATCATTTCTCTACAAATTCTTGTGTACATTGCCTCAAATATCTTCGGATACTAACATGGAAGAAGAAAATAGGCACACGAACAAGGGCGACAGATTGGTAAGTTCGCAGGAAGCAGAGGCTTTATTGGTGACTAGAGGAAGATCAATGGAACGTGACCTGGTGGGAGTACTCACAATCATGGTAGATCAAGATCAAGAAATAAGAAACTAGAGGTGTGTAGGCAACAAATTAAAGCTCCTGATTGAAGAATATTCATGCCCCACGACCTATGTTTAGGATAATTTTATTCAATTGCATATTAGTGTGCACCTGCAACTTTATCTTCTCTATTTTCTTCGTCTTAGATGCCACTAATTTCGTGCTGAAATGCCTTTAACCGAAATTAAATAATTGCTTTTGAGGAATTTCTAGCCAAGTGGTCATGTGTACATGATCTATGTATGTGTGAACATCATATTGAATACACCCTCCTTAAAATAAAGTCTTAAGATTGTTGTATAAATTTGATATGAAATGTTCTAAATACTGAAAAATTAATAAAGAGCAGTCGAGCTAAGTAAGACCGGATTGATCTTTATTGGTCAATAAAGTGTAGCACATGGATCGCCATTCTCAGTCCTCGGATCATCAAAGAAGAAACACATGGATCAGTGGATCACTAGTCTCAGCCTTAAGATCATCAAAGAAGAAGCACAAGACACAGGTAAGCAATTGTATAACAGAATTGGTTGACAGAATATTGATAAATACAACACTAGTATGTTGTACAACTCAAACAAAGATTGTGCAGAAATTCATTCTTTGTCATATCAATAGAGACGCTTATAAATTCTATCGGAATCTTTTTCACATTAGTTATTGAAATAAATATAGTAAAAATTTAATTTACTAGTAAATTACGTTTCTGATTAATTACTATCAAGGGTCTATAAGAAATTGAAAAACAATAATGCTACTTTATCCAAATTTGGTACCCAAATGATGTGACGACATTGTAATCCATTCATTTAAATTGTATTATATTTGTATGATTGAAATGAATAGATTACAATGTTGACATATAATTTGGACATCAGATTTGGACAAAGTAGCATTACTCATTGAAAAATTAAAGGTAATTGTATTGTATTCCTTTATTTAGTGACAGTTTTATTAATTTGCTATAGCTTTTAAGAATTCATATAATGAAAGTAAATAAATTCAATAATAAACAAAAAGAATTTCGGATTACCGGTCACTATCGAAATCCAAATCACAACGGAAGCGGATCGATCACCGAATTGTATCACTGGTCGAAGGATAATTACGAAATCGGAAAGTCCCCTCTGATCACGATTCAAATACGCACATGCATTCTCTGTGTTACTCTACTCACTATTGTGTCTGTTGTTAATCACTATAACACCAACACACTCTGTTCTTATATTTGCACAGAATAAAAAACACTCATAAAGTTGCATACCATCTGTTGCTTACCCCGAAGCACATCACACTACAATAATGCATAAAAATCACGTAGCATTGTGTGTGTAATAAATTACCCATGCAGTTTCTTGCATGTTCATTTTGAACTGCTCATGCAGTTACCAAATATGAACCGTTCATGGGCTTATGCATAGGCCATGTTTACATGGACTACTTGGCCCTACTTGGGTATCCAAACCCAAATATACCAACACATACTAATTTTACAAATTCAGAATATATACAACAAAATTGTCTATTAAGGATCAATAAGCCATATACATGATTATTCAAAGTCTTAATGGTCAACGGTGAAAGATGCCAAATCCATAAGTTGACTGAACCATTTGAATGAACAAGGGAAGTTGCAGCATTACAAATATCGCCACCGGGAAAGAAGAAAGTGAAGTAATTGGCATAGCGACCCAATACTATCTCTCGCTGAGCACAATAGTTAGAGTTACCCCGAAGGCTACCATCATAGAGGCCGTGGCAAAGAAGAGAGAACCAAGTCCTATAATTAACTTCTTTAGTAGAGATTTAAGGAAGTCCTTTTCTGCATATCGTGCAGTTAGGATTGCTAAGAACATTAACAAGGAAGTCAAAGAAGAAAACAAAGCTAGTACGTGCATCTAAAATAGCAAACACCATGAATTAGTTCATCCGTACAAAAATGGAATCCCTTGATCATTTACATTGCCTCCCGGTAACGTAAAAGCTGCAGCAAACACTACGGTTGCAACGAGTGTTGAAACAACTATGCAAGAACTCGATCACTGTATCTTTTATCCACTTCTCTTCTTGGTCATGATGATTCAAGCTTCAAAGAAGATTTGGTAACTTATCAAGCAAGTTTGAGTCTTCAAAGAGGAATATGCTTCATTGCTCAACAAAGGTATATTTAGACCTCATTCCTCTTACAAGGCTTAGGCTCACACACACATTGCATCCATATGTATCCCTGCATTGTTGTGCTCCATTTGTATAACATATTCACACACTTGATATTGAATGCTCATGCATTAGCTTTAAATTGACAAGTTTTGTAAATTGCATGTTCTAGGACTATATCTATGAAATGGCATTCGTGTGTGTTCATGTGTTTGTTTGTTTATGTTTTATGAACTTTGGACTTGAATTTGATCTTTTATTATTTCTTATTAAGTTCTGATCGTTTCAGTTACTCATTCATTAGTTTTCAGCCAAGTAAAAAGTTACGAAATTTTCTGGTCACTTACCATGCATTGTCTTCGTCTTCGTGTATCGAGTCAAATTCTTATTTTCTGGTCAAATTTTCATAGTCGTCCATGTGCGTGAAAGAGTCTCGGTTCATAATCAAAAAACGGATTCGAATTCGGAGTTCGGAGACTGGAGAACAATTGAAGAACGCGAAGGTGTGCGAGGAAGGAAGCGAGTGGCCAAAGGCCACACTTGCCACCTATCCTCGATGAGGTGCGTGGCCATCTCAGGGAGAAGGGCCTCTTGCCCCCGAGATGGCCACACGCCTTCTCGGGGATGTGAGGTGGCACATGGCCATTGGTCCTCCACTTTTCTTCTCTCTCCCTCTCTTTTAAAAACACTTTCCCTCTCTCATTTCATTTTAAGAAGGAAATTTCAAAAACAAGTCCAGAATCTCAAGATTTTCCCAACTTCCAAACACCATATCTCTCTCATTTCCTATCTGATTTGAGTGATTCAAGTTGAAGAATCTTTGTATTGAAGTCCCCTACCTTCTCCAAGTTACTTTCCTGTCATTTGTTCAAGTCTTGTGGTGGTTTTATACTCAAAACCGAAACTGCACGAGATTACAAGGTATTGATCTATTCTTTGTGTTTTGATCTTCAAAGTCTTCAATTACCTTGGTGTTTCTTCTTATATATGTATGTGTTACTTGGAAAAATGCATTTGAGAAGTAGAGCTTCAATTATAGGCTAATCTTGTCTAATTAGAGACTTCAATGTGAACTAGTTTTCTTGAAATCTAGGTTTTCAGATGTTTGTGAGTTGTATTGTGATTAACTTTTATATAGGGATATTTGTTCTTTGTTTGACTTTATTTTCATGATTTATAGCCTCGTCAGTTGCTAGGATTCATTAGTTGAACATATCTAGGATTAACACATTTGATTTCATATTTAGAGCTAATTAGGATTTAATTGATTTATTCATAAATACATGCTCTAAATATTTTACTAGAATATTCATTGATCATATTTTTGTGATTCTAGCATGTTTAAGTTTGTTACTAAAATCTTGAATGTGTGCTTAATGTATATGATTGATTCAAGTTTTAGTTACATGAATGATTCTAGGAATTTAATGTGTTTAGGTGTTTCACATGTTCTAGAATCTATTCATGTTTAGTAACTAGACAATTTTGATTTATGAACTCACATGCTTATGTCTAGTTCCCATAGAATGTATTGATCTCATATTTTATGTTGAGTGCTTGTTTGCATTTTACATTCATGGATCACACTAGGAAGTCCTTGTTAAAGGCATGAAGTCTTGGCTAGGACATGTGGTCCGAATAGCTAAGCAAGAAGTCTTGATTAGGACATGTGGTCCGGATAATCAAGTAAGGGAGACTTTCTAGACCCAAGAGTTCCTTGGATAGAAAGTAGATTATATTATTGGTAGACCCAAGATATTAAGATGCAATGGGGTCCAATAGAGAGTGTATCATTTGTTGATCACTCTTGTGGAATTTCTAACTTCTTAATGGTGTTCTGTAGAAGTGGAGTCCAATAGAAAGTGTGTCATTTTTTGATCAATTTTGAGGAATTTCCAATCTACCTATAAGTGCCTCATTTTATGATTGGCATATTTCGTTGACAAAATCACAATTGGGGTCAAATATTGAAAAGGGTAGATTAGGAATCGAAGATCTTCCATCATCAAGGCATTCGACTCCAAGTGCATCAAGGAAGGTAGATTACTTGACTCTACTCCTAATTGAAGAGATGTAGTTGCACACACTCACCTGCATTCATTATATTCTTGTTTTCATATAATTGAATGATGCATTGTATGCCATTCATCACTCTCCACACTTGCACATTTTGCATATAAGTTAGTGTGTTGAGGTTGACTGGAAAAGAGGATTTTCCTCTTCACCGCGGTGCAGGTCGCTGGCTAGGCACCTGCCTCATCCGCGGTCTCAACAGTGGTTGGTTCCAGAAGGTGCATGTTTTGAGGGCTGCGGTCTGTGCACTTGTACGCACAGCGGTCCTTGCCGCGATAAACATCAGTAGGCCCCTACTACCTAGACCGCGGCCTGTGCACATGCACGCACAGTGGTCCTAACCACGATGTTGTCCAGACGGTGCACTGCTGTGTGTACCGCGGTCTGGACAACTTGCTTGAGCCACGGTCCAGCGAGCGGTATTGACAGGATTTTGTTACTGCTTTTCAAAACGGTGTCATTTCGTCTAGGGCTTCACACACACACACACACACACACACACACACACACATATATATATATATATATATATATTTGGTCTTTTCCCTTCTTTGCCTCTTTAGAGCTTCAGAATCCACATTCTCTCATTCTTTTTAGAGCTCAAGATTGACTTGCAAGGAAAGTTAGCAAGATTGCATTTTTATTAACCAAAACCTAATCTCCCATCATTCATTTATGATTCAAGCATCATCTAGCTTCATTTAGGATGTTTCTAAGCATGGGTCTTCATCAACATAGTTGACTTGGTAAGTAAAACACCATTCTTATCCATCTTTGTGTTCTTGCTTAACAAGAAATCTCTTTTATATTTGTTTGCATCTAGATTAGAATTTTTATTACAAATAGAGATTTTTGTTGATGTTTAGGTTGTTGTATTATGATAGCTATCGCATCTAGGAATGCTTTGATTTCATATAGCTAAAGTATGAGCATGTCATATTGCAACATGATATCTAGGAATGTTCTACATGTCATTATTAGTTCCTAGATAAGCATTAAATGTGTTGACCTAACATTTGTGCATTTAGAATATTTTTCATATTCACATTAGGTTGCGTATCCCTTCTACTGAGAGTTGAGTCTTGTATATGCTGTTGGTAGTGTACAAGCAAGAGCCTAAAATCATTATTAAAGGCCCGCGGGTAGCAAAGATGGATTAGTAACTGATTAGGTGTGATGTGGTCAACCTAGGTTGTAATCGTATTTGTAAATAGTGGATTTGAGGGTTCAAGTAATTTTAAGCCTGTGATTTTTTACCCTATTGGGGTTTTCTCACGTAAAACAAATCATTGTTTCTTTATTTTATTTTCCTCATCTTGTTACAATGATTGTTTGTTAGGGTTTTGTTGTGATTAATTTTGACTAACAAAAAGATGGAAATTAATTTAGTTAAAACCTATTCACCCCCTAGGTTAGTTTTATCACTCTTAGAGTATTTTTACTACCAATAGGGATTGAGTTGACGTCGAGTCCAATATAGAGTGTATCATTTGTTGATCACTTTTGAGGAATGTCTTGTCTACATTCCAATAATAAAAGTACCCAATGGTTGTATTCAACCTGTGGATGTTTCCTCTTAGGAGGTTTTACCACGTTAAAAAATCCTTGTGTCAATTCTTCCTATCTCTCTTTTATACTTGTATGTGTACGTTTGTATCTTGTTTCACAAACTTCATTTCTAGGTATTCTGACGAGAGTGTTTGTGTCGTTAGAAAATGTCCGCCAAAAATATTTATAAAGTCCTTAGCAATGTCCTTAAAATGTGTAAACAAGTATAGTGACAAGCTAGGGTATCGTCTATAGGGAAAGGGAAATTAAATGGCTAAAGCTAGTTAACTACTATTAAACTAAAACTAAGCGTGAAAAAGTAAAGATCAATGGTTGTTTTGAAAAGTTAAGTTACAATGCAGCTACAGTTAGGCTAGTTAATCTAACATGCAATTAGTGTTAATAAGAAATATGATAGTGAAAACTAAGGTTTTGATGGATCCAACAAGTGAACAATGTGCAAATCACAAACTCTCATGAGCGTACATTAATATTATGTAATCAACCTAGAGTGTATAGTGTTAATTATTTATCCCTCATAAATGATCAACCTAGAGTGTATAGTATTGGCCACTCACTTGAGATTATCCTTCATAAATGATCAACCTAGAGTGTATAGGATTAACCACTCACTTAGGATTTTCCATGAATGCACATCTATCAAATCAAGGGATCAACCTCTTTATAAAATCACCAACCTAGAGGGTATAGTATTGGTTATTAACATCTCACAAGCAATCAACCTAGAGTGTATAGAATTGATTACCCGATTGAGATTAGATAAAGATTGAGATTGTTAAGTCCGGGTCTCACTCAAGGAGGGCACTATCGTTTGACCCTTCCATTCAAATGAGCTTAAGAAGACCAAATAGAGTGTATACCTAGTCAACTACTCAATTAATTCCCTCAATCACTTATCAAAGAGAGGAGTGTACAATCAAAGACAACAAATTAAGGAAAGCAATTAAAACAATGAATGAAACATAATTAATAGATTTATAGAAAAGATAAAGTTCATTACAAAGCCCAACATCCACAAGTGTTCACATCAATCCCTTAGTGCTAGCTACTCGTGACAAATACAAGCAAATAATTATGAGAAGAGAGATAGAGAAGACCTATGTAGAACTCCTCTTTCTTGAAGCTTGAATCCAATCTCCAAATATCCTTGAGTAGATAGGTGGGTGAGATTCCTAGATCTAGGTTAGTGGTTCGTGATGTGAGGGAGAGAAAATAGTGTTCTTGGAAGAGGTTTGCAGTGTGTGGATCCCCTATTTCGAAATAAGAACAAGACATATTTATAGAGTTTCCAAAATTAGGTCTGAAATGCTGATGTGGTGAGCTGGAACCTATAGTGCGCGGGTATATGTGCTCGGGTAAGTACCCGCGCAGTGATTCGCACACATCCTCTTCAGTGGCTACCTTCTTCAATTAGCTGGTAGGACCCATGCAGTACCAGCAAACTGGGTATTGGTCTTTTCTTGAGGATTTCTGATTTCTGGCTCGTGGGTTGATGTGCTGGTGCAACCGGTGGAGTTCTAAAGCTTGGGAGTGCGCGGGTACATGTGCGCGGGTAGGGTACCCGCCCACATAGCAGCGCACTGCTACTATCTTCTTGCTTCATTTCACCCGTTTTCCTCCTGAATCTTCCGCTTTCTTCTCCAAGACCTGGATTACGCCTATTTCCTATAAGTGTGATAAAAATAGCCTATTAGACACGAAAACATGATCGAAAACAAGGTAAGAGATAAGGAGTGAATAACAATTTTGGCACGATCATATTCTTGTAAACAAGATTGTTGTAATGTGTGAGATGCAAGCACTTCATTTGATCAAAGTTGTAAATATCATTTTATTTGTACTTAGATTTATTTGTATATAATCATCTTTGATTAGTCCTTATACATATTGAACATTATTGAGAAAACAAGAATTCTTTGTTTTTAGTTTTATTACAATTCCTTCACTAGCAACTTGCAAGCTTGTTTGACAAAACTTGGTTTGAGAATAAATATTGATTGTCTACATATGTTTTATTATCTAAAGTTGTTAATAGCCAAAATTGGCTAAGGACTAAAGGAAAATTTTCCACCTCCTAGACCTGGTTCCATACCCATGAGTTTCATCAGGAGACCTCGATATCCAGAGCCAAGCTACGATACCACCCCAGGCACAAAGGCGGGCTCCAGAAACATTCGGGATACAGCCCAGACCCGAGAGCTTCCACCAGGAGACCTCTCTATCCAGGGCCGAACTGCGATACCACCCCAGGAACAAGGGCGGGCTCCGGAAACATCCGGGATAGAGCCCGGAATGATCAGATTTAGCCCGCATCACCAAAACTAGAAGCTCCCTGAATTCAAGGTCATCTCGCAAATACTCAAGAAACTCGTCTGTACCTCGATTGACACAAAAGAATGTCCCTAGAAGGCCGCGAGGTCAGTCTAAGCCACACCTAGCTTCAAAAAGGTCAGTCGAGGCCACACCAAGCTTTAAAAAAGTCAAGGGAAGCCAGATCTGGCTCCAAGCTGGATGAAACTTCTCAGACATCAAGGTCGAAATACTAATCAACCTCCCTGGTTGATGCACCACACCATATCGTCATATCCAGCGACCTCTATAAGGATCATACTGAAATGATACGAGGAATGCATTAAATTATACCTGGAAACGTTACCTACATGCAGAACAAGTAATAAAATCCAAAAAGGAAACAAACTGATCTCCACCACGATATTCTCAATTCGAACGTCAATCCAAAAGTCAATGATATTAACGTAAGAAATCCCGCCCGATAAGGAGGAGACTGAGACAATCAAGGGAGAATCAGTCTGTTGACCTACAAACCATGTATAAATAGAAAAGAAAAGAAATGAAAGAGGAGACTACTATTCGACAGCATACGACTAACAATCGATCATTCCCTAGAGAGAGTTAAGAGAAAAGAGAGAAGAATCTTTGTATTTGTATACCATGCATATTCAATAAAAACATTCTTGCTTACTTGTCACTTTATAAATCACTGTTACAGATATAATGAATTTTGGCCACCACCTACGTGGTAGTGGTCTCGAGGGCGTTAACTGAGATTTCTCCTCCCGAGCAAAATTTCCGTTAACACTTTCTGGCGCCGTCTGTGGGAATATTCCTACACCCAATTAACCAATCGTTTGCATCTATATTTTCATTGTTTTACAGGAATTATGAGGCTCCGCTCCTCCCAAGGCCAACACAGAGTCCCAGAGCAATCTCCGGCGAGGCCAACCCGAAAAGCCCCAGGAAGGGGGAGAAAGTCTGGATATAGTAGTCAAGGCTCCGATCCAGACAACCAATACGCGGGCTACTGGCCACCCCATAGTGAGCCAGGCAGCACTCGACCAACAAGCGGCGGCCTTCGTAGAATCCATCCGCGTCCGCCTCCTCGCTGAAGGCATCACAATCCAGCCAACCAACCTGAATGATTAGGGAGAGCCGAGCAGGCTTGGAGCTAGACCACCTGCTTTCGATCGCTTAGGACCTCCTCCTCCAGAGCCGGCTCGAGATAGATCAGGGCCCCAACGTTCGATCCGGGATAGGCTGGGACCCATGCCCCCAGCTCCGAAAAGACTTTCACAATATCAACCCCGGTTAGTTAAGTCTGGCGCGGATGGTTTTACCCGGAAGCCGCGAGGGCTATCTCATCCAACTACATCTAGGAGAACTACCCGGGCCCTAGAGGAGGAAAGTAGACAAACTACCCGAGTGGATCATGTCCGGGAGGAGGACAGGATAGAAATTGCCAGTTCGTCAGAAAGATTCGACAGTGAGGAATCTGAGGTTAACTCGAAGAGACCTGGGAACAAGCGACTGAGGGATTAGCTGGCAAAGCTACAAAAAGAGGTCCAACAGATAAGGAAGGGAAAGAGTAAGGAGGACAAAAAGAATCCCCTGAGCGAGATGAACGCTCCCTTCACTAGGAGGATCCGGGAAGCAGAGCTCCCCCCAAAATTCAAAATGCCAGCAGATAAGTTCTCTGGAACGGAAGATCCTCTAAGCCATCTAGAGAGCTTCGTTCAATAAATGGAAGTCCAGAACACTACCAGAGCAGCTATGTACAGAATGTTTCCAACAACCTTGACCGACTATGCAAAAACCTGGTTCAGGAAACTGCCCGTTGGTAGCGTGGATTCTTTCACAAAACTGTCAACCGATTTTTGCTCACAATTCCAAGGAGTTAAACCTCGCCCGAAAGATCCCATACACCTCCTAATATGTGATACAGGAGAGGAGTGAAACTCTTCGATCGTACGTAGAGCAGTTTCACAAGGAGGTTATACAAATGAGAGTTTTCACTGAAAAAGAAACCCTCGCCAATTTCAGACGAAACCTCTGGGCAGGAAAGCTTTTCCGTTCTTTCGCCAAGAGACCCCCAGAGACTTACCAGGAGGCCTATGACCGGGCTCTTGAGCAGGTCGAGATCGACGAACAACTCAAGGTCAAGATAGAACATGACGACATGAGAACGGCAAAACGTCTGAAGAAAGAAGCCCCTAAATTTGAGCCAGTGCAGAAAGCTCAGAATAAACCTCCCAATAGGTCGACCTATCGCCTCACTACACCTCCGCATAGGCAAGAAAGATATCTAGTAAAATGAACCCCTCCTCGGGCTTCGCCGCCTCCCAGGACCGTGGCTCCAGTAATGCAAGGGGAAAAAGGGTATGACCACTATACCCCTTTGAATGCTTCCAGGGAAAAATTCTACCTTGCCATACGAGATAAAAGGGTTGCTCCAAAAGCCCACTCCCATGAAAGCCCCAGCTGATAGGAGAAACCAGTACAAGTACTGCGATTTTCACGAAGACGTGGGCCACAACACTTCGGAGTGCTATAACTTGCGCAACCAGATTGATGCCCTGATAAGGGGAGGATGCCTGATTGAGTTCTTACAACAGGTCAGAGATAATATCAGAACTGGAAGGAGGTGCAAGTTGAAATCCACGAGGACGTAGAAAAGAGGAAATGGGGAGCAGGCTGACTTAATGCAACAAATCCAGGTGATACACACTATCAGCGGAGGTCCTACATTGGTCGGCGTCTCTAGTAACTCCCGGAAAAACCACGCAAGAAAGGTTCCCTGCCTTGGAGAGAGCTGGGGGATCTTCGAAGTCAGCCAGAGCCCGACAGAGCCCTCCCAGTTAGCTCAGATCGTATTCACCGAAGCAGATGTCTTCAACACTGTGCAACCTCATGATGATCCTATGGTCATCACGATACAGATCGCCAACTGTCTGGTCCATCGCGTGCTCATGGATACGGGTAGCAGTGTAGATATCCTCTTCAAGGATACCCTGGAAAAACTGAACCTGAAGCAACATTGCTACAACAGCTGTACCACTCCACTTTACGGTTTCACTGGGGACTCGATCATACCAGTAGGGTCAATGATCCTCCCAATAATCATCGGGGTCACCCAGCTCCAACAGAATGTAATGACCGACTTTGTTGTGGTGGACACCCCATCGGCCTACAACGCCATCTTAGGGAGACCTTTCCTGTCCTCCTTGAAGAGAGTCTTGTCCATATACCACAACGTCTTGAAATTCTCGGTTGGAACCAAAGTAGGAGAGGTACGCGGAGACCAACAGGCAGCCAGGAAATGCTACGCAGTATCTGCCAATCCTACAGCCCTAGCGAAGCAGTGTGTACAGGTGACATTGATCCAGGAAGACATGGATACATCCCGGATAATCCAGGAGGAGAAGGAGCCCGCAGAACATCCTGGGCATCCGGAGGATGAACCTATCATGCCCTACGAGGAAGAACGGAGTAAGGAATGGGCCAGCAAGCAGCCCGTGGACAAACTAGAAGAAATATCCAGTCAGGAATGACGATCCCTCCAAGGTCGTCAAGGTCGGAGCCACCCTTGACCCAGAAGTAAAAAGAGGACTAATTGATCTTCTCAGGGAATTCAGCGACATCTTCACCTGGAACCATGATGAAATGCCTGGAATTTCGGCATCGTTGGCCACCCACCGGCTAGCAGTAGATCCAACGGTCAAGCCCGTCAAGCAGAAGAGGCGTCATTCCAATGCTAATAGGAACGCGGCGGTGCAGAAAGAGGTTGATAAATTGATCAAAGCGGGGTTCGTTAGAGAGGTACGTTACTGATGAGAAGGTTTTTGCCGTCAGAAAACCGTCCGTCAAAACAATTTATAAAACCTATGCGATGCGTTCACAAGTATAAATACAAGTAAAGCGGCAAGCACGAGTGTCGTCCACTGAGATCGGGGTAGCGGTGATAAGATTAGGATTAATATAACTAGTATGCATAAAAGTAAAAGTTATGGTGAATGAAAATACAATATAAACTAAATGATGAAAGCAAATAAAATGGATGGTAACGGAGTGATGAATGAATGATGATGGAACTACGGAGTTGATGGACTCGTAAGTGAATATTGGGGCAATTGCAACAGACTCTCAATTAAGCATGTTTTGACAAATGTAACCAACCTAGGGTGTATAATGTTGGTATATATCTATAGCAAGAGGTCAACCTAGGGTGTATAGCGAAAACCTCCTACTAGAGATTAATCCCTCCTAAGAAACCAATAGTGGCTAGTTACTCAATCGGGACTTGTTCCATGAATGCTCATCTATCTAACTATGGCTCAACATATTACTAATGTAGCCATCCTAGGATGTATAGTGATGGCTTCCAATTCCCTCACAAGTGGCCGACCTAGGATGTATAGTGAAGGCCACCCGTTTGAGATTGGATGAGGCTTTAGGTTATCAACCGAATTCTACTCGAAGGTTAGTTCTCGTAGAATCACTTAAGTAGCCAACCTAGGGTGTATAGTGGAGGCTTCTAATTCTCTCACAAGTGGCTAACCTAGGATGTATAGTGCAAGCCACTAATTCGAGATTAGATTAAGGGCATGGTTTTAGACCCGGATTTCCGAAAATCCTTCCATTCAATTGAGCATTAGACAACCTAATTGTCTACTCAAGTAATCCAAATCAACATGCAAAGAGGGTGTATCCAAGCAAATCAATAATGGAAATCAATACAAGTAATGGAATAAAACATAGAGAAAGAATAAATATAACACATAGAGTTTATTTACAAAGCCCAATATCCATCATACAAATAACATCAACCCCATAGTGGGGTATTTTAGCTACTCATGTTCTATTACAAACAAATAAACTAAGAGAGAGAGTAGAGATAACCCTTGAAGATTGATCTCTTTCCTTGAAGCTTGAATCCAAGTCTCCTAGTTGCCTTTGATTGAGTAGAGATGGTTTGGATGATAGGGAGATGTGTTACTAGCTAAAGATACAAGTGTTGGGAGGTCTGGTTGTATTTTGGTTCGTTCCCATCCTTTTCTATTTATAGAGGATGGGAAAATAGGTCACTTAAGCTTGAAACCAGAAGCTGTCGCGCTCGGAGTGCGGGTGGATTACGATTGGATTACCCGCACTTTACTCGCACTTGACCCGCACTGTAGTCGCACTTGAGTCGCACTTGAGTCGCACTGTACTGTCAGGTGCAAAATCCCTCCTCTGTTTTGAGAAATAGTGCGGGTGGAGTGCTGGTGGATGACCCACACTGTACCCGCACTCTAATGTCAGGTGCAACTTCAGCTTCTCTGGTTTGGCAACAGTGCGGGTGGAGTGCGGTTGGATGACCCGCACTGTACCCGCACTTTAACGTCAGGTGCAACTCAGCTTCTCTGGCTTTGGCAACAGTGCAGGTGGAGTGCGGTTGGATGACCCGCACTTTACCCGCACTTTTATATTTCCTTCATGCTTCAGGTCCCGGCTGTGGGAAGGAGTGCGGTTGGAGTGCGGTTGTGACCCGCACTTGACCCGCACTGTAGTGCTACTTATGATCCTTTGTCCCTTTTCTGCCGGAACCACCACAAAATGCTTCTAACACACGAATTACATCTATTGCCTGCAATTAGCACAAACGAGCCTATTAGACATAAAAGACATAATATATATAGAAAATACACACGAGAACGAGACAAAAGAATAGGAATGAGGGCCGAAATATACAACAATTTAGGCACGATCAAATACCCCCAAACCAAACCTTTGCTCGTCCTCGAGCAAACATATTCTAAAACAAAATAAGACAAACTAAGAATGACTCAAACTAAGGACTCCCTAGACACAAAGAAAAACTTGCTGCAGAACCAAATAGCAGAGAGATACGCAACAGCAATATGGGAGTGAGGAATGAGCATATGCAAAATGTTCTAAACAACTCAAAGGCACCTCAAGGGAAACTGGCACAACACGAATCCCACACTTAAAATGCCCGCGCCTCAGAAACTACTCACTCTCACACCTCGAGCATAATTCGCTTCGACACTAAGTTCTCACATGGATTTTCTCTTATCTTTCCTCTCAGAACCTAGGTTCACACTCATGCAACATGTATGCCAATGAATTTATGTAACTGAATCAACTTAGTTGCATACATTTAGTGTAGAATAAACGCTGTTTTTAGTGAGTGAGTCTCATGAAAGAATCACTTGTCATGAACGTGGAAAGAGCATTCATTAACTAATATTCCCAATCTAGACGTCCCCTAAGATCAACTAGGTCTTTCCATTTGGTTGTAACATGGCCACGGTGAATGTTGATTAGAAGAATGAGAAATTTAGGCACAAGCACTAATCAACCAAGTTAAGGCAATACATTCTACACTTAAACATTTAATTTCTCATGCAACTCCACTTCCAAATACAATATGGCGTCCAGTGATCGGGCCAAATATGTACTATATTTAGGCCCTCAGATCCTTACCTTATGTTCTGTTTTCGTGCGTTTTTGTGTCTCTTATGGGTTGTTTTATGCTTATTTGAAGGAAATGATGCAGAGACAGGCTTGGAAGCACATTGTGATGATTCCAGCAGAAAAGGAGCACAAACAGGTCTATAGTGCGGGTCCAGTGCGGGTCGCAACCGCACTCCAGCCACACTCCAGCCGCACTTATGTGCATAGCCGGGGCAGAATGCAAGTACAGAGATAAAGTGCGGGTACAGTGCGGGTCAGCTAACCGCACTCCACCCGCACTATTGCCAAACCAGAGAAGCTGCGCAGTCATCTGACATTAGAGTGCGGGTTCTGTGCGGGTCAGCAAACCGCACTTCACCCGCACTTGCATCAAGAACAGAAGAACAGAATCGCACCTGACACTAGAGTGCGGGTACTGTGCGGGTCATCGAACCGCACTCTACCCGCACTTGCATCAAGAACAGAAGAGCAGAATTGCACCTGACATTAGAGTGCGGGTACTGTGCGGGTCATCCAACCGCACTCTACCCACACTGTTGCTCAAGACAGTAGGTAGATTTTGCACCTGAGAAGGAAGTGCGGTCACAGTGCGATGCCAAGTGCGGGCTAAGTGCGGGTCAAGTGCGGGTAATTCAACCACACTCCACCCGCACTAATGTCCTGATCCGTGAACTGAAGTTGCAGGCAACCCATACAGTGCGGGTACAGTGCGGGTAAACCACCCGTACTCCACCCGCACTCCGAGCGCGCCAGTATGATTTTCAAAGCTTAAGTGACCTATTTTTGTATTTAGTATAAATATAAAAGTATAGAAACGTTTTAAGGAGCTTTTAACTCCGTTTTAGGCAGATTAGACATTCTTAGATCTAGTTTCTCTCTCTACCTCTCATCCACACATTCTCTACTCAACTTCAAGGAAGTTAGGAGATTGGAGCCACTTCAAGGAAGTTAGGAGATTGGAGCCACTTCAAGGAAGGAGATGTTCTCCAAGGGTTATTTCTTTCTCCTCTCTACTGATTTCCTAGTTGTAATAAGTAGCTAAATCCCCTCTAAGGGGTTGATGGAGTAGTTAGTTTAATATTGGGCTTGTACATAAACTTGATATTATATTGATATTCATGTCTATCTTCCATTGATCTATTCTTGTTGTGAGTGTTTATCATTGATTTCTTGTGTAGATACATGATCTTTGCAAGATGTCTTTATATTATGAATGGGTATTGCATCTAGATATACATCCTATTTAGTTGTTTAATGCTCTAAAGAATAGACGGAAAGTCATGAATTCCGACTCTTGAACCGCGGTTTTAATCTAACCTCGATCGTATTTCTGGCACTATACATCCTAGGTCGGAATCCGTGAAAGAGTTAGAAGTCATCACTATACATCCTAGGGTGACTATTTGTAATCGGTTGAGTTAATGTTAGGTAGACGAGCTTCATTTCTAGAATCCGGTAAACAATCAACTCTATACATCCTAGGTTGGTCGTTTACAAGGATTAATCCCTAATAGGTGGTCCGCACTATACATCCTAGGTTGGCCACCTTCTAGGGATAAATAACCGACTCTATACATCCTAGGTCGGTTACCTTGAAGAGCCGTGCTATTGACAAGTTTGTTACATTGCCCAGTATTTGCTTTCGAATCCATTAACTCCTTAGTTTCCATCATCTATATATCCTTCACTCCATTCTCCCCTTTCATTTTATTTACTTATTTAATTTGGTGTTATTTAGAATTGGTTCACAATCTACATTTTCACCAATTCATGTTTTTCTATTTATATATACATACCATTGCTTTAGCTTTAACTAATTTGGCTAACTCCGCTCCCTGTGGACGACACCCACTTGCCACTATATCTATGTTTGTAAACTGATTTAGGCTTGTGTGGTTTCTTTAAATATTATTTGACGGACTGATCTTTTAAAACGACATAAGGGAAAAAGGTCCTTGTCAAAATGGCGCCGCTGCCGGGGAGCGGCATGTTAGTTTAATTAGTTATGCATGAGTAAGGCTAGTCTAGTAATATTCCTGCTCTGCCCTATCTGTTCCTCGTTTACGTTGTGCTTTATTTGTTGTGAAATTTCAGAATTTTAGGTATATGCATGGACGAAGATCGTTGAGAGGAACAATGTTGCCAGTTAGCGATAACATCAATCGGTTGGGTAGAAGAATAGAGCAGTTAGAGGGAAATATGGATGAGCATAATCAGCATGAGCAGCATGCTAGAGAGAATGAGCAACAGGCTCGAGAGAATGAGGGAAGTGTATATGGGGATGAAGAGCTAGGCCTCACCATGGGCGAGTACATTCTCCCGTTTGTAGGGAATGTGCCCACTGCTATAGTACTGGATGATGTAACAAGGCAGTACGAGTTGAAAACTATGCACATCAGCCTCCTACCGTCGTTTAGTGGGTGAAGTACCGAAGATTGCCTCCAATTTATGAAACAATATGGAGCCACCCTAGAAACCTTCCCTGTAATGGCTCGCCAAGCAGTATTGACAAGGGAGCAGCTTCATCTGAGGTGTTTCCAATATTGTCTGAAAGATGCAGCCATGACTTGGTACATGAACTTGAGGCCGGGATCACTGGTGACATGGAGCCAAGTCTGCAAGGTTTTCTTCAACAAGTATTTTCCGTCACAGAAGGCTAAAGACCTAAGGTTGAAGATAGCTTCTTTTGTCGAAGAGGACGGTGAACCATTCCATGAGGCATGGGAGAGGTTCAACTTATTGTTAGCATAAATGCCACCGCATACATACCATCCAGAACTGAAGGTTAACTCCTTCTATAGTGGACTTTCATCAATAACCCAAATGATGGTGGATAATGCATGCGGAGGTACCATTGCAGACAAGAGGGCAGTTGAAGCTTATGACATTCTGGAGAAGATTGCCCAGAACTCACAACAGAGGACATCACTTGTGAGGAGGGGTGGAAGAATAGAAGTGGGTCAGGATACCCAAGTGCAAATCCAGATGTCTAGAATGAACAAGGAACTTCAATCAATCAAGGAGCTGATAACCGGAAAACCAGGGCCCTCCCAAGGAGTTAGTCAAGTCATGGGAGAGATTGAAGGGGGAGAAAGGCATTTCAGTCAGGAAGAGCAAGCCCAAGCCCTTGGAGAATTCCCAAGGCAGCCTAGGAATGACCCATATTCGAATACATACAATCCAGGGTTGAGAAATCACCCAAACTTGTCTTGGTCCAACAACAACCACCTAGGAGCAACCACTCACCAAGGTGGCAACAACAATTACCAAGGTGGAAACAATAACCAAGGGTACCAAAACCGGGGGTACAATAGATACAATCAAGGGGGAAACAACAACAATCAATGGGGAGGTTCAAGTAGTAACCCACCATCCAACTTCAATTCCCACACTTCCGTTAGCCAACCAAAGGACAAGTCTCTAGAGGAGATAGTGAGTACAGTTATCAAAACTGTTGGTATCGGGTCGGAAGCCCTCAAGAACACCTTACATGCCTCTGAGCAACGAATGTCAGCTTACATGCAGTCCAATGATCAGAGAGCCAACAATCATGGAGCGTCACTGAAGAAGATGGAAACTCAGTTGGCACAGATTTTTGATGCATTGATGAAGAACAAGGAGAAGGCCTCGAGCTCCGATGAACATGTTAACATGTTAGAGGTTGTTCAGTTAGGAGGTAAGGAAACCGAAGCAAGTATGGTAGAGGTTGCAGATAAGGAAGATAGGGGAAGTAACATAGGCTTCCCCAGTAAACTTGAAGACCCCGGGAGTTTCGTCATAGATGTACAACTTGAGGATTCACCAAAGATGGGAGCGGTCCTTGATATGGGGGCTAGCATCAATATGATGCCATTAGAGATCTACGAACAGCTGACGATTCGGTCAATCAAGCCCACCTCCCAGACTCTCCTCATGGCTGACAATTCTCCCATCACCCCAGTAGGTATTGTGGAGGAAATTTATGTGAATGTACACGGTTTGATGGTGCTTGCAGAATTTTTTGTGTTGGATTGCAAAAGAGAAGAATCCAGTGGTAGAGACTGGAAACTACTGTTGGGAAGGCCGTTCATGGCCACAGCAAGTATGGTGATCGATATTTGTTCTAGGGACATTTCCTTCAGCTGTGGAGGGCAAAGTGTGAACTTCAAGGTAACATCCCCCAGAACAAGCCAAGTTAGAGATTGTTTAGTCTTGGAGGCATAAAATTCCAGAAAGAAAAGGAGCCGGGTGCTCACCCTTGTGCAAGCCTTTGAAAGTGTCAAGGAGATGGAATTGGGAAACCAAGACTGCATCAAGGAGAGGCAACAATCAGAATTCGAAGAGGAAGAAGCAAATACTGAACTCTTCGAGCAATTGGGTGAGCTTGAACAAGACAACACAAAGCTCAAACTGGAGGTTTATTTGCTGAAGACAGAGAATGTACAGTTGAAGACTAAATTGCATGATCTCTCATCAGTCAACAACGGGTTAACTGAACAAGTAGTGGAGCTTGCCACCAAAAAGGAGTTGGTCTCCAAGAACTTAGATGCATTGGCAAGACTCTCCGAGGAGTTTGAGGAAGACTATAGGAGAAGGACAAGGAAACTTCAACTAGGTGTGGAGGATTCCGCAAAAGCGGTAAGGGAATTGCATGAATAGTTGAGCTCAAAAGATGATGAGTTGAAACAGGCTAAGGTCAAGGAGGGGGATTTGATTGAACAACTCGCCGTGATGGAAAACAATGTCAAATCCCTCAGATTCGGACAACAAAAAGTGGCCCACGCCAACAATCGAACAGGGAGTTTCCCTAACCGTCCTATTACTTGCTACTTTTGTGCTAAAAAAGGGCACACTAAAGCTTATTGCTTTAGTTTCCAAAGATTAAAAGCAAGTGGAGTTAGTTCTAGGATAAACCCACCAAAGGTTAAACAAATATGGGTTCGAAAGGACTTAGTGGGACAAATGAGGAGAGTGGGGAGAGATTCAGTGCATAGGCATTTGGCACCGGTTTGGGTGGCCAAGTTGAATATGCTCCCCATTCCAGTCAAACCTCCTTTGGTTGACCGGGGCCCACTTTGAGTGCATTGCACTCATTTTTTTGAATTTATTTTATTGTTTTTATTTTTATTTTTCTTTTAGGATGGTTAGTTTTGTTGTTGTAAACTTTTGAGAATGTTTGAGTTTGTTTTGGTACAGATACAGTTGCAGGGCAGAATTTAGGAGTCTGTCTAGGGGAACAGTGCGGTTAGAGTGCGGGTCAGTCACCCGCACTCATCCCGCACTATGAGGGCATCAGGTAATAGAGTGCGGGTAAAGTGCGGGTCAGTCACCCGCACTCCACCCGCACTTTTGTCGCGCAGTATATATATGCCTGTCGTTTTCTAGGGCTCCACTTGCCACAAAAGAGCAAAACCAACTGCAAACTTCAAATTTTTCCCTCTTCCCAGCTAAAGGTATTCCGTGTGTGCCACGTTTTCGATTTTTCGGCAACTAAGGTATGAATTCTTACTCTAATTTCATTTCACATATCTCTAATCCAAAACCCTAACCCTCTTTATCACGATTTGTTTTGCCTCTTATGCATGAACTTCATTAGTTAGGGTTTTGACCCTTGTTTTTGCTTTTGCTAATGTCTAAGAGAGTGGAATGTTGTGTGTTATCTATTTTGCATGTAATGTATTCATTGTTAATTGATTTTCTATTTTGCAATTAGATTTTCAAACTATGAATTGGGTTTATATGGTTGAATGGAAGCCGATACATGAGTTAGAGTCATTTTGTTGTTGATTCGTTCGATGATGAACCGGAATTTTGAGATGTATACATGAATTGAACTTTGCATTTGCTGGTGTCTGGTGACGAGTTAGAGTGCGGGCACAGTGCGGGTCACTCACCCGCACTCCACCCGCACTTTATCCTCTTGGCAGAATTTTTGTACTTTCATATTCCTGCATCATAACCTCGTTTTTCTTTGATCCGAATATTACCTTACAACTATTTTTAATGTACAGATGTCAGGGAGACCCAGGAGAATGCCTAGGCAAAGCAGTCAGGGTTCCGAACGAAGACCGAGGCGAGGCCCCCAAGTTCCTCCACCGTGCATCAGGCACCCAGATTTCGAGGAACGCTTAGACTATTTCAGGGAGCGAGACATAGTGGTAGAGAGGGGAATAGCGGTAGAAGAACTGGAAGGCACCCCAATTCCACAAATGATTGAGGCAAGGGGATGGGAAACCTTTGTTAGCCCCCCCCGATGTATTGTCGACGTGTGGTCGAAGAGTTCTTTGCTGGGTTGGTACCTGAAGCTTTTCAACGCTCTTCCTCGGTTCTGGTCCGTGGGATAGAAGTCCGGATGACTATAGCGGACATAAACAGGTATTATAGGACTGAGCTTCCAGTTGATCCCGAAGCAGTCGGACGTCTAAGGCAAGGGGTGACTTGGAGCGAATTCTTTGTGACCCAAAATGTGGACTTTGCAAATCAGTTAGTGATCCGTCCGATGGATTTTTGGGTGGCCCCTGATCACCGTATGAAGCACACCAACTAAAGGAGTGAGTTGGGGTTCTGGCATGTCTTCATCTCCCATTCCTTGATTCCCAGAAAGTACAGGACCTCAGTGAACTTCAATGCAGCCATGATTCTGTACTGTATACTGCAGAATCAGTTGGTCGACATCGGCTTTTTGATCAAGAGAGAGATCCTTGAGATGGGAGGGGTCAGGGTGGACAAGCAGCCACTCATTTTCCCTAGCCTCATCACCGTATTCTACAGAACTGCCGGAGTAGATTTCGGATCCGATCCTTTCGAATGCGGTTTGGGGCCGGTTGGGCGATTCACATGGAACGACCAGATCAGAGAGCGAGACCCCTCTGATGTCAGGGTCCGAACAGGGAGGAGAAAACCTGCTCGAGGGGGCAGCATGAGCAGACAGCCGGAAGACATCCCGGAACCACCGGATGTGGAGTCGGTTTACATCGATTATGGTGATTATAGGCCCGCAGCTTCCTCACCCCCGCAGGAGACATATGGAGAGGTTCCTTGGCAGACTTTGCTTACTGGATTGGAGAACCTCAGGACCGAGGTCACCGAAAATAGGAGGCAGATCACTGAGAGCAGGGCGGAAGCAAATGAGTACTTCACGGACATTTGGGGCAACCTCACAGACATGAGGGAGACACTCAGTCTTCCGAGTTATCCATAGAAAAAGAAGAGGTCAGCTGCTTTCTCACCTCCTTCAGGAGGCCCAGCCATTGACCCATATGGGGAAGAGGTCAGAGCTGCTATGGAGAGATCCAGGAGGGAGCAGGAAGAGCGGATCAGATCAGAGATCAACCCCAAAGGCAAAGGGATCGCCAGTGAACTGGAGATGGAGTTTTCCGACGATGATTGACCATCCTTTCTTTTTCTTCATTATTGATCAGAACTTTTACTGCTTGTATCTATATTTGTATTATCTTTTAAATGGCTTAGACTTATTTTTTTCTTTTCTTTTCACATTTAATTTTCGTTGGTAGAGTTGTTGTGTGGTTTTAAGCTAGGTTGTGCATCTTTTGGGAAGCACACAACAACACGAATGGACATCGACCGATCTTCCTTCTAAGGGAGTTTTCTACCTTCAGTTTTGTACTTAAATTTTTTATGAATGCGATTTAGTTTTTGTTATGATGAATGAGCTTGGTCGAATGTATGTCTAGATTCGGTTTGGGGGTGTTAATCCCTCATTCCGCCTTTTATTGTGATTATGCTTATTCTTTCCAACAATGAGGGCATTGTTAAGTTTTGGTTTGGGGGTGCATCACGCCTCCGCCGTGTACAGTTTAGTGTCCAATTTTTCAATTTTGTCGCTTGTCCATTTTTTATAAACTGTAATCCAGTATGGGTATGATGCTTCTAGAATGTGTTTTTGACGAGTCTCTTATATGTGCTCTGACCTTGTGATATTGTTTGGTGCCACTTAAGGCTTAGCTTGCACCATCATGAGTTAGTTCCATCCGTTGGTATGAAGTATTGGGGACTAATTGTTCCCATGTCTTGTTCTAATAGTGGAGATGCCTGTGAGATCACAAACACAAGCATGAAAGTGCGTTTTCCGAGTGCATTATTGATTATTCTTAAACACGCCTCTCGTCATGTATGTCATGTGCCATAGGACTTGCATTATTTTGTGAATGCGTGATGGATGTTTTCATTCCCTTTTTAGATGGTTTTGGAAGTGATAGTAGGGAATGCATGTTTATTGAAGTACCTCTATAGCCTAAACACCACTTACCATATTGTGTGTTCCAAAGCCGATTTGAGGCCAAACACTTACCTCTTCATTGGTACCACATTCAACCATATACCCAATAGCCTAAACACATGCCTACCCTTGTACTAATCATGTTAAGATGGGAAATGTTAGTGAGAAAAAGGGTTAAAATGGTCCCATAGTGGGTAAAATGAGATAGATGTTGAAAATATGAAAGAAAAGGGTAAGTTATGCACTCTAAATGCCTAAAAAGGGAAGATGGTAACAACTCAAATGGAGTACAACATTGTTAGTTGGAAATTGTCAAGAGAAAAATTTAAAGAAAGATTGTACTTGAAGTGCCATAATGAGAGTGTTTTATGCTAAACACGCCCAAATGGAATGCAAATGTTGAGGGAAAAATGTGGGTTAAATGGTTTCCTAGAGGGTTGCATTTAAAGCAAGAAAAGAACATGGTGTGGGAGTAGGGATTTTATTCTAGCGTGATTGGTGAGTTGAACTCCTAAAAATTCCATATTCTGTTTTGTTTAAACTTATTCACCCCCACAGCCACACTATAACCGGTTGAAAAGCCCTATTTGATCCATGTAAGTCTAGTTTGGGAATGTAGGTTGAAGCACGATCTTTCGCATCCATGGCATGGTGACTCGTTCCTAGGATAGTTCATTGCTTAAATCTTATGCAGAATCTTCTTTGCATACTTGTTGTGTGGAACTTAGGACTCTTGAGGAAAGAAAAAAGGGAATCCATGTGAGCTTTAGAATTGAAGCGAATTATGTTCAAGGTATGGGAGTAAGTGGTCTTAAATTCATGAATGCCTTTAGGTATGGGATTCGTGTTCGTACGAGCCTCCCTTGGGTGTCTCCAAATTGCTCTTGATCTTGTGCATATGTTTTTCTCCTCTCGATCACATCTATTTGTATCATATCACACATGGGACTTGCGACCTTGTTGATGTATTGTGTAGGTATTTAGAAATTACTTTCAGCTGGCGTCTTACTGTTTTGAATAGATTTGCTTGAGGACGAGCAAAGGTTTGGTTTGAGGGTGTTTGATCGGGCCAAATATGTACTATATTTAGGCCCTCAGATCCTTACCTTATGTTCTGTTTTCGTGCGTTTTTGTGTCTCTTATGGGTTGTTTTGTGCTTATTTGAAGGAAATGATGCAGAGACAGGCTTGGAAGCACATTGTGATGATTCCAGCAGAAAAGGAGCACAAACAGGTCTATAGTGCTGGTCCAGTGTGGGTCGCAACCGCACTCCAGCCGCACTCCAGCCGCACTTATGTGCATAGCCGGGGCAGAATGCAAGTATAGAGATAAAGTGCGGGTACAGTGCGGGTCAGCTAACCGCACTCCACCCGCACTATTGCCAAACTAGAGAAGCTGCGCAGTCACCTGACATTAGAGTGCGGGTTCTGTGCGGGTCAGCAAACCGCACTTCACCCGCACTTGCATCAAGAACAGAAGAACAGAATCGCACCTGACACTAGAGTGCGGGTACTGTGCGGGTCATCAAACCGCACTCTACCCGTACTTGCATCAAGAACAGAAGAGCAGAATTGCACCTGACATTAGAGTGCGGGTACTGTGCGGGTCATCCAACCGCACTCTACCCGCACTGTTGCTCAAGACAGTAGGTAGATTTTGCACCTGAGAAGGAAGTGCGGTCACAGTGCGATGCCAAGTGCGGGCTAAGTGCGGGTCAAGTGCGGGTAATTCAACCGCACTCCACCCGCACTAATGTCCTGATCCGTGAACTGAAGTTGCAGGCAACCCATACAGTGCGGGTACAGTGCGGGTAAACCACCCGTACTCCACCCGCACTCCGAGCGCGCCAGTATGATTTTCAAAGCTTAAGTGACCTATTTTTGTATTTAGTATAAATATAAAAGTATAGAAACGTTTTAAGGAGCTTTTAACTCCGTTTTAGGCAGATTAGACATTCTTAGATCTAGTTTCTCTCTCTACCTCTCATCCACACATTCTCTACTCAACTTCAAGGAAGTTAGGAGATTGGAGCCACCTCAAGGAAGAAGATGTTCTCCAAGGGTTATTTCTTTCTCCTCTCTACTGATTTCCTAGTTGTAATGAGTAGCTAAATTCCCTCTAAGGGGTTGATGGAGTAGTTAGTTTAATATTGGGCTTGTACATAAACTTGATATTATATTGATATTCATGTCTATCTTCCATTGATCTATTCTTGTTGTGAGTGTTTATCATTGATTTCTTGTATAGATACATGATCTTTGCAAGATGTCTTTATATTATGAATGGGTATTGCATCTAGATATACATCCTATTTAGTTGTTTAATGCTCCAAAGAATAGACGGAAAGTCATGAATTTCGACTCTTGAACCGCGGTTTTAATCTAACCTCAATCGTATTTCCGGCACTATACATCCTAGGTCGGAATCCGTGAAAGAGTTAGAAGTCATCACTATACATCCTAGGGTGACTATTTGTAATCGGTTGAGTCAATGTTAGGTAGTCGAGCTTCATTTCTAGAATCCGGTAAACAATCAACTCTATACATCCTAGGTTGGTAGTTTACAAGGATTAATCCCTAATAGGTGGTCCGCACTATACATCCTAGGTTAGCCACCTTTTGGGGATAAATAACCGACTCTATACATCCTAGGTCGGTTACCTTGAAGAGCCGTGCTATTGACAAGTTTGTTACATTGCCCAGTATTTGCTTTCGAATCCATTAACTCCTTAGTTTCCACCATCTATATATCCTTCACTCCATTTTCCCCTTTCATTTTATTTACTTATTTAATTTGGTGTTATTTAGAATTGGTTCACAATCTACATTTTCACCAATTCATGTTTTGCTATTTATATATACATACCATTGCTTTAGCTTTAACTAATTTGGCTAACTCCGCTCCCTGTGGACGACACCCACTTGCCACTATATCTATGTTTGTAAACTGATTTAGGCTTGTGTGGTTTCTTTAAATATTATTTGACGGACTGATCTTTTAAAACGACATAAGGGAAAAAGGTCCTTGTCATCCAGGCATACAATTAGACTCTACGTTCAATCTTTAACTACTCATGTTACATTTGAGTAGCATTTACAATTGACACAAGGCATTTGAAGCATATTTTTCTTTTGTTACTTTTTACTTCTTTTCTTTTCTTTTCTTTTCTTTTCATGCCTTTTTACTATGCACATTTTCACAACTCATTACTCTTGCCTAGGTACATGCCATTTATCAAATTAAAACACAACTCTACATTCCTAAGCCTCAACAAGATCAATTAAGAGAGGGTTGGCTAAGTGTTTTGGTTGCTTGGGTTATGGATAACGTGGGTGTAGAATGGAAAAGTCTATATGTGTTTGGCTTCAAAATTGGCTTGGGAGCACACATATTACGGGAATAGGAAGTATTTAGGCTTTCTTTTGAGTGGCTAAAACACACATTGCCTAATATCACTTCAAAGGATCAATCTACCAAGGGAATACAAGTTTCCGTCAACCAATCCACATATATGATGCATGTTCAATGACAAATGATGATTTTTGATGTAGTGAGACTATGCATGGTGTTTGAATAGTGTTTACAGATTTGAAAAACATTTTCCCTCAAATATATATGCTTTTGGCTTGTGTTTGTGATCTCACAAGGGAAATCTCCACTATTAGAACAAGGCGCTTGAGCACCGAGTTCCCTAAACTTGGACACTAGAAGATGAGACTAGCCCATGAAGTGCAAGTGAGACCCCTAAAGTGACTAAGAGTTATTGAATAAGCACACAAAGCATACACACGTTCGCCACAAAGACTATGCTCCAGGTATCTCACCAAGCTAAATAAGCTCAAAAATCTGGCTAAGCAGCAACTTTTTTCGAAAATAAGACACAAAAATGACTCAAGACACAAAAGACGACTCAAAAAGGCGTCAACACACCCAAACCAAAACCCAACATTGTCCTCAATGTTGAAGACAAGAGAATCTGGCCTAGCAGCACGCACCTAACATGACTCAAACAAACCTAGGCACTAATCAAACACAATCAATGCCCCAACAAAATAAAAATGACTCAAACAAGGCTCACAAAATAAAGGCAATTCATGCAATATATCAGTGAAGCACAAGTCAAGCTTAACATCATGCATGTTATAAAAAATGACGGAATGGGGTATGAACAACCCCCAAACCGAATTAAACAATATAAAGCACATGCATTCATACTTGCACAAGAGCCTCTGGCTCTTTCATCCACAAATATAATCAATAGATTCAATGTGCAAATATCCACAAAATATAGCATTCGAACAAATTATCCCAACATCACAGTTTATTGAATTTAAACAACATAAAACATAAAACTAACTACATGCATCAAAATTATTCAATGGGATGCATTCATGGAGAGGCTAGGGTCCCCTTAGGGTGGTTTGACCAAGTTAGGAAATTCCCTATTTTTCACTACCCAAATAAATTTAGGTGCCTTCATTATCTTTTCCCTTAACATGTTTCTATATAAGTGCACTTGGTCTTTCCTTACCCATATTTGTTTGACCCTAGGTGGACTCCATCTATTCCTAGGACCTCTAGTTTTCCTATGTTGATTTGGCTTGTAATTTTTAGTCTCAAAATGCTCTATCTTAGAACATGCATAGAACAATATATTAGAGTTAGAGGAACTCCCCTTTGATGTGTGGTCTTGAGGACGTTTGATTTGTTTCACTTGTAACGCCTTGACCTCCGCCTCCTTTTTGCTTAGTGCTACCTTTGCATCCTCTAAGGCATTGGCTGTTTGATCAACCTCCATTTGCATCTTCATTGACTTGTGAGCTATCTCATCTTCAAAATCTTTTGATAGCCTCACTAAGTTCTCCAAATCCTTCGATGCGGTACTCTTTTCGGCTTCAAATTTCTCAATTCGTTCTTCTAATTCTTTGTTCTTGTTGGAGACTTCGCCATTGATCTTCTTAAGAGTACCATTCTCAACCCCGAGAATCTTCACTTCAGATAATAGTTTCTTGTTCAAGTCTTGGAGATTACTCGCCTTTTCCATTCCCAAGGCTTCTCTCTCTTGAAGTGCTTCATTCTCTTCCTTCAACACACCCCTTTCCATCACTAGCTCTTTGCTCACGCTCATAAGATCTTGGTTTATCTTGATCATCCTGTCCATCTCGTCCATTCTCTTGCTTCGCTCCGCTTCAAATTCTATTCGGAGCTTATACATATCTTCTTTTGAGAAATTGGAGGAATCCACCGGTTTGGTTGCTTTAACTTGGAAACAACTCTGATTTACAGGGGTGGACTGTTGGGCGGATTCGAGCATTTGGGTGGTTTTCTCTTCTATGAAGGCTTGAGTCTCTTGTTGAGAAGCTCAGTCTCCCGCACATGATTCTTCATGAAATTTCTTAGTTGATCTTCAACGGAATTTAACTGGAATGACGAGATGTAGGCATTCTCATTGGGCTCGTAGCTTGACCCTGAATTTTGCCAAAAGGAATCCATAGAGTCCTGAAACAAACAAAAAGAAAAACTACCAAAGCAATAAAAAAGAAACTAACAAAACTAAAAATGACTAATAAACTAATAGTATTAAAACTAATCTAATCACTACTACGCACACTGATCCCCGGCAGCGGCACCAATTTGATGAGAAGGTTTTTGCCGTCAGAAAACCGTCCGTCAAAACAATTTATAAAACCTATGCGATGCGTTCACAAGTATAAATACAAGTAAAGCAGCAAGCACGGGTGTCGTCCACTGAGATCGGGGTAGCGGTGATAAGATTAGGATTAATATAACTAGTATGTATAAAAGTAAAAGTTATGGTGAATGAAAATACAATATAAACTAAATGATGAAAGCAAATAAAATGGATGATAACGAAGTGATGCATGAATGATGATGGAACTACGGAGTTGATGGACTCGTAAGTGAATATTGGGGCAATTGCAACAGACTCTCAATTAAGCATGTGTTGACAAATGTAACCAACCTAGGGTGTATAGTGTTGGTATATATCTATAGCAAGAGGTCAACCTAGGGTGTATAGCGAAAACCTCCTACTAGAGATTAATCCCTTCTAAGCAACCAACAGTGGCTAGTTACTCAATCGGGACTTGTTCCATGAATGCTCATCTATCTAACTATAGCTCAACCTATTACTAATGTAGCCATCCTAGGATGTATAGTGATGGCTTCCAATTCCCTCACAAGTGGCCGACCTAGGATGTATAGTGAAGGCCACCCGTTTGAGATTGGATGAGGCTTTAGGTTATCAACCGAATTCTACTCGAAGGTTAGTTCTCGTAGAATCACTAAAGTAGCCAACCTAGGGTGTATAGTGGAGGCTTCTAATTCTCTCACAAGTGGCTAACCTAATTGTCTACTCAAGTAATCCAAATCAACATGCAAAGAGGGTGTATACAAGCAAATCAATAATGGAAATCAATACAAGTAATGGAATAAAACATAGAGATAGAATAAATATAACACATAGAGTTTATTTACAAAGCCCAATATCCATCATACAAATAACATCAACCCCATAGTGGGGTATTTTAGCTACTCATGTTCTATTACAAACAAATAAACTAAGAGAGAGAGTAGAGATAACCCTTGAAGATTGATCTCTTTCCTTGAAGCTTGAATCCAAGTCTCCTAGTTGCCTTTGATTGAGTAGAGATGGTTTGGATGATAGGGAGATGTGTTACTAGCTAAAGATACAAGTGTTGGGAGGTCTGGTTGTATTTTGGTTCGTTCCCATCCTTTTCTATTTACAGAGGATGGGAAAATAGGTCACTTAAGCTTGAAACCAGAAGCTGTCGCGCTCGGAGTGCTGGTGGAGTGCGGTTGGATTACCCGCACTTTACTCGCACTTGACCCGCACTGTAATCGCACTTGAGTCGCACTGTACTGTCAGGTGCAAAATCCCTCCTCTATTTTGAGCAATAGTTATGGTGGAGTGCTGGTGGATGACCCGCACTGTACCTGCACTCTAATGTCAGGTGCAGCTTCAGCTTCTCTGGTTTGGCAACAGTGCGGGTGGAGTGCGGTTGGATGACTCGCACTGTACCCGCACTTTAACGTCAGGTGCAACTTAGCTTCTCTGGCTTTGGCAACAGTGCGGGTGGAGTGCGGTTGGATGACCCGCACTTTACCCACACTTTTATATTTCCTTCATGCTTCAGGTCCCGGCTGTGGGAAGGAGTGCGGTTGGAGTGCGGTTGCGACCCGCACTTGACCCGCATTGTAGTGCTGCTTATGATCCTTTGTCCCTTTTCTGCCGGAACCACCGTAAAATGCTTCTAACACCCGAATTACATCTATTGCCTGCAATTAGCACAAACGAGCCTATTAGACATAAAAGACATAATATATATAGAAAATACACACGAGAACGAGACAAAAGAATAGGAATGAGGGCCGAAATATACAACAATTTAGGCACGATTAGTTACCCCGAATGGATCGCCTACATGGTCATGGTCACGAAGGCGAATGGGAAATGGCGTATGTGTGTCGACTACACCGACCTCAACGGGGCTTGTCCGAAAGATAGTTTTCCTTTGCCAAAGATCGACCAACTTGTTGACTCCATATCCGGAAATAAACTTTTGAGTTTTATGGACGCATTCTCAGGATACAACCAAATTAAAATGCACCCGGCTGACCAAGATAAAACCAGTTTCATTACTGGGCAGGGCTTATATTGCTACAAGGTGATGCCGTTTGGTTTGAAGAATGCAGGGGCCACATACCAGCGGCTGGTTAACAAACTGTTCAAGCCCGAGATAGGAAGGACGATGGAAGTGTATATCGACGACATGATCATGAAATCCCCAACCACAAAGGGACATCAGGAAGACCTTCGCAAAACCTTCTTTATACTGAGGGAAAACCAGATGCGCTTGAACCCCTCCAAATGTGCTTTTGGGGTAACGGCAGGGAAGTTTCTGGGCTTCATGGTTCATGAGAGAGGTATAGAAGCCAACCCAGAAAAAATCAAAGCTATCTTGGACCTGGAATCCTCGACCTCGCTCAAGCAAGTACAGATTCTGATTGGACGGGTGGCAGCACTCAACAGGTTTATCTCTCGCTCCATCGATAAATGTCTCCCTTTCTTCAAGGCCATCAAACAGGGAAAGAACATGAAATGGAGCCAGGAAAGCGAGCAGGCGTTTCAAGCTTTGAAGGAGTACCTGACAAGCCCCCCTTTGTTAGTCAAGCCGGTTCTCTGAGATGAGCTGCAGATTTACCTGGCTGTATCAGAAACTGCAGTAAGCGGGGCTTTGGCCAAGGATTGTAGCGATGGTTTTCAAAGACCCATATACTATGTGAGTCATGCCTCGACCAAATCAGAAAGGAACTACGTTCTCCTGGAGAAGCTCGCTTATGCTCTGGTGATCTCAGCGAGGAAACTCCGTCCCTATTTTCAAGCTCACACAATAGCAGTGGTGACAGACCAACCCCTCCGTCAATTCTTGCAAAGACCAGACGTGTCAGGAAGGCTAGTTTTATGGGCACTAGAGCTCACTCAGTTCCACTTAAAGTATAAGCCCCGGACTACGATTAAGGCATAGGCTTTAGCCGACTTCGTGGCAGAATTCTCAGCGATCCCAGATCCAGTTGATCCCTCAGTATCAAACGAGGTCCCTGAGAAGATATCCGAGGTCGAAAATTGGTCGGAGGGCTACAAGCCATGGATCCTCTTTTCAGACGGTGCATCCGGACGAGCTGGGGGAGGAGCTGGTATAGTTTTGATAGATCCAGAGGGGACTGAATTCTGTCACTGTTTCAGGTTCGAGTTTAAAGCTACCAACAACGAAGCGGAATATGAAGCCCTCCTAGCCGGGATGAAGGTAGCCATCGAACTAAAGGCCGACTACCTACAGATCAAGAGCGATTCGTTGCTTGTTGTAAACCAGGTGACTGGGGTCTACCAGGCAAAGGGAGATAATATGGTTGCCTACTTAAATCTAGCTCGGCTGCTGAAAAGCAAATTTAAGGGACTCAAGATCGATCAGGTGCCTCAACACCAAAACCCTCGCGCAGATGTTCTGGCTAAAATAGCGGCGAACGGAGGCCAATCCCTACCAAGGGGAATTCCCCTTCAAGTAATCACCCAGCCAAGCATAGCCACAAATGGAGAAATTTGTTCCCTAGATCGCCTACCTTGCTGGATGGACCCAATTGTCACCTACCTCCTTGAAAAAGAGCTTCCTAAAGAGCCCGACCAAGCCCGAAGAGTTAAGAGACTCTCGCTTCGATACTGTATAGTGGACGAATACCTCTACAGGAGGGGCAGATCCCTCCCCTTACTTAGGTGCTTGCATCCCGATGATGCTAAGTGGGCATTGAGAGAGGTCCACTCTGGGGACTATGGGAACCACATAGGTGGGGAAGCTCTAGCCTATCAGGTGCTTCGTATGGGGTACTATTGGCCGACCATCCATCAAGATGCAAAGAGTTTTGTGCAATCCTGCGAACCTTGTCAAAGAACCTCAAACTTGAACCACTAGCCATGTGGGGAATCGACCTAATCGGGCCACTTCCTACCGCTCCTGGACAGATGAAACATGCTATCGTGGCTATCGACTACTTCACAAGATGGGTCGAGGCATGACCTCTTTCTCGAATATCAGAAAAGAATACAACCAAGTTCATCAAGACTAACGTGGTATGCAGGTTCGGGACCCCTCTCATCATTATAGCCGACCTAGGAAAGCAATTCGACAACGCCCGATTCAAAGACTTCTGCAAGGGGTTGGGGATCTACTCAGGCTCGCTTCAGTGACTCATCCCCAGACTAACGGGCTGGTAGAGTCCACCAACAAGACAATCAAGAAACTTATGAAAAAGAAGCTTCAGCAGAGGAAAGGTAAATGGGCCGAAGAGCTACTAGAAGTCCTTTTGGCATACCGGACTACAAAAAGAATAGCTACTGGAGAAACACCTTACTCCCTGGCCTTCGGGGTTGAAGCAGTCCTCCCCATCGAGCATAAATTGACCTCGTTCAGGGTATATCACTTTCAACCCGAAAGTAACAAAGTCAAGCTCCGGGCTAGTCTAGACCTCTTGGAAGAAAAGCAAGACCGGGTAACAGAGAAAGTAGCGATCTACCAGAGCAGAATCGCTAGATACTTCAACCAAAAGGTTAGAGCCCGGAAATTCAGGGAAGGGGATCTAGTACTTAGGAAAGTAACACTGAATACTCGGAAAAGGTCGGATGGAGTCTTAAGTCCAAATTGGGAAAGTCCATATTTGATAAAGCTAGTTGTTCGCAATGGAGCTTATAAACTCGAAGACATGGATGGACGATCCATCAACCACACTTGGAATGCAGATCATTTGAAGAAATTCTACCCTTGAAAGGAGTTCTCAAGCAGACTACCCCCACTTAGTTTTCATTACAGGTCTTAATAAAGATGTACTACATCTCAATCATCAATAAAGTCGTTTTCCTTTTCTCTTCCATCTTTGTCTCCAATTATGTTCAACGTCAGGGACTATACATTTGTATGGGAATTCGACATAAACCTCTCGAGACCAGAAAATAGCTCGATAGCCCTCCTGATGCCTTGGTCGGGCTACCACCCCCAAGAAGGGTCTGAGTGTAAGAGCATAGTTACCTTCCAGATCTCGAGACCAGGAAATAGCTCGATAGCCCTCCTGATGCCTTGGTCGGGATACCACCCCCAAGAAGGATATGAGTGTAAGAGCATAGTTGCCTTCCATATCTCGAGACCAGGAAATAGCTCGATAGCCCTCCTGATGCCTTGGTCGGGCTACCACCCCCAAGAAGGATCTGAGTGTAAGAGCATAGTTGCCTTCCAGATCTCGAGACCAGGAAATAGCTCGATAGCCCTCCTGATGCCTTGGTCGGGCTACCACCCCCAAGAAGGATCTGAGTGTAAGAGCATAGTTGTCTTCCAGATCTCGAGACCAGGAAATAGCTCGATAGCCCTCCTAATGCCTTGGTCGGGCTACCGCCCCTTAGAAGGATCTGAGTGTAAGAGCATAGTTGCCTTCCAGATTTTGAGACCAGGAAATAGCTCGATAGCCCTCCTGATGCCTTGGTTGGGCTACCACCCCCAATAAGGATCTGAGTGTAAGAGCATAGTTGCCCTCCAGATCTCAAAGACTAGGAAATAGCTAAGTAGCCCTCCTGATGTCTTGGTTGGGTTATCACCCCATAAAAAATATATATATATATATATAATGTTTTATTTCGTGTGTAGGATCAAAATCATCATAATTCCCTACACGAATCTTAATTGTTGCTACAGATGGCTACTCTGGATACCATTCAAAACCGGAAATAAATAAAAGTTCTCAAAATAGCGCTTTGATTTATCATTAAGGACAAGGGGAGCCTATCCCCCGATAAGGCTACATCCAAATGAGGAGCCCAACCCCCGAACTCGGGCTATAAAAAGAAGAATAAAAATGGCAATGGCAAAGCAGGGTGCCCACCCCCTTTTTCGGGCAATCAAAAACAAGTCATCCGCTTTAAGCTTTGGGACTCTCATGGCTCCCCTCTGCTGGCCCTCCTCCTTCCTGCTGATCTTCAGCATCAACCCCCTCTACAGGTAGCTGTCCATCTGGGTTATCCTCAGCCGACCGCTCCCCCATTTAGAGGCTCCATCGGATGATCAGCTGGATCTTCCTCCAAAACTTCATTGATTACGTCTATAACTTCAGGAGGGATAGCCGCGTCAAGAAGGGCAGCCAAGGACCCCATCTAGCTCCTATCGACCTCCATCTCTGTTAAATGGGGATCCTCAGATGGGCTCCTAACCTCTTCACCAGCTCCCGATTGGTCCTCCTCAGATCGAGAAGACATCACTTTGCTGGAAGACTCCCCAGGACCCGAGGTGATAAATGAGGGAAGATGGAATGAGGGATCTGATTGAGCGGGCTGCTTCCCAGTTCCTGCTGTGCTAGAAGGGACCACTTTGTCGCCCTCAGGGCGAGATAACTCGGCAGTTTTGAGCATTATTTCCTGCCTGTCCCAGCCCGCAATAGACGATAAATCAAAGGGAGGAGGAAGAGCTTCTGCGATCTGAAAGGAAGCATAAAATTACCCGTCGCTGAAGGATGTCTCCGCATCAGCTTGCAGCTTGGTCACTTGAGTAGTCAGAGACTGGTTCTCGAGGTCCAGCTTCTTAGCCTCAGATCTCCAGGAATCCCGCTGTCTAGCCCGTCGAAGAGATTGAAGATGCTCCTGATCAAAAGATTGCTTCATCCTCTCATGATTTTTCCCTGGCTGGAAGTCACCTCTTCCACTAAAGACCGAGCCTGCTTGAGCAGTTCCCCGGCTTTCTCGGCTTCAGCTTCGACTTTTGCAGCCTGATCACGGAGAAGGGCTACCTGCTGGCCCATCGCGACATTGACCTTAAAGGCCTACAAATACAAAACCCGAGTTAGAAACTTGACAAATTAACAAAAGTAGCGTGAAGGAAATACAATTACCTCAGCTAAAATAGCAGACCCCTTGGTTATAAGGACGTCCACAGGCATGGAAGCCATCTTGGAGATCCCGCCACCCGGACAGGATGCTATGAACTGCTCCAGGACCTCATCCCACCCTGTCGAGCTCGACTGAGGCCGGGAGCGGTTGGAAGGAGCCTTCGCGACACCTTTCCCAGAAGCGACATCTTTCCCAGAAACCTCCGAGGCTTTGGTTGTTGGAAGCGCAGCGGAATCACGTGTTTGAGTCGAAGGGGTAGCGACTTTAGCGGCCACAGCCGAGGGGGCAGAAACAGCCGGGCCAACCACCTAGGGAGCTTTACCCAAAGCCCGGAAAGCCCACAAGGCCAGAGTGGCCATCTTAGACCCAACCGGAGAGACAGAAGAAGCCAGGGCAGGTTCGACCCTAGAGGAGGGAAGATAAGCTCCACCTTGAGGAGAGCGTGAGACGTGTCGGGTGGCCGGCTCCACGATAAAAACTGTGAATAAGCAGATTAAAAAAAGAAAATGTTAGAACCAAGCCAACTAATAAGACGAAGCAACACAAGGATACTTACGAGGAATAGCGTCTGAAATTGATCGGTCTATTTCTATACATATTTTAGGTCCCCATTTCCTATTATTTGTGCTTTGTTTTTGGGTGAAATTAGGTATTTTATGTGTTTGGTGAGCATGTATAGGTCACATTCCTTAGATGAAGTGTTTGAAGGTATTTTCAAGGAAAAGAGCTTAAATGTGAAGAAAAAGAGCAAAGCTGTCATCCACCGCTGTGTAGGTCGCTCTTCATGCACGACCTCCACCGCGGCACGTCCAGTGGTACATTTCAGTAGGCTTTCTATTCTTTTCCACGGTCCATACCGCTTCCCAGGCATCAACCTCAACCACGGTCTATGCCGCACATTATTCAGGGAAAGGCTGATTCAGCCAGTGCAGAACAGCCAGATTGCGGGGGCCATATCTCTCATCTCCAATTTAATTGTGTGTCCTACCACCTATGGATGGAAAGCCCCGAAAGTCTAGTTTCTGGCGCACTTTACAGATTGCAATTCCGATATTCCTAGAAGAAGTTATGCCCATTTTAGTATCCGATGGTCAGATCAGTCATAATTCCGTGACGGGATTTATTTTGCAAGTTGTCGGGACGGGAAATATTACCTTCTTGGACATGAGTGTGGGTCTTGGAAAGCAAGTTGACACCTAATCCTTATCATCCTTCAATAAGTAATCAATTTGAGTGGATTAGGAAAGAATTAAATCCCAAAAAGGTAGAGTTCCAAAAGGGAACCAATTTCCTTGTTGTTTAAGGACTTGGCTTATCATCTAAAACCTATTTAAACCCCTGTGAACCCTAATTTCGAGAGAGAAGCCAAGGGAGGTCCCAAGCCACCAAGGGGGCCGTCCCCCATCACTCCATCACCACACACTCATCCATCTTTACACATTGAAGATCAGAATACGAAGGAGAATTGATCATGGAAGATCTTAATGGGTTTTATCTTTTGTTTCTCTTCTCTTTTTATTTTCAATATGTGTAACTAATCCCATAACTAGGGAATCAATGTGAACCTTTTGTGAATGCTCATATATGGATTAATTATTATTTCATCAATTAAAATTCTTGATTTATTCATTGTTCTTAATTGCTTGATCCTCATTAGTTTTAATATTTATTCACACCATAGACCAAGGGTGAATAACTATTTGGCATGATTTTAGGGTTAAGACTATCTGAGAATTAGGGTTAGAGTATAGACCAAACATAATCTTGATTAATGCTCTTTTGAATGAATGAATTTTATCTTTAGCATAGGCCAAGCAAAGTATAGAATTTGGTTCTTAATTCTTGCGCTTAAAGGGTTTCCGATCACTGTTCACACCATAGACCAAGGGTGAATAGTGGTTGGGAGCACGTGACTCATTCCATGACCATACGGTAATAGTCACATTAAAGACAAAGAATGAACCCTAGAATTGATTGAATCTTGTTTACAAATTAATTCCATAAATCGAGTGTTCATAATTGGGGATCATTGATGACCTAGTGTTTTATTTCCATTGATCACAAACACCATTCTTTTTAATTACTTTCTTAATTTAGTTTAGTTTAATTCAAATCTCAACAAATCTTTTGGTTGCTTTAATTTAACTTTAATTAGAATCAGTTTTAATTAATAAATCTCTTTTCCTCGTGAGAACGAACCTTACTTGCCAGTTGTGCTTATCTTCACGATTCGTGCACTTGCGAGTATAGTTTTTAATAACATGATTTTACACATCAAAAATCCGCAGATATTTGTTCACTCTACGAAGGTCAAAAGCTTCAGCGGTAGGGAACTTCGGATTCAGATAATTCCGGGCTAGAATAGCCTTTAAGACGGCTTCGGACTCGGAAGGCAGGGAGTCCCGGTCCCAGGAGGGCTTGTCACTGAAAGCCGTAGGAACCTCGAATTCATGCCCTTCAATGAAAATCGAGCTCCCCCAGTCATCCCCCGCCAGGATCCATTCTTCTTTCCACGCGTGATCCTTCTTCGAGGCACCAGGAACGATGAAATTGAGCTTATTCTTGGCCTTGGCATAGAACTTACCCCGATGAGCCCCAAACAAGCTCCCAATCTGAAAAAGATAAGCCAGCTCCTCTGTACCTGGCTCCCTCGTCACTTTACTCATCTGGCATTGTTCCCTCTATAATACAAGGAAACCAATCAAATGCCTCAAGAAGCCCAGTGTTAACTGGAGGGGAGCGAGCTGGATGGCGTTTAGAGCCAACCGAAGGGTCGGATGGAGGGGAAGCCTGACCCCGTTCTCAAGAGTGGCCACATGAATCGGAAGCACACCTTTAGGGGGGTTGAAAAACTTGAAATTCTTGGGAGGCACCGAGATGGATACACTATCGGGGATGCCAAACTTTGACCTCAAGCGGTCAATTGACACCGGGTCAACGGTGGAATCTGGGATAACCCAGAAATCGTAGGGAGGGAGCCTCTCCCCAAGGGGACCATGAGTCGAGACCCGACGCTCCCCCGTAGCGCCACCAGCCGTTTCTTTGTCAGAGTCATCATCGACGATATCTAAAGGGTGGTCGGGATGGTTGGAGAACCCAGTCCCGATAGATACATTCCTACTCGGACCGCCGACGTTGTGAGGTGGGCGGGGAATCGTCGCTGTTAGAACTCCTCCTAGCCCGCTTCCCCAGAGTAAGACTGACGACCTCCTCGCCGTCGAATATGGAATCACTTGAATCACGACTGTTTTTCAACATTATAGAAGACGAAGAATAAAGAAAGAAGCAAGCTTGGAGGAAAAGCTATGGAAATATTTCTCAGCAAAAAGTTCTTTTAGCTCGGGAAGATGTGAGGAAGATGAGGAGGAAAACAGACATATATATAGGCAGGAGGGCAACAGCACGAGTTACCGAGATACTCGTTTGGTAACGGTAAAAAATCGACTCAGTAACGTAACCAGATTAAACTCGAAAGCGGGCTAATCATCTCATGCCATATCACTTACGCAGTTAAGAGGAAGATCTCCCCAAGATCCTGGTATCGGTTAAAAAAAAAATCTCGGGGACTGCCGTAACGTGATCAGATTAATTCGAAGATAAATTAGTTGGTTCACAACACAGTCACTCAAATGAAGAAATTTCCCAAAATTTCGGTAACGGTAAAAAGAGGAAGATTTCCCAAATAAAGTGAAAATCTGACCTCAACCCCGAGCTCGACGTCTGGTGTTCAAGTTAGAGGGGACTTCTGTTAATAGCCAAAATTGGCTAAGGACCAAAGGAAAATTTTCCACCTCCTAAACCTGGTTCCATACCCATGAGTTTCATCAGGAGACCTCGATATCCAGAGCCAAGCTACGATACCAGCCCAGGCACAAGGGTAGGCTCCAGAAACATCCGGGATAGAGCCCGGACCCGAGAGCTCCACCAGGAGACCTCTCTATCCAGGGCCGAACTGCGATACCACCCCAGGAACAAGGGCGGGCTTCGGAAACATCCGGGATAGTGGCCGGAATGATCAAATTTAGCCCGTATCACCAAAACTAGAAGCTCCCCGAAGTCAAGGTCATCTCGCAAATACTCAAGAAACTCGTCTGTACCTCGATTGACACAGAATAATGTCCTTAGAAGGCCTCGAGGTCAGTCGAAGCCACACCTAGCTTCAAAAAGGTCAGTCGAGGCCACACCTAGCTTCAAAAAAGTCAAGGGAAGCCAGATCTGGCTCCAAGCTGGATGAAACTTCTCAGACATCAAGGTCGAAATACTAATCAACCTCCCTGGTTGATGCACCACACCATATCGTCATATCCCGCGACCTCTATAAGGATCATACTGAAAGGATATGAGGAATGCATTAAATCATACCTGGAAACGTTATCTATATGCAGAACAAGTAATAAAATCCAAAAAGGAAACAAGCTGATCTCCACCACGACACTCTCAATTCGGACGTCAATCCAAAAGTCAATGATATTAACGCAAGAAATCCCGCCCGAGAAGGAGGAGACTGAGACAATCAAGGGAGAATCAGTCTGTTGACATACAAACCATGTATAAATAGAAAAGAAAAGAAATGAAAGAGGAGACTACTATTCGACAGGCATACGACTAATAATCGATCATTCCCTAGAGAGAGTTAAGAGAAAAGAGAGAAGAATCTTTGTATTTGTATACCATGCATATTCAATAAAAACATTCTTGCTTACTTGTCACTTTATAAATCACTGTTACATATATAATGAATTTTGGCCACCACTTACGTGGTAGTGGTCTCGAGGGCGTTAACTGAGATTTCTCCTCCCGAGCAAAATTTCCGTTAACAAAAGTGTTGTTATTCAAACTAGCTAGAGAGACAAACTTTTGTTTGTTTCAAGGGATTGAAAAAATGTGTGAAAACCTATTCACCCCAGCTCTAGGTTAGCTTAAGGCAATTTAACCGTGTCTGTATATTTTCATAAATCACTAAGTACAACTTTACAACTTTATATAGAATTTCATAAGATACAATGTTCAAATACTACAAAGATATAAGAGACAAATATAGATTCAACAAGGTACAATTAATCGCATATACAAATATAAAAGAGATTGAGTTATAGACATTGGACAAGTTATTTTTTACGTGGTAAAACCTTCAAAGAGGAAACATCCACGGGTTGATTCCACAACCATCGGCAACACCACCTTTCACTAGTTGGATAAAAGTACACCCTCAAAAGTGACCACTTCACATGATACACCCTCTATTGGATATCCCTCCTATCCTACCCTCGTGCCTTATACTAATGAAAGACTTGCCTGCTTTCTATCTGTTAATAGCCAAAATTGGCTAAGGACCAAAGGAAAATTTTCCACCTCCCAGACCTGGTTCCATACCCGAGAGTTTTACCAGGAGACCTCTCAATCCAAAGTCGAACTGCGATACCACCCCAGGAACAAGGGCGGGCTCCGGATGCCTATTTCTAGTTCTTAATGAAGTGTACCTAATCCATACATTTCATATGTACTTGCATTATTGATATGATGATATTTTTATTTGGATTATAAACTAGAAAAAAGATATGTTGTGTGCTCATTGATCATTTCTAGTTTCCATAGGATATATTGATTACATATTCTATGTTGCATATGTTTGCATTTGCATACATTTGGTCACGTTTAGAAAGTCCTTGCAAAAGGCATGAAGTCTCTTGTTGGAGTGTAAAGCTTCAACTTGAGTAAGAAGTCTTAAGTTGGATTGAGAAGATCCGGATAGTCAGGCAAGGAAACTTTCTAGAGACATGTGAAGTGTCTTGGATAGTGTTAACGGAAATTGTACTCAGGATGAGAAATCTCAGTTAACGCCCTCGAGACCACTACCACGTAGGTGGTGGCCAAGATTTATTGTATGTATGGCAATGATTTATAAAATGACAAGAAAGCAAGAATGTTTTTATTGAACGTGCATGGTATACAAATACTGTTAATAGCCAAAATTGGCAAAGGACCAAAGGAAAATTTTCCACCTCCCAGACCTGGTTCCATACCCGAGAGTTTCACCAGGAGACCTCTCAATCCAGAGCCGAACTGCGATACCACCCCAGGAACAAGGGCGGGCTCCGGAAACATCCGGGATAGAGCCTAGACCCGAGAGCTTCCATCCAGGAGACCTCTCTATCCAGAGCCGAAATGCGATACCACCCGAAACGATCAGATCTAGCCCGCATCACCAAAACCAGAAGCTCCCCGAAGTCGAGGTCACCTCGCAAATGCTCCAGAGACTCGTCTGTACCTCGATTGACACAGAAGAATGTCTCTAAAAGGCCGCGAGGTCAGTCAAAGCCACACCTAGCTTCAAAAGGTCAGTCGAGGCCACACCTAGCTTCGAAAAGGTCAAGGGAAGCCAGATCTGGCTCCAAGCTGGATGAAACTTCTCAGATATCAAGGTCAAAACACTAATCAACCTCCCTGGTTGATGTACCACACCATGTCATATCCAACGACCTCTATAAAAGATCATGCTGAAAGGATACGAGGGATACACTGAATCATATCTGAAAACGTTACCTATATGCAGAACAAGTAACAAAATCCAAAAAGGAAACAAAATGATCTCCACCATGATACTCTCAATTTGGATGTTAATTCTAAGTCAATGACATTAATACGAGAAATCCCGCCTGATAAGGAGGAGACTGAGAAAATCAAGGGAGAATCAGTCTGTTGACCTACAAACTATGTATAAATAGAAAAGAAAGAAAATGATAAAGAGGAGACTACTATTCGACAGACATCCGACAAACAATCAACCATTCCTTAGAGAGAATTGAGAGCAAAGATAAAAGAATTTCTGTATTTGTATACCATGCATGTTCAATAAAAACATTCTTGCTTTCTTGTCATTTTATAAATCATTGCCATACATACAATAAATCTTGGCCACCACCTACGTGGTAGTGGTCTCGAGGGCGTTAACTGAGATTTCTCATCCCGAGTAAAATTTTCGTAAACACTTTCTGGCGCCGTCTGTGGGAAAGATCCTACACCCAATTAACCAATCGTTTGCATTTACATTTTTGTTGTTTCACAGGAACTATGAGGCTCCGCTCCTCCCAAGGCCAACATAGAGTCCCGGAGCAACCTCTGGCGAGGCTAACACGAAAAGCCCCAAGAAAGGGGAGAAAGTCTGGATATATTAGCCCCGCTCCGATCCAGACAACCAATACGCGAGCTACTGGCCACCCTATAGTGAGCCAGGCAGCGCTCGACCAACAAGCGGCGGCCTTCGTAGAATCCATCCGCATCCGCCTCCTCGCTGAAGGCATCACGATCCTGCCAACCAACCTGAACGACCAGAGAGAGTCGGGCAGGCTCGGAGCTAGGCCACCTGCTTTTCGATCGCCTAGGACCTCCTCTTCCAGAGCCGGCTCGAGATAGATCAGGGCCTCAACGTTCGATCCGGGATAGGCTGGGACCCATGCCCCCAGTTCCGAAAAGACTTTCACAATATCAACCCAGGCTAGTTAAGTCTGCCGCGGATGCTTTTACCCGGAAGCCACGAGGGCTATCTCATCCAGCTACATCTAAGGAGAACTACACAGGCTCTAGGGGAGGAAAGTAGACAAACTCCCCGAGTGGATCATGTCCAGGAGGAGGACCGGATCGAAATTGCCAGTTCATCAGAAAGATTCGACAGTAAGGAATCTGAGGTTAACTCGAAGAGACCTGGGAACAAGCGACTGAGGGATCAGCTGGCAAAGCTACAAAAAGAGGTCCAGCAGATAAGGAAGGGAAAGAGTAAGGAGGATAAAAAGAATCCTCTGAGCGAGATGATCCCTTCACTAGGAGGATCCGGGAAGCAGAGCTCCCCCCAAAATTCAAAATGCCAGCAGATAAGTTCTCCTGGAACAGAAGATCCTCTAAGCCACCTAGAGAGCTTTGTTCAACAGATGGAGGTCCAGAACACTACCAGAGCAGCTATGTGCAGAATGTTTCCAACGACCTTGACCGACTACGCGAAAACCTGGTTCAGGAAACTGCCCGTTGGTAGTGTGGATTCTTTCACGAAATTATCAACAGATTTTTGCTCACAATTCCAAGGAGTCAAACCTCTCCCGAAAGATCCCATACACCTCCAATATGTGATCCAGATACGGAGTGAAACTCTTCGATCGTACGTGGAGCAGTTTCACAAGGAGGTCATACAAATGGGAGTTTTCACTGAAAAAGAAACCCTCGCCAACTTCAGGTGAAACCTCTAGGCAGAAAAGCTTTTCCGTTCCTTTGCCAAAAGACCTCCCGAGACTTACCAGGAGGCCTACGACCGTTCTCTTGAGCAGGTCGAGATCGACGAACAACTCAAGGTCAAGATGGAACACGACGACATGAGAACAGCAAAGCGTCTGAAGAAAGAAGCTCCCAAATTTGAGCCAGTGCAGAAAGCTCTGAATAAACCTCCCAACAGGTCGACCTATCCCCTCCCTGCTCCTCCGCATAGGCAAGAAAGATATCCAGCAAAATGAACCCCTCCCCGGGCTTCGCCGCCTCCTAGGACCGTGGCTCTAGTAATGCAAGGGGAAAAAGGGTATGACTACTACACCCCTTTGAATGCTTCCAGGGAAACAGTCTACCTTGCCATACGAGATAAAGGGTTGCTCCAAAAGCCCACTCCCATGAAGGCCCCAGCTGACAGGAGAAACCGGTACAAGTACTGCGACTTCCACGAAGACGTGGGCCACAACACCTCAGAGTGCTATAATTTGCTCAACCAGATTGAGGCCCTGATAAGGGGAGGATGCCTGATTGAGTTCTTACAACAGGTCAGAGATAATATCAGGACTGGAAGGGAGGTACAAGCTGAAATCCGTGAGGACACAGAAAAGAGGAAAGGGGAATAGGCTTACTTGATGCAACAGATCCAGGTGATACACACTATCAGCGGAGGTCCTACATTGGCCGGCGTTTCCAATAACTCCCGAAAAAACCATGTAAGAAAGGTTCCCCGCATCAGAGAGAGCCGAGGGATCTTCGAAGTCAGCCAGAGCCCGACAGAGCCCTCCCAATAAGCACAGATCGTATTCACTAAAGCAGATGCCTTCAACACTGTGCAACCTCATGATGATCCTATGGTAATCACGATACAGATCGCCAACTGTCTGGTCCATCGCGTCCTCGTGGATACAGGTAGCAGTGTAGATATCCTCTTCAAGGATACCCTGGAAAAATTGAACCTGAAGCAACGTTGTTACAACAGCTGTACCACTCCGCTTTACGGTTTCACTGGGGACTCGATCATACCAGTGGGGTCAATGATCCTCCCAGTAATCATCGGGATCACCCCGCTCCAACAGAATGTTATGACCGACTTTGTTGTGGTGGACACCCCATCGGCCTACAACGCCATCCTAGGGAGACCTTTCCTATCCTCCTTGAAGGGAGTCTTGTCCATATTCCACAACGTCTCGAAATTCCCGGTTGGAACTAAAGTGGGAGAGGTACGCGAAGACCAGCAGGCAGCCAGGAAATGCTACACAGTATCTGCCAATCCTACAGCCTTAGCGAAGCAGTGTGTACATGTGACATTAATCCAGGAAGACATGGATACATCCCGGATAATCCAGGAGGAGAAGGAGCCCTCGGAACATCCTCGGCATCCGGAGGATGAACCTATCATGTCCTACGAGGAAGAACGGAGTAAGGAATTGGCCAGCGGGCAGCCCGTGGACAAACTAGAAGAGATATCTGTCAGGAATGACGATCCCTCCAAGGTCTTCAAGGTCGGAGCCACCCTTGATCCAGAAGTAAAAGAGGACTGATTGACCTTCTAAGGGAATTTAGCGACATCTTCGCCTGGAACCATGATGAAATGCCTAGAATCCCTGCATCGTTGGCCACCCACCGACTAGCAGTAGATCCAATAGTCAAGCCCGTCAAGCAGAAGAGGAGTCACTTCAACGCTGATAGGAACGCGGCGGTGCAGGAAGAAGTTGATAAATTGATCAAAGCAGGGTTCGTTAGAGAGGTACGTTACCCCGAATGGATCACCAACGTGGTCATGGTAACGAAGGCGAATGGGAAATGGCGTATGTGTGTGGATTACACCGACCTCAACTCGGGCTTGTCCGAAAGACAGTTTTCCTTTACCAAAGATAGACCAGCTGGTTGACTCCACATCCGAAAATAAACTTTTGAGTTTTATGGACGCATTCTCAGGATATAACAAGATTAAAATGCACCCGGCTGACCAAGATAAGACCAGTTTCATTACTGGGCAGGGCCTATACTGCTACAAGGTGATGCCGTTTGGTTTGAAGAATGCGGGGGCCACATACCAGCGGCTGGTTAACAAACTGTTCAAGCCCGAGATAGGAAGGATGATGGAAGTGTATATCGACGACATGATCACCAAATCCCCAACCACAAAGGGACACTAGGAAGACCTTCGCAAAACCTTCCTCATACTGAGGGAAAACCAGATGCGTTTGAATCCCTCCAAATGTGCCTTTGGGGTAACGGTAGGGAAGTTTCTGGGCTTCATGGTTCATGAGAGAGGTATAGAAGTCAACCCAGAAAAAATCAAAGCTATCTTGGACCTGGAATCCCCGACCTCGCTCAAGCAAGTACAGATTTTGACTGGACGGGTGGCGGCACTCAACAGGTTTATCTCTCGCTCCACCGATAAATGTCTCCCTTTCTTCAAGGCCATCAAACAGGGAAAGAACATGAAATGGAGCCAGGAAAGCGAGCAGACAGTTTCGAGCTTTGAAAGAGTACCTAACAAGCCCCCGATTGTTAGTCAAGCCGGTTCTCGAAGATGAGTTGCAGATCTACCTGGCCGTATCAGAAACTGCAGTAAGCGGAGCTTTGGCCAAGGATTGTAGCGACGGTTTTCAAAGACCCATATACTATGTGAGTCATGCTTTGACCAAATCAGAACGGAATTACATTCTCCTGGAGAAGCTCGCTTATGCTCTGGTGATCTCAGCGAGGAAACTCCGTCCTTATTTTCAAGCTCACACAATAGCAGTGGTGACAGACCAACCCCTCCGCCAATTCTTGAAAAGACCAGACGTGTCAGGAAGGCTAGTTTTTTTGGCACTAGAGCTCACTTAGTTCGACCTAAAGTATAAGCCCCAGACTACAATTAAGGTACAGGCTTTGGCCGACTTCGTGGTAGAATTCTCAGCAATCCTAGATCCAGATGATCCCTCAGTATCAAACGAGGTTCCTGAGAAGATATCTGAGGTCGAAAATTGGCCGGAAGGCTGCAAGCCATGGATCCTCTTTTCAGATGGAGCATCCGGGCGAGCCAGGGGAGGAGCTGGCATAGTTTTAATAGATCCGGAGGGGACTGGATTCTGTCACTGTTTCAGATTCAAGTTTAAAGCCACCAACAACGAAGTGGAATATGAAGCCCTCCTAGCCGGGATGAAGGTAGCCATTGAACTAAAAGTCGACTACCTGCAGATCAAGAGTGATTCATTGCCTGTTGTAAACCAGGTGACTGGGGTCTACCAGGCAAAGGGCGATAATATGGCTGCCTACCTAAATCTAGCTCGGCTGCTAAAAAGAAAATTTAAGGGACTCAAGATCGATCAGGTGCCCCGACACCAAAACCATCGCGCAGATGTTCTGGCTAAAACAGCGGCAAACGGAGGACAGTCCTTACCAAGGGGAATTCCCCCTCAAGTAATCACCCAGCCAAGCATTGCCACAAATGGAGATATTTGTTCCTTGGATCGCCTGCCTTGCTGGATGGACCCAATTGTCACCTACCTCCTTGAAGGAGAGCTTCCTGAAGAGCCAGACCAAGCCCGAAGAATTAAGAGACTCTCAGTCCGATACTGTATGGTGGACGGATACCTCTACAGGAGGGGCAGATCCCTCCCCTTACTTAGGTGCTTGCATCCCGATGATGCTAAGTGGGCATTGAGAGAGGTCCACTTTTGGGACTGTGGGAACCATATAGGTGGGGAAGATCTAGCCTATCAGGTGCTTCGTATGGGGTACTATTGGCCGACCATCCATCAAGATGCAAAGAGTTTTGTGCAATCTTGCGAACCTTGTCAAAGAACTTCAAACTTTAACCACTAGCCACCCGAGCGACTGTCGTCCCTCAGTTCACCTTACCCCTTTGCCATGTGTGGAATCGACCTAATTGGGCCATTTCTGACCGCTTCCAGGACAGATGAAACATGCTATCGTGGCTATCGACTACTTCACAAGATGGGTCGAGGCAGGACCTCTTTCTCGCATATCAGAAAAGAATACAACCAAGTTCATCAAGACTAACGTGGTATGCAGGTTCAGGACCCCTCTCATCATTATAGCCGACCTAGGAAAGCAATTCGACAATGCCCGATTCAAAGACTTCTGCAAGGGATTGGGGATCGACCTCAGGCTCGCTTCAGTGGCTCATCCCCAGACTAACGGGCTGGTAGAATCCACCAACAAGACTATCAAGAAACTTTTGAAAAAGAAGCTTCAACAGAAGAAAGGTAAATGGGCCGAAGAGCTACCAGAAGTCCTCTAGGCATATCGGATTACAAAAAGAACAGCTACCGGAGAGACACCTTACTCTCTGGCTTTCGGGGTTGAAGCAGTCCTCCCCATAGAGCATAAATTTACCTCGTTCAGGGTACATCACTTTGAGCCCTGAAAGTAACGAAGTCAAGCTCCTGGCTAGTCTAGACCTCATAGAAGAAAAGCAAGACCGGGTAGTAGAGAAAGTAGCGATCTACCAGAGCAAGTTTGCTAGATACTTCAACCAAAAGGTTAGAGCCCGGAAATTCAAGGAAGGGGATCTGGTACTTAGGAAAGTGACCCTGAACACTAGAAAAGGTCGGATGGAATCTTAAGTCCAAATTGGGAAGGGCCATATTTGATAAAGCTAGTTTTTCGCAACGGAGCTTATAAACTCGAAGACATGGACGGACGATCCATCAACCACACTTGGAATGCAGATCATTTGAGGAAATTCTACCCTTGAAAGGAGTTCTCCAGTAGACTACCCCCACTTAGTTTTCATTACAGACCCTAATAAAGATGTACTACGTCTCGATCATCAATAAAGTCATTTTCCCTTTCTCTTCCATCTTTGTCTCCAACTATGTTCAACATTAGTGACTATACCCTTGTATGGGAATTCGACATAAACCTCTTGAGACTAGGAAATAGCTCGATAGCTCTCCTGATGCCTTGGTCGGGCTACCACCCCCAAGAAGGATCTGATTGTAAGAGCATAGTTGCCCTCCAGATCTCGAGACTAGGAAATAGCTCGATAGCCCTCCTGATGCCTTGGTCGGGCTACCACCCCCACGAAGGATCTGAGTGTAAGAGCATAGTTGCCCTCCGGATCTCGAGACCAGGAAGTAGCTCGATAGCCCTCATGATGCCTTGGTCAGGCTATCACCCCTAAGAAGGATCTGAGTGTAAGAGCATAGTTGTCCTCCAGATCTCAAAGACCAGGAAATAGCTAAGTAGCCCTCCTGATGTCTTGGTTAGGTTATCACCCCATAAATATATATATATATATATATATATACATATATATATAATGTTTTCTTTCGTGTGCAGGATCAAAATCATCCTAATTCCCTACACGAATCGTAATTGTTGCTACAGATGCTACTCTGGATCCCATTCAAGACCAGAAATAAAATAAAAGTTCTCAAAAGAGCGCTTCGATTTATCATTAAGGACAAGGGAAGCCTATCCCCCGATAAGGCTACATCCAAATGAGGAGCCCAACCCCCGAACTCGGGCTACAAAAAGAAGAAGAAAAATGAAAAACTGATAAGGGCAAAACGGGGTGCCCACCCCCTTTTCCGGGCAATCAAAAACAAGGCATGATGAACCGCTTCAAGCTTTGGGACTCTCCTGGCTCCCCTCCGCTGGCCCTCCTTCTTCTTGCTGATCCTCACCATCAACCCCCTCTACAGGTAGCTGTCTGTCTTGGTTACCCTCGCCGACCGCTCCTCCATTTAGAGGCTCCTTTGGATGATCAGCTGGATCTTCCTCTAGAACTTCATTAATTACGTCCATAACCTCAGGTGGGATAGCCGCGTTAAGAAGGGCAGCTATGAACCCCGTCTGGCTCCTGTCGACCTCTATCTCTGTTAAAGGGAGATCCTCAGATGGGCTCCTAACCTCTCCACCAGCTCCCGACAGGTCCTCCTCGGATCGAGAGGACATCACTTTACTGGAAGACTCCCCAGGACCTGAGATGGTAAAGGTGGTAAGAGGGAATGAATGATCTGACTGAGCGGGCTGCTTCCCAGCTCCTGCTGGGCTCGAAGGGACCACCTTGTCGCCTTCAGGGCTAGATAACTCGGCAGCCTTGAGCATTATTTCCTGCCTATCCTAGCCAACAATAGATTATAAATCAAAGGGAGGAGGAAGAGCTTCCGCGACCTGAAAGGAAGCATAGAAATACCTTCGCTGAAGGAGGTCTCCGCATCAGCTTGCAGCTTGGTCACCTGAGTAATCAGAGACTGGTTCTCGAGGTCCAACTTCTTAGCCTCAGATCTCTAGGAATCCCTGCTGCCTAGCCCGTCGGAGAGATTAAAGACGCTCCTGATCATAAGATTGCTTCATCCTCTCATGATCGCAGCGAAGCTCAGCCATCTCGACCTCGATTTTTCCCTGGCTGGAGGTCACCTCTTCCACTAAAGACCTAGCTTTCTTGAGCAGTTCCTCGGCTTTCTCAGCTTCAGCTTCGGCTTTTGCAGCCCGATCACGGAGGAGTGCTACCTGCTGGCCCATCGCGACATTAAGCTTGAAGGCTTACAAAATACAGAACCCGAGTTAGAAACTGAACGAATTAACAAGAGTAGCGTGAAAGAAATACAATTACCTCAGCTAGAATAGCAGACCCCTTGGTTATAAGGACGTCCACAGGCATAAAAGCCATCTTGGAGATCCCTCCACCCGGACAGGACGCCATGAATTGCTCCAGGACCTCATCCCGCCCTGTCGAGCTCGACTGAGGCCAGGAGCTGGCTGGAAGGAACCTTCGCAACACCTTTCCCAGAAGCAACACCTTTCCTAGAAACCTCCGAGGCTTTGGTTGTTGGAAGCGCAGCGGACTCAGGTGTTTGAGTCGAAGGGGTAGCAACTTTAGCGGCCATGGCCGAGGGGGCAGAAGCAGCCGGACCAACCACTTGGGGAGCTTTACCCAAAGCCCGAAAAGCCCATGAGGCAAGAGTGGCCATCTTAGACCCAGCTGGAGAGATAGACGAAGCCTGAGCAGGTTCGACCCCAGAGGAGGGAAGAGAAACTCCACCTTGAGGGGAGCGTGAGACGTGACGTGTGGCCGGCTCCACGATAAAAACTGTGAATAAATAGATTAAAAAAGAAAATGTTAGAACCAAGCTAAGTAATAAGGCGAAGCAACTCAAGGACACTTACGAGGAATAGCGTCTGAAATCCATAAATACTTATTCACCCTACGAGGATCAAAAGCTTCAGCAGTAGGGAACTTCGGATTCAGATAATTCTGGGCTAAAATAGCCTTTAAGACGGCTTCGGACTCAGAAGGCATGGAGTCCCGGTCCCAGGAGGGCTTGTCACTGAAAGCCGTAGGAACCTCGAATACATGCCCTCCGATGAAAATCGAGCTCCCTCAGTCATCCCCCGCCAGGATCCATTCTTCTTTCCACGCGGGGTCCTTCTTCGAAGCACCAGGAACGATGAAGTTGAGCATGTTCTTGGCTTTGGCATAAAACTGGCCTCGAGGAGCCCCAGACAAGCTCCCAATCTGGAAAAGATAAGCCAGCTCCTCTGCACCTGGCTCCCTCGTCACCTTACTCATCTGTCATTGTTCCCTCCATAATACAAGGAAACCAATCAGATGCCTCCAGAAGCCAGGCGTCAACTGGAGGGGAGTGAGCTGGATGGCGTTGAGAGCCCGTCGAAGGGTCAGATGGAGGGGAAGCCTGACCCCGTTCTCAAGAGCGGCCACATGAATCGGAAGCACGCCTTTAGGGGGATTGAAGAACTCATAATTTTTGGGAGGCACCGAGATGGATACCCTGTCGGGGATGCCAAACTTTGACCTCAAGCGATCAATCGACACCGGGTCAACGGTGGAATCTGGGATAACCCAGAAATCGTAAGGAGGGAGTCTGTCCACAAGGGAACCAGGAGCCGAGACCCGACGCTTCCCCGTGGTGCCACCGTCCACTTCTTTGTCAGAGTCATCATCAACGATATCCAAAGGTTGGTCGGGATGGTTGGAGAACCCAGTCCCGATGGATACATTCCTACTCGACCGCCAACGTTGCGAGGTGGGCGGGGAATCATCGCCGTCAGAACTCCTCCTAGCCCGCTTCCCCAGAGTAAGACTGACGACCTCCTCGCCATCGAGTATGGAATCAGCTTAGTCGCGGCTGTTTTTCGACATTGTAGAAGCCAAAAAGGACGAAGAATGAAGAAAGAAGCAAGCTTGAAGGAAAAGCTATGGAAATATTTCTCAGCAAAAAATTTTTTAGATCAAAGAGATGTGAGGAAAATGAGGAGGAAAACAAACATATATATAGGCAGGAGGGCAACAGCACAAGTTACCGAGATACTCGTTTGGTAACGGTAAAAAATCGACTACAGTAACGTAACCGGATTAAACTCAAAAGCGGGCTAATCATCTCACGCCACATCACTTACGCAGTTAAGAGGAAGATCTCCCCAAGATTCTGGTAACGGTAAAAATCTCGGGGACTGCCGTAACGCAATCAGATTAATTCGAAGATAAATTAGTCGGTTCGCATCACGTCACTCAAATGAAGAAATTTCCCCAATATTTCGGTAACGGTTAAAAGAGGAAGATTTCCCAAATAAAGTGAAAATCTGACCTCAACCCCGAGCTCGACGTCTGGTGTTCAAGTCAGAGGGGACTTCTGTTAATAGCCAAAATTGGCTAAGGACCAAAGGAAAATTTTCCACCTCCCAGACCTGGTTCCATACCCGATAGTTTTACCAGGAGACCTCTCAATCCAGAGCCGAACTGCGATACTACCCTAGGATTAAGGGCGGGCTCTGGAAACATCCGGGATAGAGCCTGGACTCGAGAGCTTCCACCAGGAGACCTCTCTATCCAGAGCCGAACTGCGCTACCACCCAGGAACAAGGACGGGCTCCGAAAACATCTGGATAGAGCCCGGAACGATCAGATCTAGCCCGTATCACCAAAACTAGAAGCTTTCCGAAGTCGAGGTCACCTCGCAAATGCTCCAGAGACTCGTCTGTACCTCGATTGACACAGAAGAATGTCTCTAAAAGGCCGCGAGGTCAGTTGAAGCCACACCTAGCTTCAAAAGGTCAGTCGAGGCCACACCTAGCTTCGAAAAGGTCAAGGGAAGCCAGATCTGGCTCCAAGCTGGATGAAACTTCTCAGATATCAAGGTCAAAATACTAATCAACCTCCCTGGCTGATGCACCATTCCATGTCATATCCAACAACCTCTATAAAGGATCATGCTGAAAGGATACGAGGGATACACTGAATCATATCTGGAAATGTTACCTATATGCAGAACAAGTAACAAAATCCAAAAAGGAAACAAACTGATCTCCACCATGATACTCTCAATTCGGATGTTAATTCAAAGTCAATGACATTAACGCGAGAAATCCCGCCCGATAAGGAGGAGACTGAGAAAATCAAGGGAGAATCAGTCTGTTGACCTACAAACTATGTATAAATAGAAAAGAAAGGAAATGAAAAAAGGAGACTACTATTCGACAAGCATACGACAAACAGTCAACCATTCCCTAGAGAGAATTGAGAGCAAAGATAAAAGAATTTATGTATTTGTTAACGGAAATTTTACTCGGGATGAGAAATCTCAGTTAACGCCCTCGAGACCACTACCACGTAGGTGGTGGCCAAGATTTATTGTATGTATGGCAATGATTTATAAAATGACAAGAAAGCAAGAATGTTTTTATTGAACGTGCATGGTATACAAATACAGAAATTCTTTTATCTTTGCTCTCAATTCTCTCTAGGGAATGGTTGATTGTTTGTCATATACCTGTCGAATAGTAGTCTCCTCTTTATCATTTTCTTTATTTTCTATTTATACATAGTTTGTAGGTCAACAGACTGATTCTCCCTTGATTTTCTCAGTCTCCTCCTTATCGGGCAGGATTTCTCTCATTAATGTCATTGACTTTGAATTAACATCCGAATTGAGAGTATCATGGTGGAGATCAGTTTGTTTCCTTTTTGGATTTTGTTACTTGTTCTGCATATTGGTAACGTTTTCAGATATGATTCAATGTATCCCTCGTATCCTTTCAGCATGATCTTTTATAGAGGTCGTTGGATATGACATGGTGTGGTGCATCAACCAGGGAGGTTGATTAGTGTTTTGACCTTGATATCTGAGAAGTTTCATCCAGCTTGGAGTCAGATTTGGCTTCCCTTGACCTTTTCGAAGCTAGGTGTGGCCTCGACTGACCTTTTGAAGCTAGGTGTGGCTTCGACTGACCTCGCGGTATTTTAGGGACATTCTTCTGTGTCAATCGAGGTACAGACGAGTCTCTGGAGCATTTGCGAGGTGACCTGGACTTCGGGAGCTTTTAGTTTTGGTGATGCGGGCTAGATCTGATCATTCCGGGCTCTATCCCGGATGTTTCCGGAGCCCGTCCTTGTTCCTGGGGTGGTATCGCAGTTCAGCTCTTGATAGAGAGGTCTCCTGGTGGAAGCTCTCGGGTTCGGGCTCTATCCCAGATGTTTTCAGAGCCCGCTCTTGTTCCTGGGGTGGTATCGCAGTTCGGCTCTGGATTGAGAGGTCTCCTGGTGAAACTCTCGGGTATGGAACCAGGTCTGGGAGGTGGAAAATTTTCCTTTGGTCCTTAGCCAATTTTGGCTATTAACAGAAGTCCCCTCTGACTTGAACACCAGACGTCGAGCTCGGGGTTGAGGTCAGATTTTCAATTTATTTTGGAAATCTTCCTCTTTTAATCGTTACCGAAATATTGGGGAAATTTCTTCATTTGAGTGATGTGATGCGAACCGACTAATTTATCTTCGAATTAATCTGATTGCGTTATAGCAGTCCCCGAGATTTTTTACCGTTACCAGAATTTTGGGGAGATCTTCCTCTTAACTGCGTAAGTGATGTGGCGTGAGATGATTAGCCCACTTTTGAGTTTAATCCGGTTACGTTACTGTAGTCGATTTTGTACCGTTACCAAACGAGTATCTCGGTAACTCAGTGCTGTTGTCCTCCTGCCTATATATATGTCTGTTTTCCTCCTCATCTTCCTCATATCTCTTCGAGCTAAAATATTTTTTGCTGAGAAATATTTCCATAGCTTTTCCTCCAAGCTTGCTTCTTTCTTCATTCTTCGTCCTTTTTGGCTTCTACGATTCTTCGTCTGTCTTACTCTGGGGAAGCGACTAGGAGGAGTTCTGACGGCGATGATTCCCCGCCCACCTCGCAACGTCGGTGGTCGAGTAGGAATGTATCCATCGGGACTGGGTTCTCCAACCATCCCGACCACCCTTTGGATATCGTCGATGATGACTCCGACAAAGAAGTGGACGGTGGCACCGTGGGGGAGCGTCGGGTCTCGGCTCCTGGTTCCCTTGTGGAGAGGCTCCCTCCTTACGATTTCCGGGTTGTCCCAGATTCCATCGTTGACCCGGTGTCGATTGATCGCTTGAGGTCAAAGTTTGGCATCCCCGACAGTGTATCCATCTCGGTGCCTCCCAAAAATTATGAATTCTTCAATCCCCCTAAAGGCGTGCTTCCGATTCATGTGGCCGCTCTTGAGAACGGGGTCAGGCTTCCCCTCCATCCGACCCTTCGGCGGGCTCTCAACGCCATCCAGCTCGCTCCCCTCCAGTTGACGCCTGGCTTCTGGAGGCATCTGATTGGTTTCCTTGTATTATGGAGGGAACAATGCCAGATGAGTAAGGTGATGAGGGAGCCGGGTGCAGAGGAGCTGGCCTATCTCTTCCAGATTGGGAGCTTGTCTGGGGCTCCTCGAGGCCAGTTCTATGCCAAGGCCAAGAACAAGCTCAACTTCATCGTTCCTGGTGCTTCGAAAAAGGACCCCACATGGAAAGAAGAATGGATCCTGGCGGGGGATAACTGGGGGAGCTGGATTTTCATCTGAGGGCATGAATTCGAGGTTCCTACGACTTTCAGTAACAAGCCCTCCTAGGACTGGGACTCCCTGCCTTCTGAGTCCGAAGCCGTCTTAAAGGCTATTCTAGCCTGGAATTATCTGAATCCGAAGTTCCCTACTGCTGAAGCTTTTGATCCTCGTATGGTGAACAAGTATTTGCGGATTTCAGACGCTATTCCTCGTAAGTGTCCTTGAGTTGCTTCACCTTATTACTTAGCTTGGTTCTAACATTTTCTTTTTTAATCTGCTTATTCACAGTTTTTATCGTGGAGCCGGCCACCCGTCACGTCTCACGCTCCCCTCCAGGTGGAGTTTCTCTTCCCTCCTCTAGGGTCAAACCTGCTCTGGCTTCGTCTATCTCTCCAGCTGGGTCTAAGATGGCTACTCTTGCCTCGCGGGCTTTCTGGGCTTTGGGTAAAGCTCCCCAGGTGGTTGGCCCGGCTGCTTCTGCCCCCTCGGCCGTGGCCGCTAAAGTTGCTACCCCTTCGACTCAAACACCTGAGTCTGCTGCGCTTCCAACAACCAAAGCCTCAGAGGTTTCTGGGAAAGGTGTTACTTCTGGGAAAGGTGTCGCGAAGGTTCCTTCTAGCCGCTCCCGGCCTCAGTCGATCTCGATAGGGCAGGATGAGGTCCTGGAGCAATTCATAACGTCCTGTCCGGGTGACGGGATCTCCAAGATGGCTTCCATGCCTGTGGGCGTCCTTATAACCAAGGGGTCTGCTATTTTAGCTGAGGTAATTGTACTTCCTTTCACGCTACTCTTGTTAATTCGTTCAGTTTCTAACTCGGGTTCTGTATTTTGTAGGCCTTCAAGCTTAATGTTGCGATGGGTCAGCAGGTAGCCCTCCTCCATGATCGGGCTGCAAAAGCCGAAGCTGAAGCCGAGAAAGCCGGGGAACTACTCAAGCAGGCTCGGTCTTTAGTGGAAGAGGTGACTTCCAGCCAGGGAAAAATCGAGGTCGAGATGGCTGAGCTTCGCTGCGATCATGAGAGGATGAAGCAATCTTATGATCAGGAGCGTCTTCAATCTCTCCGGTGGGCTAGGCAGCGGGATTCCTGGAGATCTGAGGCTAAGAAGTTGGACCTCGAGAACCAGTCTCTGATTACTCAGGTGACCAAGCTGCAAGCTGATGCGGAGACCTCATTCAGCGACGGGTATTTCTATGTTTCCTTTCAGGTCGCGGAAGCTCTTTCTCCTCAATTTGATTTATCATCTATTACTGGCTGAGATAGACAGGAAATAATGCTCAAGGCTGCCGAGTTATCTCCCCTGAAGGCGACAAGGTGGTTCCTTCGAGCCCAGTAGGAGCTGGGAAGCAGCCCGCTCAGACAGATCCTTCATTCCATCTTCCCACCTTTACCATCTCAGGTCCTGGGGAGTTTTCCAGCAAGGTGATGTCCTCTCGATCCGAGGAGGATCAATCGGGAGCTGGTGAAGAGGTTAGGAGCCCATCTGAGGAGCCCCTTTTAACAGAGATGGAGGTCGATAGGAGCCAAGACGGGGTCCATGGCTGCCCTTCTTGACGCGGCTATCCCACCTGAGGTTATGGACGTAATTAATGAAGTTTTAGAGGAAGATCCAGCTGATCATCCGATGGAGCCTCTAAATGGAGGAGCGGTCGGTGAGGGCAACCAAGATGGACAGCTACCTGTAGAGGGGGTTGATGGTAAGGATCAGCAAGAAGAAGGAGGGCCAGTGGAAGGGAGCCATGAGAGTCCCAAAGCTTGAAGCGATTCATCATGACTCGTTTTTGATTGCCCGGAAAAGGGGGTGGGCACCCCGTTTTGCCCTTATCAGTTTTTCCTTTTTCTTCTTCGTTTTATAGCCCGAGTTCGGGGGTTGGGCTCCTCATTTGGATATAGCCTTATCGGGGGATAGGCTCCCCTTGTCCTTAATGATAAATCGAAGCGCTCTTTTGAGAACTTTTATTCTATTTCTGGTCTTGAATGGGATCCAGAGTAGCATCTGTAGCAACCATTAAGATTCGTGTAGGGAATTGTGATGATTTTGATCCTGCACACGAAAGCAAACATTATATATATATTTTTTATAGGGTGATAACCCAACCAAGACATCAGGAGGGCTACTTAGCTATTTCCTAGTCTTTGAGATCTGGAGGGCAACTATGCTTTTACACTCAGATCCTTCTTGGGGGTGGTAGCCCGACCAAGGCATCAGAAGGGCTATCGAGCTATTTCCTGGCCTCGAGATCTGGAGGGCAACTATGCTCTTACACTCAGATCCTTCTTGGGGGTGGTAGCCCGACTAAGGCATCAGGAGGGCTATCCAGCTATTTCCTGGTCTCGAGATCTGGAGGGCAACTATGCTCTTACACTCAGATCCTTCTTGAGGGTGGTAGCCCGACCAAGGCATCAGGAGGGCTATCGAGCTATTTCCTGGTCTCGAGATCTGGAAGGCAACTATGCTCTTACACTCAGATCCTTCTTGGGGGTGGTAGCCCGACCAAGGCATTAGGAGGGCTATCGAGCTATTTCCTGGTCTCGAGATCTGGAGGGCAACTATGCTCTTACACTCAGATCCTTCTTGGGGGTGGTAGCCCGACCAAGGCATCAGGAGGGCTATCGGGCTATTTCCTGGTCTCGAGATCTGGAGGGCAACTATGCTCTTACACTCATATCCTTCTTGGGGGTGGTAGCCCGACCAAGGCATCAGGAGGGCTATCGAGCTATTTCCTGGTTTCGAGAGGTTTATGTCGAATTCCCATACAAGGGTATAGTCACTAATGTTGAACATAGTTGGAGACAAAGATGGCAGAGAAAAGGAAAATGACTTTATTGATGATCGAGATGTAGTACATCTTTATTAGGTTAAGTAATGAAAACTAAATGGAGGTAGTCTACTGGAGAACTCCTTTCAAGGGTAAAATTTCCTCAAATGATCTGCATTCCAAGTGTGGTTGATGTATCGTCCGTCCATGTCTTCGAGTTTATAAGCTCTATTGCGAACAACTAGCTTTATCAAATATGGCCCTTCCCAATTTGGACTTATGACTCCATCCGACCTTTTCCGAGTGTTCAGGGTCACTTTCCTAAGTACCAGATCCCCTTCCTTCAATTTCTGGGCTCTAACCTTTTGGTTGAAGTATCTAGCGATCTTGCTCTGGTAGATCACTACTTTCTCTGCTACCCGGTCTTGCTTTTCTTCTAAGAGGTCTAGACTAGCCCGGAGCTTGACTTCGTTATTTTCGGGCTCAAAGTGCTGTACCTTGAACGAGGTTAATTTATGCTCGATGGGGAGGACTGCTTTAACCCCAAAAGCCAGGGAGTAAGGTGTCTCTCCGGTAGTTGTTCTTTTTGTAGTCCGGTATGCCCAGAGGACTTCTGGTAGCTCTTCGGCCCATTTACCTTTCTTCTGCTGAAGCTTCTTTTTCAGAAGTTTCTTGATAGTCTTGTTGGTGGATTCTACCAACCTATTAGTCTGGGGATGAGCCACTGAAGCGAGCCTAAGGTCGATCCCCAATCCCTTGCAGAAGTCTTTGAATCGGGCATTGTCGAATTGCTTTCCTAGGTCGGCTATAATGATGAGAGGGGTCCCGAACCTGCATACCACGTTAGTCTTGATGAACTTGGTTGTATTCTTTTTTGATATGGGAGAAAGAGGTCCTGCCTCGACCCATCTTGTGAAGTAGTCGATAGCCACGATAACATGTTTCATCTGTTATGGAGCGGTAGGAAATGGCTCAATTAGGTCGATTGCCCACATGGCAAATGGGTAAGGTGAACTGAGGGACCACAGTCGCTCGGGTGGCTGGTGGTTGAAGTTTGAAGTTCTTTGACAAGGTTCGCAAGATTGCACAAAACTCTTTGCATCTTGATTGATGGTCGGCCAATAGTACTCCATACGAAGCACCTGATAGGCTAGAGCTTCCCCACCTGTGTGGTTCCCACAGTCCCCAGAGTGGATCTCTCTCAATGCCCACTTAGCATCATCGGGATGCAAGCACCTAAGTAAGGGGAGGGATCTACCCCTCCTATAGAGGTATCCGTCCACCATATAGTATCGGACTGAGAGTCTCTTAATTCTTCGGGCTTGGTCTGGCTCTTCAGGAAACTCTCATTGAAGGAGGTAGGCGACAATTGGGTCCATCCAGCAAGGCAGGCGATCCAGGGAACAAATTTCTCCATTTGTGGCTATGCTTGGCTAGGTGATTACTTGGAGGGGAATTCCCCTTGGTAGGGACTGGCCTCCGTTCGCCGCTATTTTAGCCAGAACATCTGCGCCATGGTTTTGGTGTCGGGGCACCTGATCGATCTTGAGTCCCTTAAATTTGCTTTTTAGCAGCCAAGCTAGATTTAGGTAGGCAGCCATATTATCGCACTTTTCATGGTAGACCCCAGTCACCTGGTTTACAACAAGCAATGAATCGCTCTTGATCTACAGGTAGTCGGCCTTTAGTTCAATGGCTACCTTCATCCTGGCTAGGAGGGCTTCATATTCCGCTTCGTTGTTCGTGGCTTTAAACTCGAATCTGAAACAGTGACAGAATTCAGTCCCCTCCGGATCTATTAAAACTATGCCAGCTCTTCCCCCGGCTCGCCCGGATGCTCACTTTGAAAAGAGGATCCATGGCTTGCATCCTTCCGGACAATTTTTGACCTCTGATATCTTCTCAGGGACCTCATTTGATACTGAAGGATCATCTGGATCTGGGATCGCTGAGAATTCTGCCACGAAGTCGGCCAAAGCCTGTGCCTTAATTGTAGTCCGGGGCTTATACTTTAGGTCGAACTGAGTGAGCTCTAGTGCCCATAAAACTAGCCTTCCTGACACGTCTGGTCTTTGCAAGAATTGGCGGAGGAGTTGGTCTGTCACCACTGTTATTGTGTGAGCTTGAAAATAGGGACGGAGTTTCCTCGCTGAGATCACTAGAGCATAAGCGAGCTTCTCAAGGAGAATGTAATTCCTTTCTAATTTGGTCAAAGCATGACTCACATAGTATATGGGTCTTTGAAAAACAGTCGCTACAATCCTTGGCCAAAGCCCCGCTTACTGCAGTTTCTGATACGGCCAGGTAGATCTGCAACTCATCTTCGAGAACCGGCTTGACTAACAATGGGGGGCTTGTTAGGTACTCTTTCAAAGCTCGAAACGCCTGCTCGCTTTTCTGGCTCCATTTCATGTTCTTTCCTTGTTTGATGGCCTTGAAGAAAGGGAGACATTTATCGGTGGAGCGAGAGATAAACCTGTTGCCGCCACCCGTCCAGTCAGAATCTGTACTTGCTTGAGCGAGGTCGGGGATTCCAGGTCCAAGATAGCTTTGATTTTTTCTGGGTTGGCTTCTATACCTCTCTCATGAACCATGAAGCCCAGAAACTTCCCTGCCATTACCCCAAAGGCACATTTGGAGGGATTCAAACGCATCTGGTTTTCCCTCAGTATAAGGAAGGTTTTGCGAAGGTCTTCCTGGTGTCCCTTTGTGGTTGGGGATTTGGTGATCATGTTGTCGATATACACTTCCATCGTCCTTCCTATCTCGGGCTTGAACAGTTTGTTAACTAGCCGCTGGTATGTGGCCCCGCATTCTTCAAACCAAACGGCATCACCTTGTAGCAGTATAAGCCCTGCCCAGTAATGAAACTGGTCTTATCTTGGTCAGCCGGGTGCATTTTAATTTGGTTGTATCCTGAGAATGAGTCCATAAAACTCAAAAGTTTATTTCCGGATGTGGAGTCAACCAGCTGGTCGATCTTTGGTAAAGGAAAACTGTCTTTCAAACAAGCCCGGTTGAGGTCGGTGTAATCGACACACATACGCCATTTCCCATTCGCCTTCGTGACCATGACCACGTTGGCAATCCATTCGGGGTAACGTACCTCTCTGACGAACCCTGCTTTGATCAATTTATCAACCTCTTCCTGCACCGCCGCGTTCCTATCAGCGTTGAAGTGACGCCTCTTCTGCTTGACGGGCTTGACTGTTAGATCTACTGCTAGTCGGTGGGTGGCCAACGATGCCGGGATTCTAGGCATTTCATCATGGTTCCAGATGAAGATGTCGCTGAATTCCCTGAGAAGGTCAATCAGTCCTTTTTTTACTTCTGGATCAAGGGTGGCTCCGACCTTGACGACCTTGGAGGGATCGTCATTCCTGACAGATATCTCTTCTAGTTTGTCCACGGGCTGCCCGCTGGCCCATTCCTTACTCCGTTCTTCCTCATAGGACATGATAGGTTCGTCCTCCGGATGCCGAGGATGTTCTACGGGCTCCTTCTCCTCCTGGATTATCCGGGATGTATCTATGTCTTCCTGGATTAATGTCACCTGTACACACTGCTTCGCTAGGGCTGTAGGATTGGCAGATACTGTATAGCATTTCCTGGCTGCCTGCTGGTCTCCGCGTACCTCTCCCACTTTGGTTCCAACCGGGAATTTCAAGACGTTGTGGTATATGGACAAGACTCCCTTCAAGGAGGACAGGAAAGGTCTCCCTAGGATGGTGTTGTAGGCCGATGGGGTGTCCACCACAACAAAGTCGGTCATAACATTCTGTTGGAGACTTGGAGCGGGGTGATCCCGATGATTACTGGGAGGATCATTGACCATACTGGTATGATCGAGTCCCCAGTGAAACCGTAAAGCGGAGTGGTATAGTTGTTGTAACAACGTTGCTTCAGGTTCAATTTTTCCAGGGTATCCTTGAAGAGGATATCTACACTGCTACCTGTATCCACGAGCACGCGATGGACCAGACAGTTGGCGATCGTATTGTGATTACCATAGGATCATCATGATGTTGCACAGTATTGAAGACATCTGCTTCAGTGAATACGATCTGTGCTGATTGGGAGGGCTCTGTCGGGCTCTGGCTGACTTCGAAGATCCCTCGGATCTCTCCGATGTGGGGAACCTTTCTTGTGTGGTTTTTCCAGGAGTTATTGGAAACGCCGGGCAATGTAGGACTTCCGCTGATAGTGTGTATCACCTGGATCTGTTGCATCAAGTCAGCCTGTTCCCCTTTCCTCTTTTCTGCGTCCTCACAGATTTCAGCTTGTACCTCCCTTCCAGTCCTGATATTATCTCTGACCTGTTGTAAGAACTCAATCAGGCATCCTCCCCTTATCAGGGCCTCAATCTGGTTGCGCAAATTATAGCACTCTGAGGTGTTGTGGCCCACGTCTTCGTGGAAGTCGCAGTACTTGTACCAGTTTCTCCTGTCAGCTGGGGCCTTCATGGGAGCGGGCTTTTGGAGCAACCCTTTATCTCGTATGGCAAGGTAGACTATTTCCCTGGAAGTATTCAAAGGGGTGTAGTAGTCATACCCTTTTTCCCCTTGCATTACGGGAGCCACGGTCCTGGGAGGCGGCGAAGCCCGGGGAGGGGTTCGTTTTGCTGGATATCTTTCTTGCCTATGCAGAGGAGTAGGGAGGCGATAGGGTCGACCTGTTGGGAGGTTTATTCTGAGCTTTCTGCACTGGCTCAAATTTGGGAGCTTCTTTCTTCAGACGCTTTGCCGGTCTCATGTCGTCGTGTTCCATCTTGACCTTGAGTTGTTCATCGATCTCGACCTGCTCAAGAGCCCGGTCGTAGGCCTTGATGGGAAGGTTTTTGCCGTCAGAAAACCATCCGTCAAAACAATTTATAAAACCTATGCGATGCGTTCACAAGTATAAATACAAGCAAAGCGGCAAGCACGGGTGTCGTCCACTGAGATCGGGGTAGCGGTGATAAGATTAGGATTAATATAACTAGTATGCATAAAAGTAAAAGTTAAGGTGAATGAAAATACAATATAAACTAAACTATGAAAGCAAATAAAATGGGATGATAATGGAGTGATGAATGAATGATGATGGCACTACGGATTTGATGGACTCGTAAGTGAATATTGGGGCAATTGCAACAAACTCTCAATTAAGCACGTTTTGACAACTGTAACCAACCTAGGGTGTATAGTGTTGGTATATATCTATAGCAAGAGGTCAACCTAGGGTGTATAGCGAAGACCTCCTACTAGAGATTAATCCCTCATAAGCAACCAACAATGGCTAGTTACTCAATTGGGACTTGTTCCATGAATGCTCATCTATCTAGCTATGGCTCAACCTATTACTAATGTAGCCATCCTAGGATGCATAGTGATGGCTTCCAATTCTCTCACAAGTGGCTAACCTAAGATGTATAGTGCAAGCCACTAATTCAAGATTAGATTAAGGGCATGGTTTTAGAGCCGGATTTTCGGAAATCCTTCCATTCAATTGAGCATTAGACAACCTAATTGCCTACTCAAGTAATCCAAATCAATCATGCAAAGAGAGTGTATCCAAGCAAATCAATAATGGAATTCAATTAAAGCAATGGAATAAAACATAGAGATAGAATAAATATAACACATAGAGTTTATTTTCAGAGCCCAAATATCCATCATACAAATAACATCAACCCCATAGTGGGGTATTTTAGCTACTCATGTTCTATTACAAACAAATAAACTAAGAGAGAGAGTAGAGATAACCCTTGAAGATTGATCTCTTTCCTTAAAGCTTGAATCCAAGTCTCCTAGTTGCCTTTGATTGAGTAGAGATGGTTTGGATGATAGGGAGATGTGTTACTAGCTAAAGATACAAGTGTTGGGAGGTATGGTTATCTTTTGGTTCGTTCCCATCCTTTTCTATTTATAGAGGATGGAAAAATAGGTCACTTAAGCTTGAAACCAGAAACTGTCGCGCGAATAGTACGGGTGGAGTGCGGGTGAATTACCCGCACTGTACCTGTACTGCAAAGGTTTTCTTCATCTTCAGTTCTCTGATCTGGGCAATAGTGCCGGTGGAGTGCGGTTGGATTACCCGCACTTGACTCGCACTTGACCCGCACTGTAGTCGCACTTGAGTCGCACTGTACTATCAGGTGCAAAATCCCTCCTCTGTTTTGAGCAATAGTGCGGGTGGAGTGCTGGTGGATGACCCGCACTGTACCCGCACTCTAATGTCAGGTGCAACTTCAACTTCTCTGGTTTGGAAATAGTGCGGGTGGAGTGCGGTTGGATGACCCGCACTGTACCCGCACTTTAACGTCAGGTGCAACTTAGCTTCTCTGGCTTTGGCAACAGTGTGGGTGCAGTGCGGTTGGATGACCCGCACTTTAGTGTCAGGTATAAATCGGCTCCTCTGTCTTGAGCAATAGTGCGGGTGGAGTGCGGTTGGATGACCCGCACTTTACCCGCACTTTATTTTTCCTTCATGATTCAGGTCCCGGCTGTGGGAAGGAGTGCGGTTGGAGTGCGGTTGCGACCCGCACTTGACCCGAACTGTTTTGCTGCTTATGATCCTTTGCCTCTCCTTTTGCCCCTTTTCTGCCAGAACCACCGCAAACCGCTTATAACACCCGAATTACATCTATTGCCTGCAATTAGCACAAACGAGCCTATTAGACATGAAAGACATAAAATATATAGAAAATACACACGAGAACGAGAAAAAAGAATAGGAATGAGGGCCGAAATATACAACAATTTAGTCACGATCAAACACCCCCAAACCAAACCTTTGCTCGTCCTCAAGCAAACATAATATAAAACAAAATAAGACACAAATTAAAAATGACTCAAACTAAGAACTTCCTAGACAAAAAGAAAAACTTGCTGCAGAACCAAATGCATAGAGATACGCAAAAGCAATATGGGAGTGAGGAATGAGCATATGCAAAATGTTCTAAACAACTCGAAGGCACTCCAAGGGAAACTGGCACAACACGAATCCCACACTAAAAATGCCCTCACCTCAGAAACTACTCACTCTCACACCTCGAGCATAATTCGCTTCGAAGCTAGGTTCTCACATGGATTCTCTCTTATCTTTCCTCTCAGAACCTAGGTTCACACTCATGCAACATGTATGCCAATGAATTTATGTAACTGAATCAACTTAGTTGCATACATTTAGTGTAGAATAAACGTTATTTTCAGTGAGTGAGTCTCATGAAAGAATCACGTGTCATGAACGTGGAAAGAGCATTCATTAACTAATATTCCCAATCTAGATGTCTCCTAAGATCAACTAGGTCTTTCCATTTGGTTGTAACGTGGCCACGGTGAATGGTGATTAGAAGAATGAGAAATTTAGGCACAAGCACTAATCAACCAAGTTAAGGCAATACATTCTACACTTAAGCATTTAATTTCTCGTGCAACTCCACTTCCAAATACAATATGGCGTCCAGGCATACAATTAGACTCTACGTGCAATCTTTAACTACTCATGTTACCCATTTGAGTAGCATTTACAATTTACACAGGGCATTTGAAGCATATTTTTCTTTTGTTACTTTTTGCTTATTTTCTTTTCTTTTCTTTTCATGCCTTTTTACTATGCACATTCTCACAACTCATTACTCTTGCCTAGGTACACACCATTTATCAAATTAAAGCACAACTTTACATTCCTAAGCCTCAACAAGATCAATTAAGAGAGGGTTGGCTAAGTGTTTAGGTTGCTTGGGTTATGGATAACGTGGGTGTAGAATGGAAAAGTCTATATGTGTTTGGCTTCAAAATTGGCTTGGGAGCACACATATTACGGGAATGGGAAGTATTTAGGCTTTCTTTTTGAGTGGCTAAAACACACATTGCCTAATATCACTTCAAAGGATCAATCTACCAAGGGAATAAAAGTTTCCGTCAACCAATCCACATATATGATGCATGTTCAATGACAAATGATGATTTTTGATGTAGTGAGACTATGCATGGTGTTTGAATAATGTTTACAGATTTGAAAAACATTTTCCCTCAAATATACACGCTTTTGGCTTGTGTTTGTGATCTCACAAGGGAAATCTCCACTATTAGAACAAGGCGCTTGAGCACCGAGTTCCCTAAACTTGGACACTAGAAGATGAGACTAGCCTATGAAATGCAAGTGAGACCCCTAAAGTGACTAAGAGCTATTGAATAAGCACACAAAGCATACACACATTCGCCACAAACACTATGCTCCAGGTATCTCACCAAGATAAATAAGCTCAAAATTCAGGCTAAGCAGCAGCTTTTTCGAAAATAAGACACAAAAATGACTCAAGACACAAAAGACGACTCAAAAAGGCATCAACACCCCCAAACCAAAACCCAACATTGTCCTCAATGTTGAAGACAAGAGAATCTGGCCTAGCGCCATGCACCTAACATGACTCAAAAAAACCTAGGCACTAATCAAACACAATCAATGCCCCAACAAAATAAAAATGACTCAAACAAGGCTCACAAAATAAAGGCAATTCATGCAATATATCAATGAAGCACAAGTCAAGCTTAACATCATGCATTTTATCAAAATTGACGGAATGGGGCATGAACAACCCCCAAACCGAATTAAACAATATAAAGCACATGCATTCATACTTGCACAAGAGCCTCCGGCTCTTTCATCCACAAATATAATCAATAAATTCAATGTGCAAATATCCACAAAATATAACATTCGAACAAAAATATCCCAACATCACAATTTATTGAATTTAAACAACATAAAACATAAAACAAACTACATGCATCAAAATTATTCAATGGGATGCATTCATGGAGAGGCTAGGGTCCTCTAAGGGTGGTTTGACCAAGTTAGGAAATTCCCTATTTTTCACTACCCAAATAAATTTAGGTGACTTCATTATCTTTTCCTTCAACATGTTTCTATATAAGTGCACTTGGTCTTTCCTTACCCATATTTGCTTGACCCTAGGTGGACTCCATCTATTCCTAGGACCTCTAGTTTTCCTATGTTGATTTGGCTTGTAATTTTTAGCCTTAAAATGCTCTATCCTAGAACATGCATAGCAAAAGATATGACAGTTAGAGGAACTCCCCTTTGATGTGTGGTCTTGAGGACGTTTGATTTGTTTCACTTGTAACGCCTTGACCTCCGCCTCCTTTTTGCTTAGTGCTACCTTTGCTTCCTCTAAGGCATTGGCTTTTTGATCAACCTCCATTTGCATCTTCATTGACTTGTGAGCTATCTCATCTTCAAAATCTTTTGATAGCCTCACTAAGTTCTCCAAATCCTTCGATGCGGTACTCTTTTCGGCTTCAAATCTCTCAATTCGTTCTTTCAATTTTTTGTTCTTGGCGGAGACTTCGCCATTTGTCTTCTTGAGAGTACCATTCTCAACCCTGAGCATCTTCATTTCAAATAATAGTTTCTTGTTCAACTCTTGGAGATTACTCGCCTTTTCCATTCCCAAGGCTTCTCTCTCTTGAAGTGCTTTATTCTCTTCCTTCAACACACCCCTTTCCAACACTAGCTCTGTGCTCACGCTCATAAGCTGCTGGTTCATCTTGATCATCCTGTCCATCTCGTCCATTCTCTTGCTTCGCTCCACTTCAAATTCTATTCGGAGCTTATACATGTCTTCTTTTGAGAAATTGGAGGAATCCACCGGCTTGGTTGCTTTAACTTGGAAACAACCCTGATTTACCTGGGTGGACTGCTGGGCGGATTCGAGCAGTTGGGTGGTTTTCTCTTCTATGAAGGCTTGAGTTTCTTGTTGAGAAGCTATCATCTGCTCAGTCTCCCGCACATGATTCTTCATGAAATTTCTTAGTTGATCTTCAACGGAATTTGACTGGAATGATGAGATGTAGGTATTCTCGTTAGGCTCGTAGCTTGACCCTGAATTTTGCCAAAAAGGAATCCATAGAGTCCTGAAACAAACAAAAACAAAACTACCAAAGCAATAAAAAGAAACTAACAAAACTAAAAACAACTAACAAACTAATAGTATTAAAACTAATCTAATCACTACTACGCACACCGATCCTCGGTAGCGGCGCCATTTGATGGGAAGGTTATTGCCGTCAGAAAACCGTCCGTCAAAACAATTTATAAAATATATGTGATGCGTTAACAAGTATAAATACAAGCAAAGCGGCAAGCACGGGTGTCGTCCACTGAGATCGGGGTAGCGGTGATAAGATTAGGATTAATATAACTAGTATGCATAAAAGTAAAAGTTATGGTGAATGAAAATACAATATAAACTAAACTATGAAATCAAATAAAATGGGATGGTAATGGAGTGATGAATGAATGATGATGGCACTCGGAGTTGATGGACTCGTAAGTGAATATTGGGGCAATTGCAACAAACTCTCAATTAAGTACGTTTTGACAATTGTAACCAACCTAGGGTGTATAATGTTGGTATATATCTATAGCAAGAGGTCAACATATGGTGTATAGCGAAGACCTTCTACTAGAGATTAATCCCTCCTAAGCAACCAACAATGGCTAGTTACTCAATTGGGACTTGTTCCATGAATGCTCATCTATCTAGCTATGGCTCAACCTATTACTAATGTAGCCATCCTAGGATGTATAGTGATGGCTTCCAATTCTCTCACAAGTGGCTAACCTATGATGTATAGTGCAAGCCACTAATTCAAGATTAGATTAAGGGCATAGTTTTAGAGCCGGATTTCCGGAAATCCTTCCATTCAATTGAGCATTAGACAACCTAATTGCCTACTCAAGTAATCCAAATCAATCATGCAAAGAGAGTGTATCCAAGCAAATCAATAATGGAATTCAATTAAAGCAATGAAATAAAACATAGAGATAGAATAAATATAACACATAGAGTTTATTTACAAAGCCCAAATATCCATCATACAAATAACATCAACCCCATAGTGGGGTATTTTAGCTACTCATGTTCTATTACAAACAAATAAACTAAGAGAGAGAGTAGAGATAACCCTTGAAGATTGATCTCTTTCCTTAAAGCTTGAATCCAAGTCTCCTAGTTGCCTTTGATTGATTAGAGATGGTTTGGATGAGAGAGAGATGTGTTACTAGCTAAAGATACAAGTGTTGGGAGGTATGGTTATCTTTTGGTTCGTTCCCATCCTTTTCTATTTATAGAGGATGGAAAAATAGGTCACTTAAGTTTGAAACCAGAAACTGTCGCGCGAATAGTGCGGGTGGAGTACGGGTGAATTACCTGCACTATACCCGTACTGCAAAGGTTTTTTTCATCTTCAGTTCTCTGATCTGGGCAATAGTACGGGTGGAGTGCGGTTCGATTACCTGCACTTGACTCGTACTTGACCCGCACTGTAGTCGTACTTTAGTCGCACTGTACTATCAGGTGCAAAATCCCTCCTCTGTTTTGAGCAATAGTGCGGGTGGAGTGCTGGTGGATGACCCGCATTGTACCCGCACTCTAATGTCAGGTGCAACTTCAACTTCTCTGGTTTGGCAATAGTGCGGGTGGAGTGCGGTTGGATGACCCGCACTTTAACGTCAGGTGCAACTCAGCTTCTCTGGCTTTGGCAACAGTGTGGGTGCAGTGCGATTGGATGACCTGCACTTGACCCGCACTTTAGTGTCAGGTATAAATCGGCTCCTCTGTCTTGAGCAATAGTGCAGGTGGAGTGCTGTTGTTTGACCCGTACTTTACCCGCACTTTATCTTTCCTTCATGATTCAGGTTCCGGCTGTGGGAAGGAGTGCGGCTGGAGTGCGGTTGCGACCCGCACTTGACCCGCACTTGACCCGCACTGTTTTGCTGCTTATGATCCTTTGCCTCTCATTTTGCCCCTTTTCTGCCAGAACCACCGCAAACCGCTTATAACACCCGAATTACATCTATTGCCTGCAATTAGTACAAACGAGCCTATTAGACATGAAAGACATAAAATATATAGAAAATACACACGAGAACGAGACAAAAGAATAGGAATGAGGGCCGAAATATAAAACAATTTAGGCACGATCAGGCCTCCTGGTAAGTCTCGGGAGGTCTTTTGGCAAAGGAACGGAAAAGCTTTTCTGCCCAGAGGTTTCGCCTGAAGTTGGCGAGGGTTTCTTTTTCAGTGAAAACTCCCATTTGTATGACCTCCTTGTTAAACTGCTCCACGTACGATCGAAGAGTTTCACTCTGTACCTGGATCACATATTGGAGGTGTATGGGATCTTTCGGGCGAGGTTTGATTCCTTGGAATTGTGAGCAAAAATCTATTGATAATTTCGTGAAAGAATCCACGCTACCAACGGGCAGTTTCCCGAACCAGGTTTTCACGTAGTCGGTTAAGGTTGTTGGAAACATTCTGCACATAGCTGCTCTGGTAGTGTTCTGGACCTCCATCTGTTGAACGAAGCTCTCTAGGTGGCTTAGAGGATCTTCTGTTCCAGAGAACTTATCTACTGGCATTTTGAATTTTGGGGGGAGCTCTGCTTCCCAGATCCTCCTAGTGAAGGGAGCGTTCATCTTGCTCAGGGGATTCTTTTTGTCCTCCTTACTCTTTCCCTTCCTTATCTGCTGGACCTCTTTTTGTAGCTTTGCTAGATGATCCCTCAGTCGCTTGTTCCCAGGTCTCTTCGAGTTAACCTCAGATTCCTCACTGTCCAATCTTTCTGATGAATTGGCAATTTTGATCCGGTCCTCCTCCTGAACATGATCCACTCGGGGAGTTTGTCTACTTTCCTCCCCTAGGGCTCGTGTAGTTCTCCTAGATGTAGCTGGATGAGATAGCCCTCGTGGCTTCCGGGTAAAAGCATCCGCGGCAGACTTAACTAGCCTGGGTTGATATTGTGAAAGTCTTTTCGGAACTGGGGGCATGGGTCCCAGCCTATCCCGGATCGAACGTTGGGGCCCTGATCTATCTCGAGCCGGCTCTGGAAGAGGAGGTCCTAGGCGATCGAAAGCAGGTGGCCTAGCTCAGAGCCTGCCTGACTCTCCCTGATCGTTCAGGTTGGTAGGTAGGATCGTGATGCCTTCAGCGAGGAGGCGGACGCGGATGGATTTTACGAAGGCCGCCGCTTGTTGGTCGAGCGCTGCCTGGCTCACTATAGGGTGGCCAGTAGCCCGCGTATTGGTTGTCTGGATCGGAGCGGGGCTACTATATCCAGGTTTTCTCCCCTTTCTTGGGGCTTTTCGTGTTAGCCTCGCAGGAGGTTGCTCCGGGACTCTATGTTGGCCTTGGGAGGAGCGGAGCCTCATAGTTCCTGTAAAACAACAAAAATGTAAATGCAAACGATTGGTTAATTGGGTGTAGGATCTTTCCCACAGACGGCGCCAGAAAGTGTTAACAGAAATTTTACTCGGGATGAGAAATCTCAGTTAACGCCCTCGAGACCACTACCACGTAGGTGGTAGCCAAGATTTATTGTATGTATGGCAATGATTTATAAAATGACAAGAAAGCAAGAATGTTTTTATTGAACGTGCATGGTATACAAATACAGAAATTCTTTTATCTTTGCTCTCAATTCTCTCTAAGGAATGGTTGATTGTTTTTCGTATGTCTGTCGAATATTAGTCTCCTCTTTATCATTTTCTTTCTTTTCTATTTATACATAGTTTGTAGGTCAATGGACTGATTCTCCCTTGATTTTCTCAGTCTCCTCCTTATCGGGCGGGATTTCTCGCATTAATGTCATTGACTTTGAATTAACATCCGAATTGAAAGTATCATGGTGGAGATCAGTTTGTTTCCTTTTTGGATTTTGTTACTTGTTCTGCATATAGGTAACGTTTTCAGATATGATTTAGTGTATCCCTCGTATCCTTTCAGCATGATCTTTTATAGAGGTCGTTGGATATGACATGGTGTGGTGCATCAACCAGGGAGGTTGAATAGTGTTTTGACCTTGATATCTGAGAAGTTTCATCCAGCTTGGAACCAGATCTGGCTTCCCTTGACCTTTTCGAAGCTAGGTGTGGCCTCGACTGACCTTTTGAAGCTAGGTGTGGCTTCGACTGACCTCACGGTATTTTAGGGACATTCTTCTGTGTCAATCGAGGTACAGACGAGTCTCTGGAGCATTTGGGAGGTGACCTCGACTTCGGTAAGCTTCTAGTTTTGGTGATGTGGGCTAGATCTGATCGTTTCAAGCTCTATCCCGGATGTTTTCGGAGCCCGTCCTTGTTCCTGGGGTGGTATCGCAGTTCGACTGTGGATAGAGAGGTCTCCTGGTGGAAGCTCTCGGGTCCGGGCTCTATCCCGGATGTTTCCGGAGCCCGCCCTTGTTCCTGGGGTGGTATCGCAGTTCGACTCTGGTTTGAGAGGTCTCCTAGTGAAACTCTCGGGTATGGAACCAGGTCTGGGAGGTGGAAAATTTTCCTTTGGTCCTTATAAATCCTTGCCATACATACAATAAATCTTGGCCACCACCTACGTGGTAGTGGTCTCAAGGGCGTTAACTGAGATTTCTCATCCCGAGTACAATTTCCGTTAACACTATCCAAGACAATTCACATGTCTCTAGAAAGTTTCCTTGCATGACTATCCAGATCTTCTCAATCCAACTTAAGACTTCTTACTCAAGTTGAAGCTTTACACTCCAACAAGAGACTTCATGCCTTTTGCGAGGACTTCCTAAACGTGACAAAATGTATGCAAATGCAAACATATGCAACATAGAATATGTAATCAATATATCCTATGTAAACTAGAAATGATCAATGAGCACACAACATATCTTTTGTCTAGTTTATAATCCAAATAAAAATATCATCATATCAATAATGCAAGTACATATGAAATGTATGGATTAGGTACACTTCATTAAGAACTAGAAATAGGCATTAAGATCCACAAAACAATGTTGCCTAGTTCTTATATATGAATAACAACTTGGAGCATGCTAAAACACCAAAAACACACTTTAAACCTAGGTTTCATTCATGCAACTAAAGCTTGAAATAAAACATGTTCATTAAGCACATTTTAAAGAATTTAGAACTAAAACCAAAAATGCTAGAATCAAATGATATAATCAATAAACTTATTTAGCAATCATTTAGAGCACATATTCATCAAATAATCAATTAAATCCTAATAGGCTCTAAGTATAAAAATAATTGTGCTAATCCTAAATATGTTCAAATAAGGTTTCCTAGCACACATAAAGTCTATCAATCATCAAAATACAATCAATGAAAGCACACATAGCCTTAGATAATAAGCTAGTCACAATACAACTCACAAGCATTGTGAAAACATAGATTTAAGAAAATCTAACTCACATACAAGTCTCTAATTAAGAAAAAGTAACTTTTAATTGAATTTATATCTCTAATCAACATTTTTCCATGTCACATACACTAAAATGAGAAGAAGACCCAAAGTATTTGAGCATTTTAAAGAGCAAAACATAAAAGATATTCAAATACCTTGACAACTTGTGTGCAGTCACGAAATTGATGAGAAACCACCAAAATACTTGAAAAATGACTTTAAAGATGCTTGGAGATGATAGAGGAGTTCAATATGAAGATTCTCCAACTTGAATCACTCAATTTCGATAAGAAATGACTGAAATATGGTGTTTGGAAGTAGAGAGAAAAAATATAGAAATTTGTATACACTAGTCTTTTTAGAAATCAAACGAGAGGGAGATGTTAGAATATGCTCAAGTGCTTCCAATACTTATTAGGTAATTACATAGTAATTCTTGATGATGGTAAAAATGAGCTGATGGTTTGAATATAAATTATCAGAGATAGTGAAAATTAAGTTAAAATTCAAACTGATAAGATAAAAGGAACAAGGGGATAGATCTTAAATTTAAATAGAAGTTAAATTTGAATATTCTTCTAGATAGAATTCTTGACCCTATAAATAGCAGAGCTTGCTATTTATTTATTCATTCAATCTGAGTATGGTAGAGCGTACAATATGAGTGAGTGATACGTAGTGTGTTTGTATTTTGCTGGTTTTTTCCGAGAAACAGCTAATTGTACAATGAGTTGAGGGAACTTTCCGAAATCTGTGAATGGAATATGTGATCATTCTCTGATCAGTGATACAATCCACATATAATTACGCTTCCACATCAAATTCAGATTTTCGCCGTTGTACATTATGAATCTGAATACTATGGTTCTGATTTATTATTTAATACTAATGAAAATCAACAAATAGAGCTCTAGTAATCAAAATATAAGCACAATATACACCACAACCGTCATAAATATACAAACAATATCATTCAAGATAAAAAAAATGGATTCCGGTTCATATAAGTTGGATTTTTTTGTTGCACTCATGGTTTTTCCAGCTGGTAACTCTAAACTCTTTTCCTTTATATTTGTGATGTTCTTTTGCAACATTATGGGTTCAAATAACGATGTAAGGTTTTCATTTTTTGTTTTGTTTTAATAGTTCGGATAGGAATAAAAAAGTGTAGACTTGTTAGGTTGAAAGTTTGTGTTGGCTTTATTCTGTATAAAAACACTCTTTGCATGTAATGGTTTCGTTGTTTAAGTGGTTCATGTGATTTTGAGCTTCACGGAGAATCGCGACTTTTCGAGCATAGTCTTCGAATATTTAGGTATCTAGACCTTACCTCTTGCAAGGCTTAAGACCACACACACACACACACACACGTTCACCAAGTGTGTTCATGTAGTTACACACACGTTCACCATGTGTGTTCATGCATTTGTTCATAAATGCACACAATTTGTAATTGAACACACACACACACACACATACACACACACACACGTTCACCAAGTGTGTTCATGTAGTTACACATACGTTCACCATGTGTGTTCATGCATTTGTTCATAAATGCACACAATTTGTAATTGAACACACACACACACACACACACACACACACACACACACACACGTTCACCAAGTGTGTTCATGTAGTTACACACACGTTCACCATGTGTGTTCATGCATTTGTTCATAAATGCACACAATTTGTAATTGAACACACACACACACATTCACCATGTGTTTTCATGCATTTGTTCGTAATTGACTTAAATTTGTAATTGAAAATATTCTAGGAATTAATTTTAGAAAAATGCATGCTTGAATGTGTCTTGCATAATTGTTTGAGATTTTATGTGGTTTGTTTGTTTGTTTTTTCTATGTTTTTTTTAGGTTGGTAATCTCATTATTGATGTCACATTTCCGAGATTTTCCGTTGATTACAGTTTGATCCCTCTAGTTTTGGAAAGTTCATTTTGACCCTATTACAATCCCTCAGGCCTCAATGTTAACTTGGAAAATATTACATTTGGAGTTGAAAAGTATAGCTTAGTCCTTCTAGATTAGGAAATATAACTTTGGCTCCAATAGTTTTGAAAGGTATCAATTTGGTTCCTATGAAATGACAGTTTTCAACACAAAGTTTCAAAACTGTTCAATTATACCCCTGATATACCATAATGCACTCTAGGTTGGTTTTCATGTCTAAATGACCATTCTAAGTCTCAACCAACCTAGACGGGATCTAGGAACACTTAAGATTAATAGATAAACACAATTAATGGATCCTAAGGTCCAATCTAAGTCGTTTGAGCCAATCCATTCACATCACGTGCAAACAAAGACTAGATTACAAAATATAAACAATTAACGCTATAACTAGCTTGTTTATTTCAAGCTTCAAGAAAATCTTCTTTTCGATATCCAAAAGCTTGATATGATTATTTCTCCATGCATGTAGATGAATTCTTCAAGGTATTTTTGCATGTTGACTTTTGCTCTAATTTAAATATGATTGAAACTTTACTTTAACACACAGAAATCAAACTTTGTCAGAACATCATCAATGTTTGATATTAACAAAATAGAGCATTACAGCTTTGAGACTAACAAAAAAGAATGCTGTGAGAATATTTTGGGAGGCAAAAGATGCCGCAGAGAAGATAATAACGATCTAATTTCATTTTCATATATTTTGGAATTTTTATATTATATGTGGATTTCGTATAGAGGAGTTTGATGGAAAGCCTTGTAGTGTAAAACATAATATCACTAATGTTTTTGAAAATGTATATACAATAAATTGTATGTTCCTTTCCTTCTCAACTTTTTCGGTTTATTTATTTGTTTGACATATGCATTTTCAAGTGTCGGGTTTTTAGGCCTATTTTATTTTTAATAAAATGAGACTTATTATTAAGAAGAAATTTCATCTTACTACTAAGCTTTATTTAAAAATAATTAAAATTGGTATTTAGTTCAGCTCCATCTAATGCGAAACTCATAGTTTCACACCTGACGGTGATTACCAATTGAATCTAATCGACACCCACCATTCGATTCATTTTGAAAGGTAAAAAGTTATAGGCAATGCTCTAAAAACAAGTTTTTTCAAGGCTTTAGGATATTTGATATAGATAATTATCATAAAATCACATGATCAGTTATCACAATATCCAAATGATTCAAACATTTTTATTATATTTATTGTAGTACATAAAAATAAAGTGGCTTTAGTATAAAAATCAAGGTTTGACTTGACTGCCTACGAAGGCTGCTTCCGAAGCAGCACCAAACACATGTGCGACTGCAGAACGAACAGGGCAGACACACAATTGTAAACCTGGATCACAATGGCAACCTGCCCCACAATCCGCATTCGTTTTGCATGGATGGGATACATTTCGTGCTTCTGCTCCAATATGCACACCTAGCATAAGAATTGTCCCATTAATCAATGGTAAGCACTTTAAAAATTTCTAAAAATTTTATATTTATCCTAGCTTTTAAATTAAAAAATAATATATATCGTAAAATTCATAATGTTGTAAAGTAATATCATTAGTATAGTCGAAAAGAAAAGAGAGTTACCAACAACAAAAACCATGAGTGCAACCACGAAAACCAACTTGAACGAAATTTTCTCCATTTCTCTTCTCTTGAATGATATTGTGTTATGTGCGATGGTTGTTGTGTATATTGTGCTTGTACTATGATTACTTGAGCTCTATTTATATGGGTGAAATGCATTAGATAAAATAACTATATCTCCCAATAAAAGCTGATTTTTGGTAAGTTACAAAATATCTAGAAATTATGGAAAAGGATCTAGTGTGATTTATTGCACACGTAATGAAATGAATTTTTTGTTAAAATTTGAACATGGAGATTTGGAATAATTTTAGAAGGTTGATTAATCAATATCTCATTAGATTGTGGTAGGGCCTATTTATGACAGAAAATCTAATGAGATATTATTTAATCAATTTCCACAATCTAATGAGATATTAATATATTATATATGGATTTGGATCCCTTCCTCACCTTGTCCTCACATAAATCAATGGTCCTAATTAATTCTCTCTTTTATTACAGTAAGGAAATAAAAATTAATAGAAATAATTAAACTATTGATTTGCTATACAAGACACGTGGCAATATAATATGGAGGTGGGGACAAGGTGAGTACAATTAAGATGAGGAGAGGATTCTGATCCTTTATGTAATCAACTTTTTTGAAATAAATCAAAACCTCCATGTTCAAATTAAGGTAACAAATTTATTTATAACGTGTGATATTAATTACACCATGTCTTTAATTTCATAATTTCAAGATACTTTGTAACTTACTTAAATTAACTTTTTATAGAAATACATTGTTACAATTTTCAATGCATTCCACCCGTATAAATAGAGCTCAAGTAATCAGATTACAAGCACAATATACACCACAACTAATAGGTTTAGATTTTGTGGTTGTAATGATCAGTTGTCTAGGTGGTTCGTGATGAGTTGAGAAATTATTAGTATAAATGGCTTTATTTCGTATCAAAATGCTTCGTGATGTGTTATTAATTCTTAGTTGAACATAATGTAGGAATTATATTTAAGAAATGACATATTTGAATGTGTTTGTACATTTTTGTATTGATTTCCATGTTTATGTTTATTTTTATATTGTCGGTTAGTAATCTCACTATGGAAATATTCATGCATAGCTTTGTATACATAAGGGTTAAGTATGCTTTGACTAATGAATGAAAATTAAATCTGAGACTCATATGAACAATAAATTTGATATATGGGTTATCAAATTGCATGCTCTAATAGAAGTTAAAATAAATTGTTCATTGGTCAAAATGTGCATTTGCTAGTATGAATAATCCATGATTTGACCCAAAAGTTTGAGAAACATAATGGTAAGCGCTGTTTACAAATATCAAGATGATATGTTTTACGTTATAAAACAAAAATTTTGTTACCACTTGTTGATCGTGCCAAAATTGTGCTATATTTTGGCCATCATTCCTTGTCCTTTGTCTTGTATTCAAGCGCATTTTCGTGTCGTATGGACTTTTTTGTTATGTTTGCAGGCAATAGGTGTAATTCTGGTCATGGAGAAGGGAAGCAAAAATTTCTGGCGTGAAACCAGCCGAATGAAGCAAGAAAGAAGAGTGCAGTTCGCTGGTCAGTGCGTGTGTCCCTACCCATGCACTACCAGAGCATTCCAGGCCCTAGAACTTCACTGGTCCATACCAGCGCATCAACTCAGGAACCGGAGATCAGAAATCATCCAAAAATGACCAAGTGCCCAGATCGCCAGTACTGTGCAGGTCCCTACCCGCGTAGTGACCAGCGAACCGCAGATGTTATTGCAGAAGATTGACAATTCGCTGGTTGGTGTGTGGGTCCCTACCCGTGCACTGCTCACATTTGGAATCTGCCACATCAGCAAATCGGACCTATTTCAGGAATCCTATAAATAGATCCGTGTCTGACCTTAGCCACATGCCTACACACCCATTTCCTTCACATTTTCTCTCTCTAGATCTAGGAATCAATTTTATCCCTTTACATCCAAAAACCCACATCCATTTTCTTGATTCTCTACTCAATAAAGGAAGCAATGAGATCAATTTGGAGCTTTAAGAAGGAGGATTCTTTTGTGGGTTTTCTTCTATTCTCTTCTCTTTGTTTTATTCTTGTAATAGACATGAGTAATTAAATATCCCCATAAGGGATTAATGTGATTCATTTGTGAACTTTAGGCTATGTAAGGAACTCTATCTTTATATAAATATATCAAATATGTTTCATTCTTTGGTTTAATTGATTTCAAGAATTGATTTGTCTTAGTTTGTACACTCTTCTCTTTGCAAGTTGTTTGAGAAATTATTTAAGTAGATTTACTAGGTATACACTCTACTTGGTTTCCTAAAGCTCTATTGAATGGAAGGATTGAACAATAGTACTCTCCTCAAGTGAAATCCGGACTCTATAATCTTAATATTTATCTAATCTCAAATGGGTGGTTAACACAATACACTCTATGTTGATCACTTGTGAGAGGTTAAACACCAATACTATACACTCTAGGATGGTGACATTATAAAAATATTAGTCCTTTATTTGATAGATGTGCATTCATGGAAAATCTCTTGTGAGTGGTCAATACTGTACACTGTAGATTGAACACTCATAAGGGATATACAACCAGTACTATACACTCTAGGTTGGTTGCAGTAGATTGATGTACATTCATGAGAGTTCTTAATTTGCCCAATGTTTGCTTGTTGGACTCGTCAATACCTTAGTTCTCACTATCATATTTTAACATTAGTTGCATGTTAGATTAACTTGCCCAATTGTATTTTGCATTGTAGTTATTAACTTTCAAAACAACCATCTTTAGCTTTACATTCTTAGTTTCAGTTTAATTCTAGTAAACTAGTTTTAGCCATTTGATTTCCCTTCCCTATGGACGATACCCTAGCTTGTCACTATACTTGTTTACATATCTTAAGGACATTGCTAAGGAGTTTATAAATTCTTTTGACAAACAAATTTCCACACACAAAACGACTTTGTCACTTGTAAGCACAATTAAATATGAATTAATATAAATGGCAAGCAAGGGATCGTCCTTAGGGATCGAGATGGATAATTGAAATGCTTTCTAATTTACATTAGACTAACTAAGTGCATAAACAAGATTCTTGATAAGTTTGAGTTGCAAACACTTTGTTGATTCAATATTTGTTTCTAGTATCTTTTGTAGTGTTTGAACATTGTATATTGTGAATATCCTATATCAAGTTGTAAAGTTCTAATTAGTGAATTTACATTATGATATTCAGAGTACAACTTGTGGATTTTGCTTTGCATTGAATATATTTACATTCGAGATACATTGTCTCTTATTTTGTATATGTGTTAAGTGTATCACATTCTATCACATTTGTGAGTTTATGTTTGTAGACTAAGGGTGGTTCACTGAGCCTACATGTGTAAATTGTTTTCTAACAACAATCATATTAAGGATTAATTTGTATGATCACCAAGTAGTTGACAAAAGTATCGAAAGAGTTTTAAAAATAGAGTGTCAACCTATTCACCCCCCTCTAGGTTGTTTAGTTCATAACCTTGAAGGAATTTCAGTTTGTATCAGAGCGAGTCACTTAAGGTAATTAGTGTGATTCGGGTTCTACAAGGTTATATACTAACTATGGATAAAAACCTTGAGTCTTATATTATTTGTGTTGATTGTTCACCTATTTGAAAATACAAATACGGTTAATTTTCCTAATACTAACCTAGAGGGGGGGGGGGGGGGGGGGGGGGGGGGGTGAATAGGTTTTTACACCTCTTTTCATTCCCTTGAAACAAACAAAAGTTTGTCCCTCCAGATAGCTTGTATCACAATTTATTAAGCATAAGCAAGCACACATAAACTTTATACAAAGATCTTGTTCTAACAAAGATATCAATCAATAAGAATCCAAACAAGATTTGATCAAACACATATATAAATATCAAAGAGATAGGGATAGAGACATTTGACACATAATTTTTTACGCGGTAAAACCTTCGAAGAGGAAACATCAACGGGTTGATTCCACAACCACCGGCAACACCACCCTTCACTAATTGGATAAAAGTACACCCTCAAAAGTGACCACTTCACATGATTCACCAAATATTGGATATCCCTCCTATCCTACCCTCGGGTCTTTTACTAATGAAAGCTTGTATACTTTCTGTCCTAAACACTTCACATGTCTCTAGAAATTTTCCTTGCTTGACTATCTGGATCTTCACAATCCTAGCTAAGACTTCCTTGCTTAACTATCCGGATCTTCACAATCCTAGTTAAGACTCCTTGCTCAAATTGAAGCTTCACATTCCAATAAGAGACCTCCTCAATTTTCAAGGCAAATGATCTAAGTGTAGTGCAAATGATGCAAACGTATGCAACACAGAATATGTGATCAATATATCCTACGGAAATAAAGATATACCTTAGCAAGCTTTACATCAATGTAAATCTTTCGCCTTTTTTATGAGCTCTCTTGGCTTGTTTGTCCTCATGACAACAAGTTGTTGGTGTGTCTTCTCAAGAGAATAAAGACTAAACACTTCAACTCAAAATACATATAAAAATAACTTTCTCTAAAAGTCTTAACAACAATCATCACAATATAGATTTCAAAAATAAACTTCTCTAAAGTTAATCAACAAATTTTGACAATCGTAACAATTTTGTGAGATAGCTATGTTCATGTCAAAGTTATAGAGAAACAAAGCTAGCAAGCTAAGTTACTCAAACTTGACAATAGCTCAAAGCTAACTCACACTTGTCACACGCCCTTACTGGTTCTACAAATTACTACTATGGATGCTATTCTAAATTACACTACAACGTTTTAACTAAGGGGCGTGTGAGTGTTTCACCCTTCGCAAGTGCATGGGTCATTCAACTTATATAGAGCGCACAAGTACAGGTTATCGTTCTCACGAGGATGCAAATTAACTACCGAAATAGATAGAAAGCAATAAACATTCATTGTCACTTATACTAGCAAATTTCACTAAGATTACTCTAAATTGATTAACATTATGATTATGCTAAGATGTGAATTGACTATATCTATGACTACAAATTTTGATTTAAATACTAGATTAAAGGAATTGCTAGGAGAAAGATTCATTCAAGTGATAACCTATTTAACTAATCGATCATCTTTAAGCACCTTCACTAATATCCTAAGCATGCATATATCAAAACAAGTTTAAGGCACTAATCCACCCCTTTATCACAACCTAAGTTTAGAGAAGTGATCAAATGAGGATTGCTTAGGAGAGTTGGTAGAGATTCCCTACTCAACCATGAGTCATGAGTCAAATAGGTAATCTCTAAAATATGGATATGGTAAGTTACACATGCATTAATGGTCACTTATTACATATTAAACTTGCAAGTATCTTGTGTGCATTCAATGAAAGATAAGTGGTTATGTCAACTGCCACACATAAATATATCATAAATACACACATGGAACTCAAGATAGTGAATAATACATAGATTGATTTTATAAATAAGGTTATTTACATGAATTACATCTAACCCTAACAAATAGGGGGTTCAGTTATACATAGAATAAATGAAGCAAGAAGATACAAGAGAGGAAAAAGTCACAGACTAGTGACTTTCACAATGAAGAATGTTCCCCTTTGCAATCCAAGCAATAAACTATTCTATGGTAACTTAAAATAATATAAACTAAGGTACCAAAAAGGGTGTTTGGTTACCTAGAAAATGCTAAGAACTCCGTAGAGGTTCAAGAATACTCTATCTAATTAATGCTATATCTAAACTAAGTGTATGAAGATGGATCTCCTAAGTGTGGTTGGTCGGAGCTCTTAAATAGCTCAAGAGAGTTATGAGATGTGATGTGTGTGTGGGAAGCACTCCAAAGGGCAAGTGAGGCCAGCTTGGTCAACCTTGATAGGTGGATCAGGCAAGTGGATCAAAAAAGGATTGATTTTATTGATTTGAAGTGGATATAATCCATTTGAAGCTCGTTAGATATCTCCGCAGGTTCGTACGGTTGGTTCTTTCTCCCGGATGCAACCTGTGGTACTACATTTCCCTTTCTACGCGGACTCTTTTCGTGGCTTAATTCCCACAGAACAGTCGGTCTGAACTTGCCAAGATTCCCGTGGCTTTGCTTACAAGGTTTTGTTCCCATGAGGCAGAAGGTCTGGATCCTCTGATATTACTCCGCGGCTTCGATCCCGCAGCTATGTTCCCGCCGGGCAAGGAGTGTGAACTCGCCAGATATTGCTTGAAGTTCCCCGCGACTTTACTTTGCTAGTTCATTCCCGCAAGATAGGGAGTGTGAACTCGCCTGATGTCTTCTGTGGGTTGGCTCCGCAGGTTCATTCTCGTAGAGGCATATATTATTTCATTTTCTGCCTTCTTTGCGTTTGTTTCATCACTCTGGACCAAAATGTCCTCTAAACCTTGAGAATACAAGAAAACACTTATTTACAATGTTAAACACCTAAAATACCCAGAAAACGGATACACAAACCAGGTAAAGGGAGCGCTAAATGTGAACATTTGTAAAAACTAAGCTTTAAAAATAAAGCACTCAAAGGCATAGACTCAATTCACCTTGACTCTAATCCTCACTAGATTTCAGTCAAATTTTCTCTCAGAATCCTAAGTTAACTCTCAATCAAACATATGCGAGTAAGAGTATATGTATAAGAATTAAATGTAACACATATGTATACTAAAATAAAGCACAATTTGTGGAATCTATTTCGTGAATGAATTGATAAGCCATGAACGTGGAAAGAACATGCTTGGATGCGCATTCCCAAGCTAGACTTTCTAAAAGATCAACTTAGGTCTTTCTTTTGGTTGTGATGGGGCCAATGGTAATTTGGGATGAATGGAAGGCATTTGATGGAATTATAAAGTTATTAATTAACTTAACAATTTTAATTTATTAGCTCATCACATAATATGTCTACAAGCTTCTAGGCTAAGATTTACTTTTCAAATTGTGCTAGTTTGTACTCAGATTTGAGTACTTATCAATTAGGATATTGTGGTTGAAGTGTTTTTCATTTAACACTCTTACATTTAGCTAGTAAATTTGCACAATTATCTATTATTGCCTGAGTACATGCTATTTACAATTTTGAGCTAAACATTTGCACTTATAACATATGCATAATCTATGATCATTCAACTAAAGAATTCCAAGTGTTAATATATGGATGTTTAAGTGGTGAATGAAATGAATGGTTTGTGTTTGGCCTAAAATTGGCAATTGGAGCACACATAAACAACATGGGCAGTGTTTGGATATGAAATATATAATAGCTGCACACACATGCCTAGAATCATATCCGAAAGTATGTCTTACTCGTGAATACTTGTCGTATCAAGCAGTCCACAGTGTTTCCTATTCACTAAGCAAAAGAGAAAGGGACTATCACACAATGCGCAATGTTGTCTCAGAAATCCATTATGATAGCTACAATTTAGCAATTAACTCATGTACAACATTCCTTGACGACACATACACTTAAGCATCAAGTTAAACAACATGTTCAATTGGGTCAATCGGAAAATTTCAAAAATTTTGGCGTTTTATACCTGTAGAGCACAACGTGGGTTTACTTCCGCGGGTTCAATCCCACAGATATAAAGTTGCAGTGTCTTACCTGAAATGGACAGGCACTTGGTTCCTTCTAAAGGGTTTGATCCCGCTGACTTGAGTTCACAGAAGGTCCAACGAGCTCATCTCTTGTGGATGGCGGGCTTATTCCTCGAAAAGGACTTGCAGACATTACTCAACACTCCTCACGAGATTATGTCTTCTGCTTTGCGGTTTTTTTCCCACAGATGGAAGTATACAAGCTCTCCACACCTATACCGCGGCTTTGTGCGCGTGTATATTCTTGTAGATCAAAGTCACATGTCACTAAACTGTGGAGAAAAACACATATTTACATGCCACCTATCCCTGAGGAGGTGCGTGGCCATCTCGGGAAGGAGGGCCTCTGATCGAGCCAAAAATGTTATACATTTTAGCCCTCATATCCTTTCTCTTTATTTTGTTCTTGAGCGTTTTTATGTGTATTTATGGCTCGTTTGGTTTTTATTGCAGGCATTAGGTAAAAAGGCATGAAGAGGGGCAAAATGGACCAATTAGTGCACAAATGAAGTGAAGAAAGCAAAAGTGCACGGGTAGTATACCTGTGCACCAGAAGCTAGATTTTGAGAAGACCAAACTGCACGGGTAATTACACGGGTCAAACCTGTGCACCCACCCGTACAGTTCACCAGACCAGGGAGCAAGGCCAGGGGCGAAGGCAATTGCACGAGTGGTGCACGGGTTATCCACCAGTGCACATACCCGTGCACATTGTACAAATTTGAAGGGAAATGAAGACTACACGGGTAACTGCACGGGTAACCTACCCGTGCTATACGGGAAACCCAGCTCGCCACATCAGCATTTTGGCCTAGTTTTTGAAGGAAGTATAAATAGTTTTCAATTCTGATTTTCAAAAAGAGAGACCCAAGACCATATACCATTCCATTCATTCTTTCTCTCTCTAAATCCTAAAAACCTTTCTCACCAAAAACCCATCATCATTTTCATCAATTGCTACTCATAAGGACATAGGAGGTGGATTAAAGCTTGAAGAAAGAAGGTTCTACATGGGTCTTTTCTATTTCCCTCCTTTTTATTCTTGTACTCCATTTGTTATGAGTAGCTAAATCCCATTAAGAGATTGATGTGATTCACTTGTAAATATGAGTATTTGTAATGAACTCAATATCTTTTATTAAAATCTATCGCATTTGTTCTATTCAATGTTTTACTTGATTTCAAAAGCAAATTGTGTTTGATTGTACATGACTCTCTTCATGAGTTGTTTGAGAAATTATATGTGTAGAGAATCAAATATTCATGATGCTTGACTCTCTAAGCTCAATTGAATAGGAGGATTAAACAAGGGTACATGACCCAAGTAATATCCGGACTTAGTAATCTCACCTAATTCTTATCTTTCATGGGTAATCAAGACTATACATCCTAGGATTGTTTGCATGTGATAGATTAAGCATCAACCTATACATGATGGGTTGGAGATTTTTAACGAAAAGATGTGTCCCTTATGTGATAGATGTTCTTTCGTTGTATAACCAATTGTGGGCGGCCAATGCTATACATGATAGTTTGGGTACTCACAAATGGTAAATAATCACTCATATACATCCTAGGGTGGTTACATTAGTTAATGACAATCATTGTGAGTTCATTCTTTACCCATTATTTGCTGGTTGAATTCATCAATTCCTTAATCCACATATCACATATCCATACCTTTTTAGAATAGTACATTTTAGTGCATTTTAGCTTAGTTTACATTTTAGTTTTACTTCTTCTCCAAAACCATATCAATTTACTTTTCTTGCATTTTTAACTAAAGCATTAATTTACTCATAACTATCGCTCGATCTTTGAGGAATGATACCCATACTTGCCACATACTAGTTTTATATTTGTTTGAGTGCATCTTGGGATCTTATAAATTTGTTTGAATAGTGCATATCACGGCATATAAAATATAGCACGTTCAAAATGGCGCTGCTGCCGGGGATCTGCGGACATTGTTGTGATTATGTTTTGCTTTAGTGTTAGTTATTTATTTAAGTTTCTTTTACTTTGATTGTACTTGTTATTTTGGATTTATAGGTGCATAGGTGCATAGGTACATGCACGGGAGACGCTCTTTAAGGGGCAGCTTAGTACTGAGAATTAGCAATATTCATCGGATTAGAGGACTGATCAGACAGTTTGAGAACAACAATCTTGAAGAAGAGATGGCTGAAGGAATTCCACAGAATACACCAGTTGAGGAACAATGAGCAAATGAGGAGGACTTGGGACTCATATTTGGGGAGTACACTCTTCCATCAGTTGGGGATGAGCAACCAATGGCTATTGTTTTGGACAACACCGCTAGGTTATATGAGTTGAAGGGGATGCATGTGAACTTGTTACCGACATTTCATGGGCTTCCTTCTGAGGATTGCCTTTAATTCATGAAGGAATATAGCGTTGTGTTGGAGACATTTCCCATTGTAGTCCGGGACAGAGTATTGACTAGGGCACAGTTGCAGATGCGTTGTTTCCAATATTGTCTCAAGGACCGTGCCGAACAGTGGTACATGGCATTGAGGCCGGGAACGCTCACGTCTTGGCCCTAAATTTGTAAGGTGTTTTACAACAAGTTTTTCCCAACCGTAAAAGCAAGAGAATTGAAGATCAAGATCTCCACCTTTAGTGAAGAGGACGGGGAACCATTTCATGAAGCATGGGAAAGATTTCATCTTCTACTCGCTCAAGTTCCACCACATACCTATCCTGAAGAATTGAAGGTCACTTCCTTCTACAAGAGGATATCTACTATTACTTTGACGATGGTGGACAATGCTTGTGGGAGGACAATTGCTGACAAGAGGGCTCAAAAAGCATATGAGATTATGGAGAAATTAGCCCAAAATTCACAACAAAGGTCCTCAAGCATAAGGAGAGGTGGAAAGTTAGAAATTGATGGGAATACATGAATTACTATTGAGATGTCAAGAATGGCTAAGGAAATGCAGTCTGTAAGTGCCTCACTTTATGATTGGCTTATTTCGTTGACAAAATCACAATTGGGGTTAATCATTGTAAAAGGGTAGATTAGGAATTGAAGATCTTTCATTTGACTCCAAGTGCTTCAAGAAAGGTAGATTACTTGACTCTACTTTTACTTGAAGGGATATAGCTGCACACACTCACTTGCATGCATTATATTCTTGTTTACATACAATTGGATGATGCATTGTATGTCACTTATCACACTCCACACTTGCACATATTGCACATCACTTTGTGTGTTAAGTCTGCCTAGAAAATAGGGTTTCTTCTATGACCGCGGCCTAGACCGCTTGGCAAGCACTGCTTGCACCGCAGCATACTGAACGGTAATCATCAGTCGGCCTATGCAACCTGGACCGCGTCCTGTACACTTGTTCGTCCAGCGGTCCCTGTCACGGTTAACTTCAGTGGGTCCCTGATGCCTTGACCGCGGCCTGTGCACTGCACGCACAGCGGTCCCAACCGCGTTGTTGTCCGCTAGGCACACTGCTGTGTGTACCGCGGTCTGGACAACTTGCCCGAGCCGCGGTACGCACAGCGGTAATGACGAGATTTTGCTACTATTTTCAAAACGGTGTCATTTCGTCTAGGGCTTCATATATATATGCCCTTTCCTCTTCCTTGCCTCTTTGGAGCTTCAGAATACATTCTCTTTCATTCCTTTTAGAGCTCAAGAGTGTCTTGCAAGAAAAGGTAGCAAGAAACCATTTTTATTGTCCAAAACCCAATCACCCATCATTCATTCATGGTTCCATCATCATCTAGCTCTATCTAGGATGTTTCTAAGCATGGGTTTTCATCAACATAGCTTACTTGGTAAGTAGAACACCACTCTCATCCATCTTTGTGTTCTTGCTTAACAAGAAATCTCTTTTATATTTTTTTGCATCTAGATTATAATTTTTCATTATAAATAGAGATTTTTGTTGATGTTTGGGTTGTTGTATTGTGATAGCTATTGCATCTAGGAATACTTTGATTTCATATAGCTAGGTTATATGTGTGTCATATAGCAACATGATATCTATGATTGTTTAAAGTATTCATTCATGACTAGATAAGCATTAAATGTGTTGACCTTGCATTTTGTGCATTTAGAATATCATCATATTAACTTTAGGTTTCATATCTCTTCATTTAAGAGTTAAGTCTTGTATTTGCCTTTGGTAGTATACAAGCAAGAGCCTAAAATCACTATTAAAGGCCTGCAGGTAGCAAGAACGGATTAGTAACCGATTAGGTGTGATGTGGTCAACCTAGGTTGTAATCGTTTTTGCAAATAGTGGATTTGAGGGTTCGATTGGCGATTAGGCCCGTGAGTTTTTACCCAGTTGGAGGGTTTCTCACGTAAATCATATCATTGTGTCATTTTGTTTATTCCGTATTTTTATTATGGCAATGATTGATAGTGTTAGAGATTAGGGGTTGTGTTGTTTAATTTCGATTAATCAAAAAAGATGGCATTTAATTTAACTAAAACCTATTCACCCCCCTCTAGGTTAGTTTTATCACTCTTAGTGTATTTTCACAGTCAGTGAAGGACTTGATGAAGAATATGTTCAAGCCAACATCTCAAGTGAACCAAGTCACAGAGGACACATTAAATAGAGTGGAGGGACAATTGGAGCATGAGGAAGCCCAAATGTTAGGGGGGTTTCAAAGGCAGAGGAACGATCCCTACTCCAATCAATACAACCCAGGGTGGAGGAATCACCCTAACTTTTCATGGAGCAACAACAACAACAATAGTGCAAACAATCAAGGATATCAGAATCAAGGATACAACAGATACAATAATCAAGGTGAAGCAAGCAACAACCAGTGGGGGAGCTCTAGTAATAACCCACAGGGAAATTTCAACACGCAATGCAAATGCTTATCAACCAAAAGTAAGATCACTTGGAGAAGAATTGAGAGACTTTATCAAGGCAACAGATGAAGCTTCAATAGCTATCAGAAACTCCCAGAGTGCAAATGAGCAAATGTTGAAGAGTTATATACAATCAAATGATCAAAGGGCCAAATAATATGGATGCCTCGATAAAGAGATTGGAGACTCAAGTTTCTCAAATTGCAGAAGCTCTGCATAGGCAGGACAAAGGGAAGTCTTAGAGCCATAATGAACATGTTCAAATAATGGAGGCAATTCTAGGGAAGAATGAAGAGTTGGCCCTAGGTGAGGAAACTTATGACACAAATATTGTTGTTGGAGATGTTGTACAAGAAAAGACAGTCGAGTCAAAGGAAACTAGTCTAGTGAAGCTGGAGGATCCTGGTGACTTCATCATTCCAGTCACCATTGGAGAGTCAGGAAAAATGGGGGCAGTGCTAGATATGGGAGCAAGTGTCAATATGATGCCTTTGGAGGTATATAGACAACTGAAGCTACAACCCATGGAGACCACTCAAACTAAACTCAAGATGGCTGACAACTCTCCAAAGACTCCTTGTGGAGTAGTTGAGGATGTACAATTGGACATCCATGGACTTAAGGTCCCAGTGGACTTCTTTATGTAAGAAGTGAAGGATGATGAAGTTCATGAGAGGGAGTGGAAACTACTTTTGGGGAGGTCGTTTATGGCCACAGCTGGTATGGAAGTAAATGTGGTTTCAAGGCACTTATCTTTCAGTTGTGGTGGTAACAGAGTCGAATTTGATGTTGACCGACCTAATGAGAGACTTTTTGAAGGATGTTTTGTGTTGGAAGTGCCGAAGAGAAAAAGGAAGCATAGCAGAGTTTGTGACCTTGTAAGGGCATTCGAGTTAGCTACAGAGATGGAGGAAGGCCATCAAGACATTGAAGAAAATGAAGCCATGAAAATGGAAGAAGCAATCTTTGATGAGAAGATACTTGAAGAGGTATCTAGAGATTTTGAACAAGAAAGAGAGAAGAAGTTAGAAAATGAGAACAAAAGCTTCATCAAGAATTAGACCTTTTTAAGGAGAAGAATGAGACATTGAAGAAGAAAGTGCAAGAACTCTCTGACATCAACAAAAGGTTTGAGAATAAAATTGCCAAGGTGGAAGGTGAAAAGAAAGCTATCTCGCGAGACCTAATTGAATTAGCTAAGCTCTCAGAGGAGTTTGAAGAAGAATATGGAAGAAAAACGAGGAGGCTCTTAATAGAGGTTGAAGAGAAATCAAATGCATTGGGAGAGGTGAATGAAGCGCTTAAAAAGAGGGAGGAGACCTTGAAGATTGCAAAAGTAAGGGAGTATGACTATATAGTGGAATTAGACAACATGGAGAAAGAAGTTCACTCACCCAAAGTGCAACACTCAAGGGGACCTCCAAGTTTCAATCAAAGAGGGAGTTTTCCTTATACTTTTCCAACTTGTTATTTCTGTTCTAAGCTTGGGCACATTAAGGCCCATTGCTATAAGTTTCAAAGGGTTACAAATTTTCAAAATAAGTCTAGGAGGAACCCAAGGGGAGTTAGAAAGATATGGGTTAGGAAAGATTTAGTGGATGCCGTAAGGGTAAGGGAGAAGGATTCTCTAGAAAGAACCTTGGCACTCATATGGGTTGTCAAGAGAAATGAATCCCTTCACTTGGTAAAGCCACCTGGGGTTGACTCAAATCCCACCAAACACACTTCACATTGATAGATTTATTAAAGTATGGTTGGATGTCACAAATTATTTTCTCATGCATTATTATTCACATTGGTTATGTAACATCTTTGAGAACATTTAATATAGGTGGTTTTGAGTCTTGAGAAATTTTTTTGTGATATCTTTGTGTAGGGAAAAATTGTTTAAAACCGCAGCGGAAGGCGAAAAAATAATTTTCGTATAGTTTAAAATTTTTCTAAAGATTTGAACCTTAACCCTTTAATTAATTAAACTCAAATATACGGTTAAAGTTAAATACCTCTTGTCGCGTGATCTGATTGACTTACGTTGATGGTAATCCGCAAGATCTTCAATCCTATCACGTACATGAATCACCTAGGAGTGTGGTCTCTCCTTTTCTTTGAATTGCTTACCTTAGAATGGATGTATGGAATTTCTGATCTTGATCTTCAATAGTAAAACACCAAGAGCCTAAAAAAATAGTTCCGGTCACTTTTGAATTCACAATCAATATGATTGAAACTCGCGTAACCCTAAATCGAAAGTGTGCACAAAACCTTTGATGTTAAAGGCTTGTAAGTGCACTATCGAATGAGAACTTATTTTCTTTTTCTCTCTTGGCCGAAAATCTATGTGTATATAGTAGGATTTTTTATTTTCAAAACAAACAAAAATCTCTCTCTATTTTGCTTCTTGGTGGCCGAAAATTCATAACCTTATATTTATAGGTTGGCCGAATTTTCTCCTTCACCAAGTAGGGTTGGCCGAAATCATTGAATAGGAAATCTAGGGTTGGTTAATTTCCTTACTTGAAAAGGAATTATCCTTTTCCCTAATTCCTATCAATTCAAGAATCCTAACCCTTGTAGGACTAGTGGTGGCCGAATTCTTTGTATAATAAGGAGTGTATGTGGACTTAATCCTTACCACATTAGGACTCCTATCACTTAAAAGAATTCCAACCATAATCCAACACATAGTATTTAATTTACTGATCAGGAAAAGATTTTGATTTAAACTATCAGTTAATTAAATAATTAATTAATTCCCATTTAATCAAAACAATAAAATAAAATAATATCTTGGGCTATTTTATTTAGCCTTGCCGCCCACACCATATATATATGGGCCCAATATTATTTTTCTTATTTTATTTAATCCATTAGACTTTAAATAAAAGCCCACATGTGAACCAGACTTATTCTTACTAAAAGAAACAAGCCTACATGTCTCCTTTTAATATATTAATATAATAGTGTAGCCCATTAAATAAATAATAGACATATTATATTCTTAATATATTAAATGCAATTTTAGATGGACCCATAAATTGGTCCGGTAGAATATATCAAGTGATCCATGCAAGTACGTGTGGATTGTGGATCTTGGCGGGCTATCTAAATTTAAGCTTCAATGGACATAACCTAATCACAATCAACAAATGATTCACTTAGGTCCGATTTATTAATTTTAACTCATTCCACTAAAGAGCTAAAATTGAACTCTTAAATAAAGATAGAATAAGGAGATGTTTCTCATTCATACCCTAGACAATCTTATAGGAGATGGTGTATCCTCGTGAATAATATCAGTAATCGCCAAGAGCTCATAGACCGCCTATAGCTCTCCAAGTTACCATATTTCCTCATATTTACCTTGACAATTATAATTATAAATGCTATAAGATTTTGCAGAATCAGAATTCACTTTATTTATATGAAAAGATTGTCAATTACAATATTACACTCTTGCTATTGAGCATAATCCTAACACATGCATCATTAAAATGGACTGCTTGACTGAAACTTTTATTCCCTTGGTAGATGGATTCTTTGAGGTGATGTTAGGCAATGTGTGTTTAGCCACTTTAAAATGCCAAATACTTCCTAACCAATAATGTGTGTGCTCCCAAGCCAATTTTGAAGCCAAACACATTTAAACTTGTTCATTCTACACCTATACTTGAAGGGAAAAATTAACTAAAACCGCAACGGAAGGCGAAAAGTAGATTTTCGTATAGTTTAAAATGTTTCTAAAGATTTGAACCTTAACCCTTTAATTAATTAAACACAAATATACGGTTAGAGTTAAATACCTATTGTCGCGTGATCCGATTGACTTACGTCGATGGTAATCCGCAAGATCTTCAATCCTAGCACGTACGTGAATCACCTAGGAGCGTGGTCTCCCTTTTTTTTCTTTGAATTGCTTACCTGAGAATGGATGTATGGAACTTCTGATCCTGATCTTCAATCCCAAAACACCAAGAGCCTAGAAAAATAGTTCCGGTCACTTTTGAATTCACAATCGATATGATTGGAACTCGCGTAACCCTAAATCAAAAGTGTGCATAAAACCTTTTGATGTTAAAGGCTTGCAAGTGCACTATCGAATGAGAACTTATTTTTCTTTTTCTTTCTTGGCCGAAATTATATGTGTATTGAGTAAGATTTTTTTATTTTTCAAAGCAAACAAAAATCTCTCTCACTCAAGCTTCTTAGTGGCCGAAATTTATCACCTTATATTTATAAGGTGACCCAAATTTTTCCTTTTCAAAATAGGGTTGGCCGAATTCTTTGTGTAGGAAATCTAGGGTTGGCCAATTTCTTACTTGAAAAGGAATTGTGCTTTTCCCTAATTCCTATCAATTTAAGAATCCTAACCCTTATAGGACTAGGGTGGCCGAATTCTTTGTGTGGTATGGAGTATATGTGGACTTAATCCTTACCACATTAGGACTCTTATCACTTAAAAGAATTCTAACCCTAATCCAACACATAGTATTTTATTTACTAATCAGGAAAAGATTTTGATTTAAATATTAATTAATTAAATAATTAATTAATTTCCATTTAATCAAAACAATAAAATAAAATAACATCTTGGGCTATTTTATTAGCCTTGCCGCCCACATCATATATATATGGGTCTAATATTATTTTTCTTATTTTATTTAATCCATTAGACTTTAAATAAAAGCCCACATGTGAACCAGACTTATTCTTACTAAAAGAAACAAGCCCACATGTCTCCTTTTAATATATTAATATAATAGAGCAGCCCATTAAATAAATAATAGACATATTATATTCTTAATATATTAAATGCAATTCTAGATGGACCCATAAATTGGTCCGGTAGAATATATCAAGTGATCCATGCAAGTACGTGTGGATTGTGGATCTTGGCGGGCTATCTAAATTTAAGCTTCAATAGACATAACCTAATCACAATCAACAAATGATTCACTTAGGTCCGATTTATTAATTTTAACTCATTCCACTAAAGAGCTAAAATTGAACTCTTAAATAAAGATAGAATAAGGAGATGTTTCTCATTCATACCCTAGACAATCTTATAGGAGATGGTGTATCCTCGTGAATAATATTAGTAATCGCCAAGAGCTCATAGACCGCCTATAGCTCTCCAAGTTACCATATTTCCTCATATGACCACATTTTGAAATTGGATATTTTGACTTGTCCAGAAGCCATGTCTTCAATAATCATTATTAAAAACTCAACGTTGAGATTTAATATCCAATACCTCAAAACATCCATATGATGATATTATACTCTCATTTAATAAATGGAGCCACGATGTCCATATCTATAAATGAAGTCCTCTATCGATTAACAAATGAATACCACCAAACTATCGAGGATAGACTATGCTATATAATCGTACTCATTTATAGCTCAAATGATAACAGTTGCAACCATAAGTCCATCATTTATCTCATGATTAAGATCGACTCTCCGATTGTCCTAATAATGAAAAGACTTATATCTAGTGACGGTTCTAGATAAAGTATTTCATTGTGATCTTGTTCAATGCACCCAGTGCACTAGATTCTTTTACTCGAAAACCTTTCGATGATTTTAGACTCATCATAACTCATTTGATCCCACTCAAATGCTAGTAAAAGAATTCTACAACTTTATCAAGATAGAGGTGCCCAACCTTTAACTTAAGTTGTGAACGTTATTCAAGACTAACTAAAGAATTGTGTCTACCTCACACATATTCGGATGTATGAACTTCATATCTCATAGTCTTTTGACCTTATGATTATTCACCTTGACAATTATAATAATAAATGCTATAAGTATTTGTAATAATCAGAAAACACTTTATTAATATGAAAAGATTGTCAATTATAATATTACACTCTTGCTATTGAGCATAATCCTAACAATACTACCCATAACCCAAGCAACCCAAACACTAAGCCAACCCTCACTTGATTGATTTTGTTAAGGCATAGGAATAAATGTAAATGTGCTCTAATTGTCAAATGGTGTGTACTGAGGCAAATAAGTGTTGAGTGTAAAATATGTGCAAAAGTCAAAGGCAAGAAAATAGAGCAAAGAAACAATCAAAAGAAAAGAAAAGAAAAAGAAAGAGAAGCAAATGAAAATAAAAAAAAAAACTTAGAAAAGGAATATGCTTCAATTGCTTTGTTTAAATTGTAAACACTACTTAAAAGGGTAACACGAGTAGTTAGTGATTGCACTTGGAATTTATGTAAGCCTGGACGCCTTAATGTATACTTGTATTTAGAAGTGGTGTTACATGAGAAATTAAATGTTTAAACGTAGAATTTATTGCCTTAACTTGGTTGATTAGTGCATTGTGCCTAAAGTCCCATTCTTTATAATCACCAATCACCTTAACCCCATTACAACCAAATGGAAAAGACCTAGTTGATCTTAGGGGAAGTCTAACTTGGGAATATTTGTCGATGCATGCTCTTTCCACGTTCATGGCACTTGATTCTTTCATGAGACTGTTTCACTAAAAAGAGCGTGTATTTTGTATGAAATGTATGCAACAACTTTGATTCCATTACATAAATTCTTTTGCATACATATTGCATGAGTGTGAACCTAGGTTCTGAGAGGAAAAATAAGAGAGAACCCATGTGAGAATTTAGGTCAAAGAGAATTAGCTCAGGGCGTGAGAGTGAGTAGTTTCCAAGGCAAGGGCATTTAAAGTGTGGGATTCGTGTCATGCGAGTTTCCCCATTGTGGTTCCTTGGAGTTATTTAGAACATTTTGCATTAGCATCTTCCTCACTCCCATTATCTCTGACTTATCTCTCAGTTAGTTAACTGGCAGCTTATTTATTTGAGTCTAGGTGTTCTTTAGATCGAGTCATGTTTGCGTATTTAGAGTTATATTTGGTTTTGTTTGGAGTTTGCTTGAGGACGAGCAAAGGTTTGGTTTGGGGGTATTTGATTGAGCCAAAAATGTTATACATTTTGGCCCTTATATCCTTTCTCTTTGTTTTGTTCTTAAGCGTTTTTATGTGTATTTATGGCTCGTTTGGTTTTTATTGCAGGCATTAGGTAAAAAGGCATGAAGGGGGCCAAAATGGACCAATTAGTGCACAAATGAAGTGAAGAAAGCAAAAGTGCATGGGTAGCATACCCGTGCACCGGAAGGTGGATTTTGAGAAGACCAAACTGCACGGGTAATTGTACGAGTCACACCCATGCACCCACCTGTACAGTTCACCAGACTAGGGAGCAAGGCCACTGGGTGAAGGCAATTGCACGAGTGGTGCACGGGTCATCCACTCGTGCACATACCCGTGCATATTGTGCAAATTTGAAGGGAAATGAAGACTACATGGGTAACTGCATGGGTAACCTAACCGTGCTATACCCGTGCTATACGGGAAACCCAGCTCGCCACATCAGCATTTTGGCCTAGTTTTTGAAGGAAGTATAAATAGTTTTCAATTCTGATTTTCAAAAAGAGAGACCCACGACCATACACCATTCTATTCATTCTTTCTCTCTCTCTAAATCCCAAAAACCTTTCTCACCAAAAACCCATCATCATCTTCATCAATTGCTACTCATAAGGACATATGAGGTGGATTGAAACTTGAAGAAAGAAGGTTCTACATGTGTCTTTTCTACTTCCTTCCTTTTTATTCTTGTATTCCATTTGTTATGAGTAGCTTAATCCCATTAAGGGATTGATGTGATTCACTTGTCAATATGGGTATTTGTAATGAACCCAATATCTTTTATTAAAATCTATCTCATTTGTTCTATTCAATGTTTTACTTGATTTCAAAAGCAATTTGTGTTTAATTGTACATGACTCTCTTTATGAGTTGTTTGAGAAATTATATGTGTAGAGAATCAAGTATACATGATGCTTGACTCTCTAAGCTCAATTGAATAAGAGGATTGAACAAGGGTACATGACCCAAGTAATATCCGAACTTAGTAATCTCACCTAATTCTAATCTTTCATGGGTAGTCAAGACTATACATCCTAGGATTGTTTGCATGTGATAGATTAAGCATCAACCTATACATGATAGGTTGGTGATTTTTAACAAAGAGATGTGTCCCTTATGTGATAGATGTTCTTTCATTGTATAACCACTTGTGGGTGGCCAATGCTATACATGATGGTTTGGGTACTCACAAGTGGTAAATAATCACTCCTATACATCCTAGGGTGGTTACATTAGTTAGTGACAATCATTGTGAGTTCATTCTTTACCCATTGTCTGCTAGTTGAATTCATCAATTCCTTAATCCACATACCACATATCACATATCCATACCTTTTTAGAATAGTACATTTTAGTGCATTTTAGCTTAGTTTACATTTTAGTTTTACTTCTTCTCCAAAACCATATCAATTTACTTTTCTTGCATTTTTAACTAAAGCATTAATTAACTCATAACTATCGCTCGATCTCTGAGGAACGATACCCATACTTGCCACATACTAGTTTTATATTTGTTTGAGTGCATCTTGGGATCTTTTAAATTTGTTTGAATAGTGCATAACGGCATATAAAATATAGCACGTTCAGCCTCCTGCCCCTGAGATGGCCACACGCCTCCTCGAGGATGTAAGGTGGCACATGGCCTTTGGTCCTCAACTTTTCTTCTCTATCCCTATCTTTTAAAAACACTTTCCCTCTCTCATTTCATTTTAAGAAGAAAATTTAAAAAACAAGTGCAGAATCTCAAGATTTTCCCAACTTCCAAACACCATATCTCTCTCATTTCTTATCCGATTTGAGTGATTCAAGTTGAAGAATATTTGTATTGAAGTCCCCTACCTTCTCCAAGTTACTTTCCTGTCATTTGTTCAAGTCTTGTGGTGGTTTTATACTCAAAACCGAAACTGCACCAGATTATAAGTTATTGATCTATTCTTTGTGTTTTGATCTTCAAGGTCTTCAATTACCTTGGGTTTTCTTCTTATATATGTATGTGTTACTCGGAAAAATGCATTTGAGAAGTAGAGCTTCAATTATAGGCTAATCTTGTCTAATTAGAGATTTGAATGTGAACTAGTTTTCTTGAAATCTAGGTTTTCACATGTTTGTGAGTTGTATTGTGATTAGCTTATTATATAGGGCTATTTGTTCTTTGATTGACTTTATTTTCATGATTTATAGCCTCATCATGTGCTAGGATTCATTAGTTGAACATATCTAGGATTAGCACATTTGATTTCATATTTAGAGCTAATTAGGATTTAATTGATTTATTCATAAATACATGCTGTAAATATTTTACTAGAATATTCATTGATCATATTTTTGTGAATCTAATATGTTTATGTTTGTTACTAAAATCTTGAATGTGTGCTTAATGTATATGATTGATTCAAGTTTTAGTTACATGAATGATTCAAGTTTTAGTTACATGAATGATTCTAGGAATTTAATGTGTTTAGGTGTTTCACATGTTCTAGAATCTATTCATGTTTAGTAACTAGACAATTTTGATTTATGAACTCACATGCTTATCTCTAGTTCCCATAGAATATATTGATCTCATATTTTATGTTGAGTGCTTGTTTGCATTTTGTGTTCATGGATCACACTAGGAAGTCCTTGTAAAAGGCATGAAGTCTTGGCTAGGACATGTGGTCCGAATAGCTAAGCAAGAAGTCTTGATTAGGACATGTGGTCCGGATAATCAAGTAAGGGAGACTTTCTAGACGCAAGAGTTCCTTGGATAGAAAGTAGATTATATTATTGGTAGACCCAAGATATTAAGATGCAATGGGGTTCAATAGAGAGTGTGTCATTTTGTTGATCACTCTTATGGAATTTCCAACTTCTTAATGGCGTTGTGTAGAAGTGGAGTTGATCGGGCCAAATATGTAGTATATTTAGGCCCTCAGATCCTTACCTTATGTTCTGTTTTCGTGTGTTTTTGTATCTCTTATGGGTTGTTTTATGCTTATTTGTAGGAAATGATGCAGAGACAGGCTTGGAGGCATATTGTGGTGATTCCAGCAGAAAAGGGGCGAAAGCGAAGGCAAAGGAGCATAAACTGCTCTACAGTGCGGGTCCAGTACGGGTCGTAACCGCACTCCAGCCACACTCCAGCCGCACTCATGTGCATAGCCGGGGCAGAATGCAAGTACAGAGATAAAGTACGGGTACAGTGCGGGTCAGCTAACCGCACTCCATCCGCACTAATGCAAAACCAGAAAGCTGATGTTGCACCTGAAGATAAAGTGCGGGTACTGTGCGGGTAATCCAACCGCACTCTACCCGCACTAATGCCAATCCAGAGAAGTTGATCATACACCTGACATCAGAGTGCGGGTACTGTGCAGGTCATGAAACCGCACTCTACCCGCACTTGCATCAAGAACAGAAGAGCAGAATTGCACCTGACATTAGAGTGCGGGTACTGTACGGGTCATCCAACCACACTCTACCCGTACTGTTGCTCAAGACAGAAGGTAGATTTTGCACCTGACAGGGAAGTGCGATTCAAGTGCGATCACAGTGCGATGCCAAGTGCGGGTCAAGTGTGGGTAATTCAACCGCACTCCACCCGCACTAATGCCCTAATCCGAGAACTAAAGTTACAGACAACCTATACAGTGTGGGTATAGTGCGGGTAAATCACCCTCACTCCACCCGCACTCCGAGCGCGCCAGTCTGATTTTCAAAGCTTAAGTGACCTATTTTTGTATCTAGTATAAATAGAAAAGTATAGAAACGTTTTAAGGAGCTTTTGACTCCGTTTAGCACAGATTAAGCACTCTTAGATCTAGTTTCTCTCTCTCTCTCTCATCCTTACATTCTCTACTCAACTTCAATGAAGTTTGGAGATTGGAGCCACTACAAGGAAGGAGATGTTCTCCAAGGGTTATTTCTTTCTCCTCTCTCTTGGTTTCCTAGTTGTAATGAGTAGCTAAATCCCCTCTAAGGGGTTGATGGAGTAGTTAGTGGAATATTGGGCTTGTACATAAACTTGATATTATATTGATATTCATGTCTATCTTCCATTGATCTATTCTTGTTGTGAATGTTTATCATTGATTTCTTGTGTAGATACATCCTCTTTGCAAGATATCTTTGTATTATGTATGAGTATTGCATCTAGATATACATCATATTTAGTTGTATAATGCTCTAAAGAATAGACGGAAAGTCATGAATTCCGACTCTTGAACCGCGGTTTTAATCTAACCTCGATCGTGTTTTCCGGCACTATACATCCTAGGTCGGAATCTGTGAGAGAGTTAGAAGTCATCACTATACATCCTAGGGTGACTATTCGTAATCGGTTGAGTCATTGTTAGGTAGACGATCTTCATTGCCAGAATCCGATAAACCACCAACTCTATACATCCTAGGTTGGTAGTTTACAAGGATTAATCCCTAATAGGTGGTCCGCACTATACATCCTAGGTTGGCCACCTTCTAGGGATAAATAACCGACTCTATACATCCTAGGTCGGTTACCTTGAATAGCCGTGCTATTGACAAGTTTGTTACATTGCCCAGTATTTACTTTCGTATCCATTAACTCCTTAGTTTCCATCATCTATATATATCCTTCACTCCATATTCCCCCTTCATTTTATTTACATATTTAATTTAGTGTTATTTAGAGTTGGTTCACAATCTACATTTTCACCAATTCATGTTTGGCTATTTTATATATATGCATAACATTGCTTTAGCATTAACTAATTTAGCTAACTCCGCTCCCTGTGGACGACACCCCACTTGCCACTATATTTATGTTTTCAAACTGATTTAGGCTTTGTGAGTTTTTATTAAATATTATTGACGGACTGATCTTTTAAAACGACACTGAGGAAAAACGTGTTCTGTCAGGAGTCCAATAGAAAGTGTGTCATTTGTTGATCACTTTTGAGGAATTTCCAATCTACCTGTAAGTGCCTCATTTTATGATTGGCTTATTTCGTTGACAAAATCACAATTGGGGTCAAATATTGAAAATGGTAGATTAGGAATTGAAGATCTCCTATCATCAAGGCATTGGACTCCAAGTGCATCAAGGAAGGTAGATTACTTGACTCTACTCCTAATTGAAGAGATGTAGCAGAACACACTCACCTGCATGCATTATATTCTTGTTTTCATATAATTGAATGATGCATTGTATGCCATTCATCACTCTCCACACTTGTACATTTTGCATATAAGTTAGTGTGTTGAGGTTGCCTGGAAAAGAGTATTTTCCTCTTCATCGCTGTGCAGGTCGCTGGCTAGGCACCTGCCTCAGCCGCGGTCTCAGCAGCGGTTGGTTCCAGAAGGTGCATGCTTTGAGGACCGTGGTCTATGCACTTGTACGCACATCGGTCCCTACCACAGTAAACATTAGTATGCCCCTACTGCCTAGACTGTGGCTTGTGCACATGCACGTACAGTTGTCCCAACCGCGATGTTGTCCAGACGGTGCATTGCTATGTGTACAGGGGTCTGGACAACTTGCCCGAGCCACGGTCCAGTGAGCGGTATTGGCGGGATTTTGTTGTTGCTTTTCAAAACGGTGTCATTTTGTCTAGGGCTTCATATATATATATATATATATATATTCTTTTCCTTTCTTTGCCTCTTGAGAGCTTCAGAATCCACATTCTCTCATTCTTTTTAGAGCTCAAGAGTGACTTGCAAAGAAAGTTAGCAAGATTGCATTTTTATTAACCAAAACCCAATCTCCCATCATTCATTCATGATTCAAGCATCATCTAGCTTCATTTAGGATGTTTCTAAGCATGGGTCTTCATCAACATAGTTGACTTGGTAAGTAAAATACCATTCCCATCCATCTTTGTGTTCTTGCTTAACATGAAATCTCTTTTATACTTGTTTGCATCTAGATTAGAATTGTTATTACAAATAGAGATTTTTGTTGATGTTTAGGTTGTTGTATTATGATAGCTATTGCATCTAGGAATGCTTTGATTTCATATAGCTAAAGTATGAGCATGTCATATTGCAACATGATATCTAGGAATGTTCTACATGTCATTATTAGTTCCTAGATAAGCATTAAATGTGTTGACCTAGCATTTGTGCATTTAGAATATTTTTCATATTCACATTAGGTTGCATATCTCTTCTTTTGAGAGTTCAGTCTTGTATGTGCCGTTGGTAGTGTACAAGCAAGAGCCTAAAATCACTATTAAAGGACCGCGGGTAGCAAAGACGGATTACTAACCGATTATGTGTGATGTGGTCAACCTCGGTTGTAATCATATTTGCAAATAGTGGATTTGAGGGTTCAAGTGGCTTTTAAGCCCGTGAGTTTTTACCCTATTGGGTTTTCTCACATAAAATAAATCATTGTGTTTTTATTTTATTTTCCACATCTTGTTACAATGATTGTTTGTTAGGGTTTTGTTGTGATTAATTTTGAGTAACCAAAAGATGGAAATTAATTTAGTTAAAACCTATTCACCCCCCCCCCCCCCCCCCCCCCCCCCCCCCCCCCCCCCTCACCCTCTAAGTTAGTTTTATCACTGTTAGAGTATTTTCACTACCAATAGGGATTGGGTAGACGTCGAGTCCAATGTAGAATGTGTCCTTTGTTGATCACTTTTGAGGAATGTCTTGTCTACTTTCCAATAATAAAAGTGCCCAATGATTGTATTCAACCCGTGGATGTGTCCTCTTAGTAGGTTGTACCACGTTAAAAAATCTTTGTGTCAATTCTTCCTATCTCTCTTTTATACTTGTATGTGTACGTTTGTATCTTGTTTCACAAACTTCATTTCTAGGTATTATGACGAGAGTGTTTTTGTCATTAGAAAATGTCCGTCAAAAATATTTATAAAGTCCTTAGTAATGTCCTTAAAATATGTAAACAAGTATAGTGACAAGCTAGGGTATCATCCACAGGGAAAGGGAAATTAAATGGCTAAAACTAGTTAACTATTGTAAGTGCCTCACTTTATGATTGGCTTATTTCGTTGACAAAATCACAATTGGGGTTAATCTTTGTAAAAGGGTAGATTAGGAATTGAAGATCTTTCCTTTGACTCCAAGTGCTTCAAGAAAGGTAGATTACTTGACTCTACTTTTACTTGAAGGGATATAGCTGCACACACTCACTTGCATGCATTATATTCTTGTTTACATACAATTGGATGATGTATTATATGTCACTTATAATACTCCACACTTGCACATATTGCACATCACTTTGTGTGTTATGTCTGCCTAGAAAATATGGTTTCTTTTATGACCGCGGCCTAGACCGCTTGGCAAGCACTACTTGCACTGCGGCATACTGAGCGGTAATCATCAGTCGGCCTATGTTGCCTGGACCGCGGCCTGTGCACTGCACGAACATCAGTCCCTGACGCGATATATATCAGTAGGCCCTTGCTGCCTTGACCGCGGCCTGTGCACTACACGCACATCGGTCCCAACCGTGCTACTGTCCAGTAGGCACACTACTTCATGTACCGCGGTCTGGACAACTTGCCCGAGCCGCGGTACGCACAGCGGTTATGACAGGATTTTGCTACTATTTTCAAAACAGTGTCATTTCGTCTAGGGCTTCATATATATATATATATATATATATGCCCTTTCCTCTTCCTTGCCTCTTTAGAGCTTCAGAATCCACTCTATTTCATTCCTTTTAGAGCTCAAGAGTGTCTTGCAAGAAAAGGTAGCAAGAAACCATTTTTATTGTCCAAAACCCAATCACCCATCATTCATTCATGGTTCCATCATCATCTAGGATATTTCTAAGCATGGGTCTTCATCAACATAGCTTACTTGGTAAGTAGAACACCACTCTCATCCATCCTTGTGTTCTTGCTTAACAAGAAATCTCTTTTATGTTTCTTATGCATCTATTTTATAATTTTTCTTTATAAATATAGATTTTTGTTGATGTTTGGGTTGTTGTATTGTGATAGCTATTGCATCTAGGAATACTTTGATTTCATATAGCTAGGTTATATATGTGTCATATAGCAACATGATATCTAGGAATGTTTGAAGCATTCATACATGACTAGATATGACTAGATAAGCATTAAATGTGTTGACCTTGCATTTTGTGCATTTAGAATATCATCATATTCACTTTATGTTTCATATCTCTTCATTTAAGAGTTAAGTCTTGTATTTGCCTTTGGTAGTATACAAGCAAGAGCCTAAAATCACTATTGAAGGCCTGCGGGTAGCAAGAACGGATTAGTAACTGTTAATAGCCAAAATTGGCTAAAGGACCAAAGGAAAATTTTCCACTTCCCAGACCTGATTCCATACCCGAGAGTTTCACCAGGAGACCTCTCTATCCAGAGCCGAACTGCGATACCACCCCAGGAACAAGGACGGGCTCCAGAAACATCTGGGATAGAGCCCGGACCCAAGAGTTTCCACCAGGAGACCTCTCTATCTGGAGCCGAACTGCGATACCACCCCAGGAACAAGGACGGGCTCCAGAAACATCCGGGATAGAGCCTGGAACGATCAGATCTAGCCCGCATCACCAGAACTAGAAGCTCCCCGAAGTCGAGGTCACCTCGCAAATGCACCAAAGATTCGCCTATACCTCGATTGACACAGAAGAGTGTCCCTAGAAGGCTGCACCTAGCTTCTAAAGGTCATGGGAAGCCACGCCTAGTTTCAAAAAGGTCAGTCGAAGCCACACCTAACTTCGAAAAGATCAGGGGAAGCCATACCTAGCTTCGAAAAGGTGAAGGGCAGCCAGGTCCGGCTCCAAGCTGGATGAAACTTCTCAGATATCAAGGTCAGAACACTAATCAACCTCACTGGTTGATGCACCACACCATGCCATATTCAACGACCTCTATAAAGGATCATACTGAAAGGATACGAGGGATACACTGAATCATATCTGGAAACATTACCTAAATGCAGAACAAGTAATAGAATCCAAAAAGGAAAACAAATTGATCTCCACCACGATACTCTCAATTCGGACGTTAACTCAAAGTCAATGACATTAAAGCGAGAAATCCCGCCCGATAATGAGGGGAGAGACTGAGAAAATCAAGGAGAGAATCAGTCTGTTTGACCTACAAACTATGTATAAATAGAAAAGAAAGGAAATGAAAAAAGAGACTACTATTCGACAGGCATACGACGAACAATCAACCGTTCCCTAGAGAGAGTTGAGAGCAAAGATAAAGAATTTCTGTATTTGTATACCATGCACGTTCAATAAAAACATTCTTGCTTTCTTGTCATTTTATAAATCATTGCCATACATACAATAAATATTGGCCACCACCTACGTGGTAGTGGTCTCGAGGGCGTTAACTGAGATTTCTCATCCCGAGTAAAATTTCCATTAACACTTTCTAGCGCCGTCTGTGGGAAAGATCCTACACCCAATTAACCAATCGTTTGCATTTACATTTTTGTTGTTTTACAGGAACTATGAGGCTCCGCTCCTCCCAAGGCCAACATAGTGTCTCGGAGCAACCTCCGGCGAGGCTAACACGAAAAGCCCAAAGAAAGGGGAGAAAGTCTGGATATAGTAGCCCAGCTCCATTCCAGACAACCAATACGCGGGCTACTGGCCACCCTATAGTGAACCAGACAGCGCTCGACCAACAAGTGGCGGCCTTCATAGAATCCATCCGCGTCCGCCTCCTCGCTGAAGGCATCATGATCCAACCAACCAACCTGAATGATCAGGGAGAGCCGAGCAGGCTCGGAGCTAGGCCACCTGCTTTCGATTGCCTAGGACCTACTCTTCCAGAGCCGGCTCAAGATAGATCAGGGCCCCAACGTTCGATCCGGGAAAGGCTGGGACCCATGCCCCCAGCTCCAAAAAGACTTTCACAATATCAACCTAGGCTAGTTAAGTCTGCCGTGGATGTTTTTACCCGGAAACCGCGAGGGCTATCTCATCCAACTACATCTAGGAGAACTACACGGGCCATAGAGGAGGAAAGTAGACAAACTCCCCGAGTGGATCATGTCCAGGAGCAGGACCGGATAGAAATTGCCAGTTCATCAGAAAGATTCGACAGTGAGGAATCTGAGGTTAACTCGAAGAGACCTGGGAACAAGCGACTGAGGGATCAGCTGGCAAAGCTACAAAAAGAGGTCCAGCAGATAAGGAAGGGAAAGAGTAAGGAAGACAAAAAGAATCCCCTGAGCGAGATGAACGCTCCCTGAGCGAGATGAACGCTCCCTTCACTAGGAGGATCCGGGAAGCAGAGCTCCCCCCAAAATTCAAAATGCCAGCAGATAAGTTCTCTGGAACAGAAGATCCTCTAAGTCACCTAGAGAGCTTCGTTCAACAAATGGAGATCCAGATCACTACCAGAGCAGCTATGTGCAGAATGTTTCCAATGACCTTGACCGACTATGCGAAAACCTGGTTCAGGAAACTGGCCGTTGGTAGCGTGGATTCTTTCACGAAATTATCAACAGATTTTTGCTCACAATTCCAAGGAGTCAATCCTTGCCCGAAAGATCCCACACACCTCCAATATGTGATCCAGGAACAGAGTGAAACTCTTCGATCGTACGTGGAGCGGTTTCACAAGGAGGTCATACAAATGAGAGTTTTCACTGAAAAAGAAACCCTCGCCAACTTCAGGCGAAACCTCTAGGCAGGAAAGTTTTTCCGTTCTTTCGCCAAGAGACTTCCGGAGACTTACCAGGAGGCCTATGACCGGGCTCTTGAGCAGGTCGAGATCGACGAACAACTCAAGGTCAAGATGGAACACGACGACATGAGAACGGCAAAGCGTCTGAAGAAAGAAGCCCCCAAATTTGAGCCAATGCAGAAAACTTAGAATAAACCTCCCAACAGGTAGACCTATCGCCTCCCTGCTCCTCTGCATAGGCCAGAAAGATATCCAGCAAAACGAACCCCTCCCCGGGCTTCGCCGCCTCCCAGGACCGTGGCTCCAGTAATGCAAGGGGAAAAAGGGTACCACTACTACACCCCTTTGAATACTTCCAGGGAAACAGTCTACCTTGCCATACGAGATAAAGGGTTGCTCCAAAAGCCCGCTCCCATAATGGCCCCAGCTGACAGTAGAAACCGGTACAAGTACTGCGACTTCCACGAAGACGTGGGCCACAACACCTCAGAGTGCTATAATTTGCGCAACCAGATTGAGGCCCTGATAAGGGGAGGATGCCTGATTGAGTTCTTACAACAGGTCAGAGATAACATCAGGACTGGAATGGAGGTACAAGCTGAAATCCGTGAAGACGCAGAAAAGAGGAAAGGGGAACATGCTGACTTAATGCAACAGATCCAGGTGATACACACTATCAGCGGAGGTCCTACACTGGCTGGCGTTTCCAATAATTCCAGGAAAAACCACGCAAGAAAGGTTCCCCGTATCGAAGAAAGCCGGGGGATCTTCGAAGTCAGCCAGAGCCCGATAGAGCCCTCCCAGTCAGCCTAGATCGTATTCACCGAAGCAGATGTCTTCAACACTGTGCAACCTCATGATGATCCTATGGTAATCACGATACAGATCGACAACTGTCTAGTCCATCGCGTGCTCGTGGATACTGTTAGCAGTGTAGATATCCTCTTCAAGGATACCCTAGAAAAATTGAACCTGAAGCAACGTTGTTACAACAGCTGTACCACTCCGCTTTACGGTTTCACTGGAGACTCGATCATACCAGTGGGGTCAATGATCCTCCCAGTAATCATCGGAATCACCCCTCTCCAACAGAATGTTATGACCGAATTTGTTGTGGTGGACACCCCATTGGCCTACAACGCCATCCTAGGGAGACCTTTCCTGTCCTCCTTAAAGGGAGTCTTGTCCATATACCACAACGTCCTGAAATTCCCGATTGGAACCCAAGTAGGAGAGGTACACGGAGACCAGCAGGCAGCCAGGAAATGCTACGCAGTATCTGCCAATCCTACAGCCCTAGCAAAACAGTGTGTACATGTGACATTAATCCAAGAGGACATGGATACATCCCGGATAATCCAGGAGGAGAAGGAGCCCACGGAACATCCTGGGCATCCGGAGAGCGAACCTATTATGCCCTACGAGGAAGAACGGAGTAAGGAATGGGCCAGCGGGTAGCCCGTAGATAAACTAGAAGAGATACCTATCAGGAATGACGATCCCTCCAAGGTCATCAAGGTCGGAGCCACCCTTGATCCAGAAGTAAAAAAGGGCTGATTGACCTTCTCAGGGAGTTCAGCGACATCTTCGCCTGGAGTTATAAAGACATCTTGCAAAGATCATGTATCTATACAAGAAATCAATGATAAACATTCACAATAAGAATAGATCAATGGAAGATAGACATGAATATCAATATAGTATCAAGTTTATGTACAAGCCCAATATTAAACTAACTACTCCATCAAACCCTTAGAGGGGATTTAGCTACTCATTACAACTAGGAAATCAGTAGAGAGGAGAAAGAAATAACCTTTGGAGAACATCTCCTTCCTTGAAGTGGCTCCAATCTCCTAACTTCCTTGAAGTTGAGTAGAGAATGTGAGGATGAGAGGTAGAGAGAGAAACTAGATCTAAGAATGCTTAATCTATCTAAAACGGAGTCAAAAGCTCCCTAAAACATTTCTATACTTTTATATTTATACTAAATACAGAAATAGGTCACTTAAGCTTTGAAAATCAGACTGGCGCGCTCGGAGTGCCGGTGGTTTAGCCGCACTGTACCCGCACTGTATGGGTTGCCTGCAACTTTAGTTCTCGGATCAGGATATTAGTGCGGGTGGAGTGCGGTTGAATTACCTGCACTTGACCCGCACATGGCCCGCACTTGGCATCACACTGTGACCGCACTTCCTTCTCAGTTGCAAAATCTACCTTCTGTCTTGAGCAACAGTACGGGTAGAGTGCGGTTGGATAACCGGTACAGTACCCGCACTCTAATGTCAGGTGCAATTCTGCTATTCTGTTCTTGATGTAATGCGGGTAGAGTGCGGTTTGATGACCCGTACAGTACCCGCACTCTAGTGTCAGGTGCGATTCTGGTCTTCTGTTCTTGGTGCAAGTGTGGGTGGAGTGCGGTTTGCTGACCCGCACAGAACCCGCACTCTAATGTCAGGTGACTGTGCAGCTTCTCTGGTTTGGCAATAGTGCGGGTGGAGTGCGGTTAGCTGACCCGCACTGTACCCGCACTTTATCTCTTACTTGCATTCTGCCCCGGCTATGCACATAAGTGCGGCTGGAGTGCGGCTGGAGTGCGGTTGAGACCCGCACTGGACCCGCACTATAGACCTGTTTGTGCTCCTTTCTGCTGAAATCATCACAATGTGCTTCTAAGCCTTTCTCTGCATCATTTCCTTCAAATAAGCATAAAACAACCCATAAGAGACACAAAAGCGCACGAAAACAAAACATAAGGTAAGGATCTTCGGGCCTAAATATAGTACATATTTGGCCCGATCATATATCAAATTTTTGCACATTTCAAAAATGCAAGGTTGCTCTCTTTGCTTGAGCACCCTAAATGGGGTCAATTCCAACCAAGTCAATGGGAGGCAAGATCCCCTATAGACATATCAAGCCCATTAGACCTAGTTGAGTCTATGGGTGACATATTAGCACAATAGCATGCGGGTTCATCTTTTCTAATCCACTTAGGTGATATACCTTCATTCCTAGTGGTCTTAGTCAACATATTGCTAGACTTCCTAGAATCATTTTCTCTAGCTTTCACAGGCACATGCATATTGGCCTTTTTAAGTCTATTCCTCTCCCTCATGCTATCAACCCTACATTTCTTAATGTACCTATGGCAATTAGGCCTAATATGCCCATCAACACCATAAAAATGACAAGTAGGTATAAAGTGAGGAGTCATACCATATCCTTGTAAGGTCATTGGAGACTTGTCAAGCATTTGATGTGGCCTTTGGTGTTGAACCGGTTCTTTCCTTCTTTGTTGTTGAATCGGGTTGGGATGTCTCTTTGGTTGAGGTTGCATGGCTTGCCTTCTTGGTTGGTCATGATGAGAATGTTGAGATTGAGCTCCATTCTTTGTTGGCATCTTCACTTGGCCACTCTTGGATGACTCTCCAAGCTCAATCTTCCTCCTTGGATGTTGTGGAGGTGAGACTTCCTTCACGCTATTTCCTTTGACAAACACTGTCTTGCCTATGGAGGGAGTTTCCTTGTCATGAATATATCCAAGGCCCCTCTTATCATTGGACTTCTTTCCAATGCCCAACATATGGTTATGCTTTTCGGTGCCGGAGGTCATTTTGGCAAGCAACTCCTTAGCTACCTCAAGCTCATTCTTCATCTTGTCTTCACTTTCGTTGACTCTCCTCACTTCTTCATTCAAGTGAGTTACCTTGGTTGAAAGCTTGAGATTCTCCTCTTTTAATTTTTGAATCTCCTTTTTCTTTTTCAACCTAGAGTCTTCAAAGTGTTTGATGAAGCCTTCAAGGTCCATGCCTTCACAAATTCCTCTAGAGTGAGGAGAAGACTTCTCATCACTAGAGTCACTTCCTACACTAGAGAATGAGACACTCTTTTCACTTTGCCTCTCATCAAATGAGTCAACTTCCTCATCAAGACTTTCACCTTGGTCACAAGACAAGGCACTCTTGCCTTCTTCTACTTCCACATAGGAGGCTCCAAAGGCCGTGTAGTTAATGGCAAGTTCTTCATCATCCGAGGAATCTTCTACACTCTCACTATCACTTGATAAGATAGCCATTGCCTTTCCTCTTCTCTTGTCCTGGAAGTTAGTACAATCCTTAGAGATATGCCTGAATCCTTCACATTCAAAGCATTGAATCCCCTTTCTTGAAGGCTTCTGTTAACTTGGCTCAATCTTCTTGAAGTGAGTTTTCTTCTTGAAGTCATTTCCCTTAGAGCCATGGCCACTCTTTTGTAGCTTCAAGAATTTCTTGAATCTCTTCACCATTAGAGCCATGTCTTCATCCGAGTCATCACCCCCCTTCCCAATCTTGGAGGTCTTCAAGGCTAACCCCTTTTTCTTCTTAGGAGGTGTGGCGGTAGGACCCCGTCTAGACTCATAGGCAAGTAGCCTTCCAATCACTTCACTTGGCTTCATAGTCTTGAAGTCCTTGTTTTCTTCAAGAGCCGTCACTTTGGATTCGAATCTAGCGGGAAGTGACCTCATGATCTTTTGCTTGATCCTCCTATCCGAATACGGGTCACCTAGTTGATGGCTTTGATTCACAATGTCCATCAACTTCACTTGGAAGTCATTTAAGCACTCATGCTCCTCCATCTTGATCGTCTCAAATTGTGCTTGAAGAACTTGGAGCTTGGAATCCTTAACCACTTTGGTTCCCTCATGCGCCATCTCTAGGATCTTCCAAGCTTCATGTGCATTTTTGGTGATTTGGATGAGTTTGTATTGGCTCTCATCCATTGCACAAAACAAAGCATGCATTGCTTTGTTGTTCCACTTTGAAGCTTCAAATTCTTGTGTGCTCCATTGAGACTTAGGCTTGAAGACTTCACTTCCATCTTCGGTGGTCATTTTTGGAGGAGTGTAACCATCTTCAATTGCCATCCAAGCTTGGTCACTTATTTGGCAAATATAGGACTCCATCTTGCCTTTCCATGAGGCATAATTGTCACCCTTGAGCAAAGGAGGTCGTAAGCTCGATGCTCCCTCATTACTCATCCCAAAGTCACTCATAGTGTTTGGGTAATATGAATGCAAGTGAACGCAACCAACAAAATGCACACAAATGCAAGACACACACAATCAAGAGCAAGGATCACCTAAGTATATCTAGGAATCCGCTCTGATACCAATTGAAAATACACTCTAAGCATGTGTCTAATAACCTAGACGGGGGGTGAATGGGTTGTTAATCGATTATTACCAATTTTTCAATTAGTCAATATTAATAATATAACCCAACATAAACAAACATACAAAATCAAGTAAAAGTGCGGAATATAAATAACACTTGATTTTTACGTGGAAACCCTTCAACAAGGGAAAAACCACAGGCTATCCTTCTAGCCACACACGATCCTCAAATCCACTATTGTAATGATGTTTACAACCTAGGTTGACCTCTAGTCACACCATTCTTGGTCACTAACCCACCACTACTACCCAACGGGCCTTTATAGTGAATCCTTGATCACTTTGCTTGCCAACCACACCTTGGTTGCAAGACTTCACTTGCTTATGCACTACACCTTGTAGTCACAAGACTTAACTCTCAAAAAGAGATTAACAACCTAAGTGAATATATGAATACTCAAAATACAAATAATGCTAGGCAACACTAAATGCTTATCTAGGGATTTAAGATGACACTAAGTACAAATCCTAGATATCAATGTCTATATGAATGCTCATAAAGACCTAACTAGATATAGATATGCAAGTCAAAAATCTAGTCATCAAAACAAAGCCATATCAACACATGTTGTCACATAAAATGGCAAGGACAATAAATGCAATTAACAAATGCAATCAATGAGTCCTAATTAGCTAGAGGGCAAACATGTCCTAAACATTAGCTATCACAATACAAACCCCAAACATGTCATAACTTCAATTGATATACAATAAATATGAAGATTTGCTAACCTAAGCAATAAATGACATGTCTTGATAAGCTAGAACAATAAATGAGCAAAGATGTGAGTTCTACTTACCAAGTAAAGACATTAATGAAGACCCATGCTTGAATGATGCTCTATATGCAAGATGATGATGGGTTTTGGGGTTTGGAGAGTCAAGTAACAAAGCTTGAAGCTTTCTCTCTCATAAAAAAATGGGTTCTTGAAGCTCTCTCTCTTGGAGTCACTTTCTCTCACTAAGGATGTAAATTTCTGAGCTCTAGGGTTAAATGGTGGAGAAGATGAAATATATAAAGGAAAAAAATGAGCTGTGGTGAAAAGACAAAAATGCCCAGTTCGGGTGACAGAGGCGACATGCAAGGCGACATGATCAAGTCGCCTCGTAAGTCGCCTAACACACTGGAAAGAAACACACGTAGCCTGAGGCGACATGTAAGGCGACATGCCCAAGTCGCCTATGAAGTCGCCTAACACACTGGAGGAAAATTACAAGACAAAGACGACATTGGAGGAGACATGCACAAGTGGCCTTGTATGTCGCCTAACACACTGTGGGAAAAACTCAAGTCTAAGGCGACTTGTCAGGCGACATGCACAAGTGGCCTTGCATGTCGCCTAACCCACTGTGCAGCCCATCAACTCCAAAATGCAAGAAGTGTGTAAAGCTCAAACTGGAGGTTTATTTGCTGAAGACAGAGAATGTACAGTTGAAGACTAAATTGCATGATCTCTCATCAGTCAACAACGGGTTAACTGAACAAGTAGTGGAGCTTGCCACCAAAAAGGAGTTAGTCTCCAAGAACTTAGATTCATTGGCAAGACTCTCCGAAGAGTTTGAGGACGACTATGGGAGAAGGACAAGGAAACTTCAACTAGGTGTGGAGGAGTCCGCAAAAGCGGTAAGGGAATTGCATGAACAGTTGAGCTCAAAAGATGATGAGTTGAAACGGGCTAAGGTCAAGGAGGGGGATTTGATTGAACAACTCGCCGTGATGGAAAATAATGTCAAATCCCTCAGATTCGGACAACAAAAAGTGGCCCACGCCAACGATCGAACATGGAGTTTCCCTAACCATCCTATTACTTGCTACTTTTGTGCCAAAAAAGGGCACACTAAAGCTTATTGCTTTAGTTTCCAAAGATTAAAAGCAAGTAGAGTTAGTTCTAGGATGAACCCACCAAAGGTTAAACAAATATGGGTTCGAAAGGACTTAGTGGGACAAATGAGGAGAGTGGGGAGAGATGCAGTGCATAGGCATTTGGCACCCGTTTGGGTGGCCAAGTTGAATGTGCTCCCCATTCCGGTCAAACCTCCTTTGGTTGACCGGGTCCCACTTTGAGTGCATTGCACTCGTTTTTGAATTTATTTTATTGTTTTTATTTTTATTTTTACTTTTCGGATGGTTTGTCTGTTGTTGTAAACTTTTGAGACTGTTTGAGCTTGTTTTGGTACAGATACAGTTGCAGGGCAGAATTCAGGAGTCTGTCCAGGGGAACAGTGCGGTTAGAGTGCGGGTCATTAACCCGCACTCATCCCGCACTCTGAGGGCATCAGGTAATAGAGTGCAGGTAAAGTGCAGGTCAGTCACCCGCACTCCACCCGCACTTTTGTTGTGCAGTATATATATGCCTGTCGTTTTCTAGGGCTCCACTTGCCACAAAAGAGCAAAACCAACTGCAAACTTCAAAATTTTTCCCTCTTCCCATCTAAAGGTATTTCGTGTGTGCCACGTTTTCGATTTTTCGGCAACTAAGGTATGAATTCTTACTCTAATTTCATTTCACATATCTCTAATCCAAACCCTAACCCTCTTTATCACAATTTTTTTGCCTCTTATGCATGAACTTCATTAGTTAGGGTTTTGACCCCTTGTTTTTGCTTTTGCTAATGTCTAAGAGAGTGGAATGTTGGGTGTTATCTATTTTGCATGTGATGTATTCATTGTTAATTGATTTTCTATTGCAATTAGATTTTCAAACTATGAATTGGGTTTATATGATTGAATGGAAGCCTGTACATGAGTTAGAGTCATTTTGTTGTTGATTGAACTGGAATTTTGAGATGTGTACATGAATTGAACTTTGTATTTGCTGGTGTCTGGTGACGAGTTAGAGTGCGGGTACAGTGCGGGTCACTCACCCGCACTTCACCCGCACTGTATCCTCTTGGCAGAATTCTTGTCCTTTCAAATTCCTGCATCATAGCCTCTTGTTTCTTTGATCCGAATATTGCCTTAAAACTGTGTTTAATGTACAGATGTCAGGAAGACCCAGGAGAACGCCTAGGCAAAGCAGTCAGGGTTCCGAACGAAGACCGAAGCGAGGCCCCCAAGTTCCACCACCGTGCATCAGGCACCCAGATTTCGAGGAACGCTTAGAATATTTCAGGGAGCGAGACATAGTGGTGGAGAGGGGGATAGCGGTTGAAGAACTGGAAGGCACCCCAATTCCTCTAATGATTGAAGCAAGGGGATGGGAAACCTTTGTTAGTGCCCGCCCCCCCCCCCCCCCCCGCCCCCGATGTATTGTCGACGTGTGGTCGAAGAGTTCTTTGCTGGGTTGGTACCTGAAGCTTTTCAACGCTTTTCTTCGGTTCTGGTCCATGGGGTAGAAGTCCGGATGACTATAGCGGACATTAACAGGTATTATAGGACTGAGCTTCCAGTTGATCCCGAAACAGACTGATGTCTAAGGCAAGGGGTGACTTGGAGCGAACTTTTTGTGACCCAAAATGTGGACTTTGCAAATTAGTTAGTGATCTGTCCGATGGATTTTTGGGTGGCCCCTGATCACTGTATGAAGCACACCAACTTAAGGAGTGAGTTGGGTTTCTGGCATGTATTCATCTTCCATTCCTTGATCCCCAGAAAGCATAGGACCTCAGTGAACTTCAATGCAGCCATGATCCTGTACTGTATACTGCAGAATCAGTTGGTCGACATCTGCTTTCTGATCAAGAGAGCGATCCTTGAAATGGAAGGGGTCAAGGTGGACAAGCAGCCACTCATTTTCCCTAACCTCATCACCGCATTCTGCAGAACCGCCGGAGTAGATTTTGGATCCGATCATTTCGAATGCGGTTTGGGGCCGGTTGGGCGATTCACATGGAACGACCAGGTCAGAGAGCGGGACCCCTCTGGTTTCAGGGTCCGAACAGGGAGGAGAAAACCTGCTCGAGGGGGCAGCACGAGCAGACAGCCGGAAGACATCCCGAAACCACCAGATGTGGAGCCGGTTTACATCGATTATGGTGATTATATGCCAGCTGCTTCCTCACCCCCGCAGGAGACATATGGAGAGGTTCCTTGGCAGACTTTGCTTACCGGATTGGAGAACCTCAGGACCGAGGTCATCGAAAATAGGAGGCAGATCACTGAGAGCAGGGTGGAAGTGAATGAGTACCTCATGGACTATTTGGGGCAACCTCACAGACATGAGGGAGGCACTCAGTCTTCCGAGTTATCCACAGAAAAAGAAGAGGTCGGCTGCTTTCTCACCTCCTTCAGGGGGTCCAGCCATTGACCCGGGCTAGGCAGCGGGATTCCTGGAGATCAGAGGCTAAGAAGCTGGACCTCGAGAACCAGTCTCTGACTACTCAGGTGACCAAGCTGCAAGCTGATGCGGAGACCTCCTTCAGCGACGGATATTTTTATGCTTCCTTTCAGGTCGCGGAAGCTCTTCCTCCTCCCTTTGACTTATCGTCTATTGCGGACTGGGACAGGCAGGAAATAATGCTCAAACTGCTGAGTTATCTCACCCTGAAGGCGACAAGGTGGTCCCTTCTAGCCCGGCATGAACTGGAAGCATCCCACTCAGTCAGATCCCTCCTTCCACCTTCCTTCCTTTATCCCCTCAGGTCTTGGGGAATCTTCCAGCAAAGTGATGTCCTCTCGATCCGAAGAGGACCAATTGGGAGCTGGTGAAGAGGTTAGGAGCCCATCTGATGATCCAGCTTTAACAGAGATGGAGGTCGACAGGAGCCAGATGGGGCCCTTGGCTGCCCTTCTTGACGCGGCTATTCCTCCTGAAGTTATGGACGTAATCAATGAAGTTTTGGAGGAAGATCCAGCTGATCATCCGATAGAGCCTCTAAATAGAGGAGCGGTCGGCGAGGATAACCCAGATGGACAGCTACCTGTAGAGGGGGTTGATGCTGAGGATCAGCAGGAAGGAGGAGGGCAAGCGTAGGGGAGCCATGATAGTCCCAAAGCTTGAAGCAGATGACTTGTTTCTGATTGCCCGGAAAAGGGGGTGGGCACCCTGCTTTGCCATTGTCAGTTTTTTATTTTTCCTTCTTCTTTTTGTAGCCTGAGTTTGGGGGTTGGGCTCCCCATTTGGATGTAGCCTTATCGGGGGATAGGCTCCCCTTGCCCTTAATGATAAAGTGACGCGCCTTTTTGAGAACTTTATTCTATTTCTGGTCTTGAATGGTATCCAGAGTAGCATCTGTAGCATCAATTAAGATTCGTGTAGGCAATTATGATGATTTTGATCCTGCACACGAAAGCAAACATTATATAAATTGGGCGATAACCCAACCAAGACATTAGGAGGGCTACTTAGCTATTTCCTAGTCTTTGAGATCTGGCGGGCAACTATGCCTTTACACTCATATCCTTCTTGGGGATGGTAGCCCGACCAAGGCATCAGGAGGGCTATCGAGCTATTTCCTGGTCTCGAAATCTGGAGGGCAACTATGCTCTTACACTCAGATCCTTCTTGGGGGTGGTAGCCCGACCAAGGCATCAGGAGTGCTATCGAGCTATTTCCTGGTCTCGAGATCTAGAAGGCAACTATGCTCTTACACTCAGACCCTTCTTGGGGGTGGTAGCCCGACCAAGGCATCAGGAGGGCTATCGACCTATTTCCTGGTCTCGAGATCTGGAAGGCAACTATGCTCTTACACTCAGATCCTTCTTGAGGGCGGTAGCCCAACCAAGGCATCAGGAGGGCTATCGAGGTATTTCCTGGTCTCGAGATATGGAAGGCAACTATGCTCTTACACTCAGATCCTTCTTGGGGGTGGTAGCCCGACCAAGGCATCAGGAGGGCTATCGGGCTATTTCATGGTCTCGAGATCTGGAAGGCAACTATGCTCTTACACTCAGATCCTTCTTGGGGGTGGTAGCCCGACCAAGGCATCAGGAGGACTATCGAGCTATTTCCTGGTCTCGAGATCTAGAAGGCAACTATGCTCTTACACTCAGATCCTTCTTGGGGTGGTATCCCGACCAAGGCATCAGGAGGGCTATCGAGCTATTTCCTGGTCTCGAGATCTGGAAGGCAACTATGCTCTTACACTCAGACCCTTCTTGGGGGTGGTAGCCCGACCAAGGAATCAGGAGGGCTATCGAGCTATTTCCTGGTCTTGAGAGGTTTATGTCGAATTCCCATACAAGTGTATAGTCCCTGACATTGAACATAATTGGAGACAAAGATGGATGAGAAAAGGAAAACGACTTTATTGATGATTGAGATGTAGTACATTTTTATTAGGACCTGTAATGAAAACTAAGTGGGGGTAGTCTGCTTGAGAACTCCTTTCAAGGGTAGAATTTCTTCAAATGATCTGCATTCCAAGTGTGGTTGATGGATCGTCCGTCCATGTATTCGAGTTTGTAAGCTCCATTGCGAACAACTAGCTTTATCAAATATGGACCTTCCCAATTTGGACTTAAGACTCCATCCGACCTTTTCCAAGTATTCAGTGTTACTTTCCTATGTACCAGATCCTCTTCCTTGAATTTCCTGGCTCTAACCTTTTGGTTGAAGTATCTAGCGATCCTGCTCTGGTAGATCGTTACTTTCTCTGCTACCCGGTCTTGCTTTTCTTCCAAGAGGTCTAGACTAGCCCGGAGCTTGACTTCGTTACTTTAGGGTTCAAAGTGCTGTACCCTGAACGAGGTCAATTTATGCTCGATAGGGAGGACTGCTTCAACCCCGAAGGCCAGGGAGTAAGGTGTTTCTCCAGTAGCTGTTCTTTTTGTAGTCCGGTATTCCCAAAGGACTTCTAGTAGCTCTTTGGCCCATTTACCTTTCCTCTACTGAAGCTTCTTTTTTAGAAGTTTCTTGATTGTTTTATTGGTGGACTCTACCAGCCCGTTAGTCTGGGGATGAGCCACTGAAGCGAGCCTGAGTCGATCCCAATCCCTTGCAGAAGTCTTTGAATCGGGCGTTGTCGAATTGCTTTCCTAGGTCGGCTACAATGATGAGAGGGGTCCCGAACCTGCATACCATGTTAGTCTTGATGAACTTGGTTGTATTCTTTTCTGATATTCGAGCAAGAGTTCCTGCCTCGACCCATCTTGTGAATTAGTCGATAGCCACGATAGCATGTTTCATCTGTCCATGAGCGGTAGGAAGTGGCCCAATTAGGTCGATTCCCCACATGGCAAAGGGGTAAGGTGAGCTGAGGGACGACAGTCGCTCGGGTGGCTGGTGGCTCAAGTTTGAGGTTCTTTGACAAGGTTCGCAGGATTGCACAAAACTCTTTGGATCTTGATGGATGGTCAGCCAGTAGTATCCCATACGAAGCACCTGATAGGCTAGAGCTTCCCCACATATGTGGTTCCCACAGTCCCCAGAGTTGACCTCTCTCAATGCCCACTTAGCATCATCGGGATGCAAGCACCTAAGTAAGGGGAGGGATCTGCCCTATCCTGTAGAGGTATCCGTCCACCATACAGTAAAGAACCGAGAGTCTCTTAATTCTTCGGGCATGGTCCGGCTCTTCGTGAAGCTCTCCTTCAAGGAGGTAGGCGACAATTAGGGTCCATCCAGCAAGGCAGGCGATCCAGGGAACAAATTTCTCCATTTGTGGCTATGCTTGGCTGGGTGATTACTTGGAGGGGAATTCCCCTTGGTAGGGATTGGCCTCCGTTCGCCGCTATTTTAGCCAGAACATCTGCGCGATGGTTTTGGTGTCGAGGCACCTGATCGATCTTGAGTCCCTTAAATTTGCTTTTTAGTAGCCGAGCTATATTTAGGTAGGCAGCCATATTATCTCCCTTTGCCTGGTAGACCCCAATCACCTGGTTTACAACAAGCAACGAATCGCTCTTGATATGCAGGCAGTCGGCCTTTAGTTCGATGGCTACCTTCATCTCGGCTAGGAGGGCTTCATAATCCGCTTCGTTGTTGGTAGCTCTAAATTCGAACCTGAAACAGCGACAGAATTCAGTCCCCTCCGGATCTATCAAAACTATGCCAGCTCCTCCCCCAGCTCGTCCGGATGCTCTGTCTGAAAAGAGGATCCATGGCTAGCAGCCCTCCGGCCAATTTTCGACCTCGGATATCTTGTCAGAGACCTCGTTTGATACTAAGGGATCAACTGGGTCTGGGATCGCTGAGAATTCTGCCATGAAGTCGGCTAAAGCCTGTGCCTTAATCGTAGTCCGGGGCTTATACTTTAAGTCGAACTGAGTGAGCTCTAGTGCCCATAAAACTAGCCTTCCTGACACATTTGGTCTTTGCAAGAATTGACGGAGGGGTTGGTCTGTCACCACTGCTATTGTGTGAGCTTGAAAATAGGGACGGAGTTTCCTCGCAGAGATCACCAGAGCATAAGCGAGCTTCTCTAGGAGAACGTAGTTCCTTTCTGATTTGGTCTAGGCATGACTCACATAGTATATGGGTCTTTGAAAACCGTCGCTACAATCCTTGGCCAAAGCCCCGCTTACTGCAGTTTCTGATACAGCCAGGTAAATCTGCAGCTCATCTTCGAGAACCGGCTTGACTAACAAAGGGGGGCTTGTTAGGTACTCCTTCAAAGCTTGAAATGCCTGCTCGCTTTCCTGGCTCCATTTCATGTTCTTTCCTTGTTTGATGGCCTTGAAGAAAGGGAGACATTTATTGGTGGAGCGAGGGTTGAGAATCTCCCGGACGACGATGATCCCTACACGTTCAAGGAAGCTATGGAGGATGTTGATTGTCATCATTGGCAAAAGGCAATGCAATCCGAGATTGAATCAATGTTCAATAACAAAGTCTGGTCCCTTGTAGACTTGCCTAAAGGGATAAAACCCATTGGGTGCAAGTGGGTATACAAGAGGAAAAGAGGTATGGTTGGTAAGGTGGAAACCTTTAAAGCTAGACTAGTAGCTAAAGGTTATACAAAGAAAGAAGGTATTGATTACGAGGAAACCTTCTCACATGTGGCCATGCTTAAATCCATTAGGATAGTCTTATCCATTGCAGCATCTCTAGACCTAGAGATTTGGCAAATGGACATCAAGACAGCTTTCCTTAATGGAAGTCTTGATGAGAGCATCTACATGATGCAACCAGAGGGATTCATTGAAAAAGGCCAAGAAGAAAGAGTATGCACGTTGCAAAAGTCCATAAATGGACTAAAACAAGCATCCAGATCCTGGAACATAAGGTTCGATCAAGCTGTAAAGGGTTTTGGATTTATTCAAAACCCTGACGAACCTTGTGTATACAAGAGGATCAAAGGCGACAAGTTGGTTTTCCTCATTCTTTATGTTGATGATATACTACTCATTGGAAACGATGTAGGTGTATTGACATCAGTGAAAGAATGGTTAGCAAAACAATTTGATATGAAGGACTTAGGAGAAGCAAGTTATATTCTTGGTATCTAAGTAATAAGGGATAGAAAGAATAGAACGATTGCATTATCCCAAGCTTCATACATTGATAAAATCTTGTCTAGATTCACCATGCAAGATTCCAAGAAAGGTATGTTACCTTTTAGACATGGAATCAAACTTTCTAAGGGTCAAGCACCTAAGAATGTGCATGAAGAGCAATTCATGAGTAGAGTTCCATATGCCTCGGCAGTTGGAAGTCTCATGTATGCAATATTCTGTACTAGACCAGATATTTGTTTTGCTGTTGGCATAGTTAGCAGGTTTCAATCGAAACCTGGTCCTGATCATTGGACGGCAGTCAAGCATATTTTCAAGTATCTCAAGAGAACTAGAGATTATATGCTTGTATACTCTGGAGGGGATTTAATTCCCGTTGGGTATACAGATTCTGATTTCTAGTCGGATTCTGACTCCAGAAAATCCACATCAGGATATGTGTTTACCATTGGAGGAGGAGCAGTCATATGGAGGAGTATCAAGCAATCTTGTATTGCTAATTCCACCATGGAAGCTGAGTATGTTGCTGCATGCGAAGCTGCCAAAGAGGCTGTTTGGCTCCGCCAATTCTTGATTGACTTAGAAGTGGTTCCTAGTGCAAATAAGCAGATCACTATACACTGTGACAACAGTGGTGCAGTGGCTAATTCGAAAGAACCAAGAAGTCATAAGAGAGGTAAACACATTGAAAGGAAGTTGAAAATACACAAAGTGTGTCTAATACAACTTAGAGGGGGGGTGAATGGGTTGTTAATCGATTATTACCAACTTTTTCGATTAGTCAATATTAAACAAATAACCCAATTAAATCAAACATACAAAATCAAGTATAAAGTGCGGAATAAAATCAAGTGTAAACTGCGGAATAATAAATAACACTTGATTTTTACGTGGAAACCCTTAAACAAAGGGAAAAACCACGGGATATCCTTCTAGCCACACACGATCACAGAAATCCACTATATGAGTAAAAAGTTACACCCTCAAGTGATACTCGAACTCTCACTCTAGATAACCTCAGGCTATGGACACTACCACTCGCCACTCTTGGTTCAATCCCTAGTGATATCCACTGATACATTACTCTTGGCGTGAGCACCTCCTAGTCTACCCGCAGGCCTTTAAAAGTGGCACTTGACCGATGCTTGCCAACCACAACTTGGTTGCAAGACTTCAATGCTTGTGCAACTTCACCCCGAAGCCACAAGACTTTGACTCAATGAAGAGTATAAGGTCTAAGTGAACAATCAATGAATGCTCAACACAAAATATGTTAGACCAAACATACAATGCTTAACTAGTTGTAGATAATGCAATACAACATCCTAGTTATCAAATAATGCCTACATGCCCATACATAAGGACTCAATTAGATGCAAAGGGATTCTAGCAACCTAATTGTCAAACAAGTCCAACCAACACAAGTTGTCACAATAAACAACAAGGGCAATCAATGTACAATCAACAAATGCAATCAAAGAGGCATAAACAACAATGTCTAAATGCAAAACATAAAGACTTAGCTAGAAGGGCAATGTGGTCCCAAATTCTAGCTATCACAAACAAACTCAATTAGTTATGTAGAGAATTTCCAACAAACTAATTGTCAATTAAATCCACATGAACATTCAATAGAGCTTGACTAGATAAATAAACATTAATCTATCAACCTAATCATTAACCAATATCACAAGAATGTTCTAGGGTTAGCTATTTAGGGAAAATCAACCTAATCATGTAAGCTATATCACAAACAAACCCAATCATGCAATTTAGACTCATAAATATATGCAATAAAGTGAGTCAAGGTATTTAATCAAGCAATAAATACCTAATCTAGAGTAAGAAGAACAATAAATGATATTCAAGGAAGTTCTTACTTACCTAGTCATGAAACAATGAAGACCCATGCTCAAATGATGTTGAATGATGCAAGATGGAGATGGGTTTTGGGTTTGGAGAGTCAAAAATGCTTTCTTGAAGCTTTCTCTCTCTAGGAGCTCTAATCTCTCTCTAGAAATGATTTTCTGAGCTCTTGGTCGGCCAAGAAGAGAAGAGGAAGAATATATATGAAGCCCTAGTTAAAACTACATCGTTTTGAACTTGGGAACCAGAATCCCGTCAAAACTGCTTGCTAGACCGCGTCACAGGTAAGTGTCTAGACCGCGGTACATACAACAGTGCACCGTCTGGACAACACCGTTGTTGGGACCACTGTGCGTGCAAGTGAACAGGTCGAGGTCCATGTTGCGCATGACGCACTAGAGAATACCGCTCCGCTCGCCACGGTGCAAGCAAAGCCTGTCGAGCGGTCTAGGCCACGCTAAAGGGAAAAATCCCTTTTTAACACTCAAGAAAAAAATCTATCTTACATGAATGTTGTGCAAGTGTGAAGTGAGTGAGATGCACACAATGAAGCACAATTAACATGTCAAACATGTTTATCAAATGAGATACAGTGCAAGATATGATATCTAATGCAAGCTAGTGAATATTTTTGAAAAGGATGCACACACATATAAACAATAAGAAACACAAATGCAAGATAAACAAAACATGCATGAAGTGTGTGTGTGCACCTAAACTCTTCAAGAGACAAAGTCAAATGAGTATACCTTTTGCTCTTGAAGTCATGGAGATGCTTGGAAGCTTGCCTACACGGATCTAAGCTACCCATTACACAATCATCCCCAATGTGGTGTGGTTTGTCATGAAATAAGCCAATCATAAAATCGAGGAAGTATCACCTTTTGAGGGAAATATTTCTTAGGGGAGACGTGACGATCACCAAAATCACGTCAGCAGAAAATCTAGCGGATCCTTTCACAAAGGCTCTACCTCATAAGAGCTTTGATGGACATCTAGAGAACATGGGAATGAAAGATATGACACACTTGCTATAGAGCAAGTGGTAGATTGTTAGGATTATGCTCAATGGCAAGAGTGTAATATTGTAATTGACAATCTTCTCATATTAATAAAGTGAATTCTGATTCTTACAATTACTTATAGCATTTATTATTATAATTGTCAAGGTAAATAATCATAAGGTCAAAAGACTATGAGACATGAAGAATTGTTCATACATCCGGATATGTATGAGGTAGACACAATTCTTTAGTTAGTCTTGAATAACGTTCACAACTTAAGTTAATGGTTGGGCACCTCTATCTTGTTAAAGTTGTAGAATTCTTTTACTAGCATTTGAGTGGGATCAAATGAATATGATTAGTCTAAAATCATCGAAAGGTTTTCAAGTAAAAGAATCTAGTGCACTAGGTGCATTGAACTGGATCACAATGAAATACTTTATCTAGAACCGTCACTAGATATAAGTCTTTTCATTAAAGAGGACAATCAGAGAGTCTATCTTAATCCTGAGATAAATGATGGACTTATGGTTGCAAGTGTTATCATTAGAACTATCAATGAGTACGATTATATAGCGTAGTCTATCCTCGATAGTTTGGTGGTATACATTTGTTAATCGATAGAGGACTTCATTTATTGATATGGACATCGTGGCTCCATTTATTAAATGAGAGTATAATATCATCATATGGATGTTTTGAGGTATTGGATATTAAATCTCAACGTTGAGTTTTCAATAATGATTATTGAAAACATGGCTTCTGGACAAGTCAAAGTATCCAAGTTCGAAATGTGGTCATATGAGGAAATATGGTAACTTGGAGAGCTATAGGCGGCCTATGAGCTCTTGGTGATTACTGATATTATTCACGAGGATACACCATCTCCTATAAGATTGTCTAGGGTATGAATGAGAAACATCTCCTTATTCTATCTTTATTTAAGAGTTCAATTTTAGCTCTTTAGTGGAATGAGTTAAAATTAATAGATTGGACCTAAGTGAATCATTTGTTGATTGTGATTAGGTTATGTCTATTGAAGCTTAAATTTAGATAGCCCGCCAAGATCCCCAATCCACACGTATTTGCATGGATCACTTGATATATTCTACCGGGCCGATTTAAGGGTCCATCTAGAATTGTTTTTAATATATCAGGAATATAATATGTCTATTATTTAATTAATGGGCTGCACTATTATATTAATATATTAAATGGAGACATGTGGGCTTGTTTCTTTTAGTAAGAATGAGTCTGGTTCACATGTGGGCTTTTATTTAAAGTCCAATGGATTAAATGAAATAAGAAAATAATATATGGCCCATTTATATAAGTGGGGCGGCAAGGTGTATATATTAACCTAATATATTATTTTGTTTCATTGTTTTAATTAAATAAGAATTAGTTAATTTATTAATTAATTGTTTAAATAAGAAACAAATCTTTTTCTGATCAGGAAATATATTTCCTAAAGTTATACTATTGGTAGTAGTATATTAAAAGTAAAAGACTTGTTTGATAAGAAAATAAATAGTTAATTTTATTTATTTAATCAAATAAGAAGTCTTTTTATTTAGTCAATAAAAGAATAAAAATATCTATGAGTTGGATTAGGTTTTGAAGTCTAAAGATTGATGGAAATTAGGGTGCAACACAAACTCTTTTTGGTATGTGATTTGCGGCAACCCTAGTCTATTTAGAGGAAGATTTCGGCAATCCTAAATAGAAGAGGAAGCAAAATTTCGGCAACCTATATAATACCACATATAGAATTCGGCCACAATAGTTGATTCAATTTTTCTTCTTCTTCTCAATTCATAGAAAAGGATAATTTTTATTCTACTAAACATAAAAGAGAGAAGAGATTATTCTTTGATATTACACTGATTGCTTGTTCATCAATAAGGTTGTGTGTACAACATCGAATTAGGTTCACGCGAGTTTCGATCATTAGATTGAGAACTCAAAAGTGACCGGAATAATTTTTGTCTTCTTTTGATTGTTTTGTGACTAACAAAAGAAAAAGAAAACTTTGTTCATCCATTCTCAGGTTTGCAATTCAAAGAAAAAGGGAGACCACGCTCCTAGGTGATTCACGTACGTGTTCGGATTGGAAGATCTCGCGGTACTGTTCACGATCACTGTTCACGGGGGGGGGGGGGGTACTGTTCATGATCACTGTTCACGGGGGTACTGTTCATGATCACTGTTCACGGGCATCGAAAAAGATTTTATGGAGTACCAATCGACGTAAGTCAATCAGATCACGCGTCAAGAGGTATTTAACTCTAACCATATATATTTGAGTTTAATTAATTAAAAGGTTAAGGTTCAACTTTGAGAAAAATTTTAAAACCATACGAAATCTATTTTTCGTTTCTTCCGCTGCGTTTTATATCGATTTTTCCCTACAATTAGTTCTTAGTTTTTAACTAGATCTTGAAGCACCTTTGAAGAAGATTGAAGGAAGAGTTTGTAATCAAAGTCAAGGATTCTCATCGAAGATCATGGGTTGTATCAATTTCTCTCTCTCTCTCTCTCCTTTAAAATAGATGTAATGATGTCTAGCTAAATTTCTTGAGATGTAAGGGATAAATGCTCATTTGTTGTTAACCTTGGTCTAAATCAATCTATTATTTTTGGGTGGTGATACAACCAATGACTCTTTGGGTTTCCCCAAATCATCACATCAAGCACACAAATTTGAAGATTGAATTGGGATTCTGGAACATCTTCAGCTCACATTCGTTGAGGCCACGCCAGCATAGGACCACCATTGCCTTCAAGGTAGCCATCATTCTCCACTGAATCTGGCATGGCAATTGGATCGATGTCGGATTTAGGGCAAAGACAGACATTCTAATGGTGAGGCGCATGAAGAATGACAAGTAGCCACTCATGTTCTCTTGTCTGATCATGAAATTCTACAGGTAGGCGGGAATAGACTTAGGAGATGACCCGTTTGAGGCGCCACCAGTAAATGTCGTATTGGCCACAAGGACTACCCTGATATTGAGAGAGATCCAACAAGCATAAGGAGGAAGATTGGAAAGAAGAAGAACATGACAAATGCGAGCTTGAGCATGCAGTAACAAGATGACCGTGATGAGATGGACTACGAGCAGGAGCAGATGGATTTTGATCAAGGGGACCCAGTTCCAGAGTATGCCAGTGATGATAGATCGCCATAGCAGTAGTTGATTATAGGGATGGAGAGTCTCGGGGTCACAATGAATCAAATGGGTTCCATCTTCACTAAAGAAATCAAAGAGAATATGAAGGGGATCAAGGAGCTTCGTACATACGCAATGGACATCATTGAGGACTTATGGACCAACATCACGGGCATGCGCGAGGAGCTCAGATTAGTCCCATATTCTAGGAAGAATAAGAGGGCAACACCGGTATCATTTTTGTCATGTCTAGAGATCGATCTCAATGCAGTTGAGCTACATGCAGCCATGGAGATATCCAGGAGGGAGGCTGAGGAGAAAGCTAGATTAGAGCTGGATCCAAAAGGAAGAGCACCTGGATGGACACTGTAGTCGAGTCTTCTAATGATGATTGACATTTACTATTCATGCCATTTATTCTTGCCATCATATTTGAACTCTTTTATTTTATTAGTATTTTGCTAGGATGAACTCTTTTTAGTTTCAGCACTTTTATGGTTTATTTGTTTAGCTTTGTTAGTCGGTGGATGGTGGAGATTTTTGGATGTTGGATTTATTTTGATAGAAATTCTTGGTATTTGAGACAATTTTGGATTTAATTCGTTGTTATACTTTCATTGGTGGTTGTTAATGAGTTTGTTTGGTAGTTCTTGTGTGTTAAAGCTAGGATCTTAATCTCTTGGAAAGAAACATAATCAACTTGGGAATCTTGGAGGGACAATCAAGTTAAGAGTGCTCATAAAAATAGCAAGGGTGTTATCTTCCATGAGGAACACAAGAGGGCAACCACCTTGGTTTCAACTCTTAAGCTCAGTATTGAAATTCTTAATTTCCCTATATTTTTGCTTTACTTGTCTTATTGAATAATGGGAAGATTTGGATTTGTTTTGATGAATGATTTCATTTGTGGTTATTCTTTCATATGTGGATGATTGGAATATATTTGTGTGGATTCATTTTGTGGATATACTTGTGAATGATGATAGTTGGTGCATATTGATGACACTTTTGATTTGAATTTTGCATTTATTGATTTATTCATTTTTGATTAGTGGATGATCCGAAGGCTATTTTGAATTACATGTGAGGGTACAGGTTCATTTTGCATATATAGCCCCACTCGGTTTGGGGGTTTTAATTACTCACTTTTTTATACAGGTCTTACACATGCATATAGTTAGATTCGGTTTGGGGGTCGTGATGCCCCCATTCTGTCAATTTTGTTGAATGAATGCTTGATGTTGGTTTTGAGAAAGAATTTGTGTGCTTGTGCTTAATTGCAATATAGCATTTGATTGCTTTTTTTTTTACACTGAGCATTGTTTCAGTCATTTTTTATATTCACTGGCCATGCTCTATTGTTTCCAATACTGGGGAAAATGTTGTGTTTTGGTTTAGGGGTGTAGACACCTTTGTTGAGTCATTTTTTTATGTCTTGAGTCTTTTTGAGTCCAAAATTTTCAAATTGTCGCATGGCCAAAATTTCAAGCTTTGATTAGTTTGGGTGTGATGCCTTGAGCGTGTGCTTGTGGCGAGTTTATTTATGCGTAGTATGCTTAATTGATTAATTAGTTGTCACTCTAGGGTCTCACTTGCACGTCATGGGCTAGTCCCATCTTTTTGTGCTTAAGTTGAGGGGACTTGGTGCTCTTGCACCTTGTTCTAATAGCGGAGATTACCTGTGAGTTCACAAACACAAGCCTTAAAAAGCGCATTTGAGTGTTATCATTGTTCAATCTTAAACACTTTTCTCGTCACACGCATCACATGCCATAGGACATGCATCGTTATATAGTGGACTGCTTGACAAATGCTTTCATTCCTTTGATAGATGGAATTGTGGAAATGATCTTAGGCAATGTGTGATCGAGCCGAAAATGTCATACATTTTGTCCCTCATATCCTTTTGTTTTGTCTTTTGCTTGGGTATTTTTATGTGTATTTATGGCTCTTTTGTTGATATGGTAGGCATTAGGTGAAAAAAGCAAGAAACAGGATCAAAAATGAGATTTGATGACAAAAGGGCAAAATATTGTAAAAATAGTGTGTGCAGATCATCCAACTTCAAAGAGTTATATCTCTCTCCATAGATTGAACCATTTTGAATTGCATATATTCAGAAAGCCCCGGGAGTCTAGTTTCTAGCGGTTTTTATGGATTTGGATTCCGAATTTTCTAGAGGAAGTTATGGCCATTTTAGTAACTGTTACGCGGCTGTCCATGGGTACTGCACGGGTAACCTACCCGTGCAACTCACCAAAACCCGAAATTTGATCACTCAGGCATGAGCAAACTGCACGGGTCACCTACCCGTGCAGTTACCTGTGCACTGCACTTTCCAGCACCAAAAATGATGGGTTTTAAGCAATTTTCAGAGGGGCAATGATGTCTTTTTCGGCCCATATTGTGCCATAACCTCCCAAGCATATAAATACACCAATTTTATGATTTGAAGCTCTTCTTCTTCTCTCATCTTCTCTCTCATACACTCTCTTCCCTTCTCTTATACAATTCTCTCCCAAGAACACTAACCTCACAAAATATAACCATCATCATCATCAATTTCTACTAAAGGACACTTGGAGATTGGATTCAAGCTTGAAGGAAGGAGAATGTCTACATGAGTCTTCCTTATCTCTCTTCTCCTATTTATTTTCATTTATTTGTCATGAGTAGTTAAATATCCCTCTAGGGGATTGATGTGAAACACTTTTGGATGTTGGGCTTGTAATGAACCTTATATTTTCTATCAATCTATCATATATGTTTCATTCATAATTTTAATTGAATTCAATGATGATTTGTATTTTATTGTACATGACTCTCTTTGCAAATTGTTTGAGGATTTATTTGAGTAGATAATTTGGTATACATGATGCTAGGTTTTCTTATGCTCATTTGAATGGAAGGATTGAACAATTGTACATGACTTGAGTGAAATCCGGACACATTAATCTCAACTCTATCTAATCTCAAAAGGGTAACTAATCCAATACATGATTTGATTGGTTGTTTGTGAGAGATTAAGCATCAACACCATACATAATGGGTTGGTGAATTTAAACAAAGAGATTGGTCCCTTATTTGATAGATATTCTTTCATTGCACAACACTTGTGGGTGGCTAATACCATACATGATGGATTGGATACTCATAAGTGGTATACAACCAATCCTATACACCCTAGGTTGGTTACACAAGATTAAAAGTGCATTCATGCGAGTTCCTACATTGCCTACCATTCACTTGTTGATCCATCAATACTTTAGTCCTCACTTTTGCATTCTTATTAACACTAATTGCATATTAGATTAACTAATCTAATTGTAGTTGCATCATAGTTATTAGCCTTTCAACTCAACCATCAATCTTTACCTTATTTATGCTTAGTTTTAGTTTAACAGTAGTTAACTAGTTTTAGCTATTTGATTTCCCTTTCCCTGAGGATGATACCCTTATTTGCCATTGTACTCGTTTTGCAAACATTTTGAGGCAGTTAAGGTTTTTATAAATATTTTTGATGAGCATTTTCTAACAACAAAAACGCTCTCGTCAATGTGTGTGCATTTAACCACTCAAACAAGCCTAAACACATTCCAAGTCCCTAATTATGTGCTCCAAAGCCAAAGTTGAGGCCAAATGTTAAGTTTTAGATTTGAGTTGGCTTAATTCCTTAACAAAACACTCTTTCTTTGTAATGTCTAGTTGCTTAGGTGGTTCGTGGTTTATATGAGCTTCAAAGAAGAAAAGCAACTTTTCATACAAAGCTCGTCTTCAAGAGGAAAAGTGCTTACTTGGATACTAAGGTATTGAGATTCTTCTTCCTCTTGCAAGGCCTAAGCGCACGCACACACATTGCATACATTTGTGTCCCTACATCATTGTGCCAAATTTATATTACACATACACACACTCATAAAATTATACACATGCATTAGTTTTACTTTGCCAATTTTGTGAAATTGCATATTCTAGGACTATATCTAGGTGTTAATAGCCAAAATTGGCTAAGGACCAAAGGAAAATTTTCCACCTCCTAGACCTGGTTCCATACCCATGAGTTTCATCAGGAGATCTCGATATCCAGAGCCAAGCTACGATACCACCCCAGGCACAAGGGCGGGCTCCAGAAACATCCAGGATAGAGCCCGGACCCGAGAGCTTCCACCAGGAGACCTCTCTATCCAGGGCCGAACTGCGATACCACCCCAGGAACAAGGGCGGGCTCCGAAAACATCCAGGATAGAGCCCAGGATGATCAGATTTAGCCCGCATCACCAAAACTAGAAGCTCCCTGAAGTCAAGGTCATCTCGTAAATACTCAAGAAACTCATCTGTACTTCGATTGACACAGAAGAATGTCCCTAGAAGGCTGCGAGGTCAGTCGAAGCCACACCTAGCTTCAAAAAGGTCAGTCGAGGCCACACCTAGCTTTGAAAAAGTCAAGGGAAGCCAGATCTGGCTCCAAGCTGGATGAAACTTCTCAGACATCAAGGTCGAAATACTAATCAACCTCCCTGGTTGATGCACCACACCATATCGTCATATCCCGCGACCTCTATAAGGATCATACTGAAAGGATAAGAGGAATGCATTAAATCATACCTGGAAACGTTACCTACATGCAGAACAAGTAATAAAATCCAAAAAGGAAACAAACTGATCTCCACCACGATACTCTCAATTCAGACGTCAATCCAAAAGTCAATGATATTAACGCAAGAAATCCCGCCCGATAAGGAGGAGACTGAGACAATCAAGGGAGAATCAGTTTGTTGACCTACAAACCATGTATAAATAGAAAAGAAATGAAATGAAAGAGGAGACTACTATTCGACAGGCATACGACTAACAATCGACCATTCCCCAGAGAGAGTTAAGAGAAAAGAGAGAAGAATCTTTGTATTTGTATACCATGCATATTCAATAAAAACATTCTTGCTTACTTGTCACTTTATAAATCACTGTTACATATATAATGAATTTTGGCCACCACCTACGTGGTAGTGGTCTTGAGGGCGTTAACTGAGATTTCTCATCCCGAGCAAAATTTCCGTTAACACTAGGAAAATGGCATACTTGTGTGTTCTTATGTATATTTGAGTGTATTCTTATGGTATTGAACTTGAATTTTTGATTACATTATTCTTCTTTAAGTTTCAATTGTATCGGTTTCTCATTCATTAAGTTTCAAGTTCAAAATAGGAAGTTACGAATCTTTCCGTGTCTTACTCATACTTGGTTTTCATCCTTGTATTTCAAGTTGAATTACATATTTTTTTTTTTGAAGTTTTGTTGGCTTCCTTGTGCATGAGGGAGTCCCGGTTCATAATCCAAAAATGGATAAATCACAGTTTGGAGGCCAGAGAACGGTCGAAGAACACAAGGGAGACTCAAAGGAAGGAAAAGAAGCCATGCACTCATTCCCGTGGAAGGGTGTGGGCCTCACGGGATAGGTTGCCTTCTGCCCCCTTGGAGGCCACGCACTTTCACGGGTTTCAGAGGTGGCATCCTTGCATTTGTTGGTTGTTTTCCTCTCTTTCTTTTCCTTTAAATACCTCATTTTCCTCTCTTTTTCTTTGAAGAAGTTGCAGTGAAAAAAAAAAACTTGTGCATAAATTTTCTCTCAAAATTTTCTCAACTTCCAAACACCTTAACTCTCTCAAATCTACTTGATTTTGGGATTTCAAAAGCCTAAAGTGTTGGTCTTGAAGAGAGGAAAGTCCCGAGCCTTTTCAGAGTCGAACAATGTTCAGATTTTTCATGATGATCTGATTTCTACTCGTGAGTCATTATTTGTAGGTGAATCATTTTTCTTTCATTTTTATTTTATGATCTACTTGATAAATCTTCTTATATGATTTGAGAAATATGTTTAGGAAGATTTTGATTCCAATTTAGGACTTGTTTGATTAATTTTCGAGATTAGTTCATGTGTTTTTGTTTGAATATCATCTTTGCTAATCTTGAAAAACATGAGTTTGAATCTAGAATCTTTTTGTGTATTTGATCTTAATTGTTGATTTCTAGATTTAATCACATGTTCTAGAACTAGAACTTCTTGATTGTAATCTCTATTTTCTAAACCTAGTTCTTATTTTGTTTTTGTTTGTTGAATATGTTGAAAACTTCAAGTGTTAACTTTTTCACTTGGTTTCAAAGTTAGTTTTGTGATTTTCATTAAAAACTTGTTATACTAGCTTTGATTGACATGATTAGTTTTCTAGTATTTTTATGAATGTTCTTGGATTGCCTATTCTAGATTTCTAATTACATGTTCATAAGAATTAGTTATCTTTGTTTGTAAGCTTGACTTGTGCAAAAACTGATTCTACATAGAATGTGTTTGATCAACTTGCTCTGTTTGCTTGTGTTTGCATCATTTGCATTCACTTAGATCATATGCCTTGTGAAGAGGTTGGAAGTCTCATTTGTAAGAGTGATTCCTTGAAATGAGCATTAGAAGTCTTAGCTAGAGTCGGGAGGGCTTGGATAACTAGTAGAAGTCTTGGCTAGAATCGGGAGGACTTGGATAGCTAAGCATTGGAAGTCTTGGCTAGGATCGGGGTGATCTGGATAGCTAAGTGTGGAAGTCTTGTCTAGAGTTAGGAGGACTTGGATAGACAAGCAAGAAATCTTTCTAGTGACGTGAGGTCTTGGTTAGGAAGTCGGCATAGTAAGTTCACTAGGCCCGAGGGTAAAATAGGTGTAGATAGCTTGTAGAGTGAATCTTGTGTTAATTGCCTCTTGAGTGTGTATCTCCTATTTGACATAGTGATTTGCTTTTTTCCGGTGGTTGTGGTATCAACCCGTAGATGTTTTCTCATTTTGAGGTTTTACCACGTAAAAATCCTTTGTGTTCATCTTTGTTTTTATTATCTTTACTTAATTACTTTGAATTTGTATTGATTCATCTATTGCTTAATTGTATTCATATTGTCTTGTTGAATCAATATACTTGTTAAAGCTTCTTTGTGCAATTATATATCTTGTGAAGAAAAAGAAATTGCAAGAATTTTGAGACTATACCTATTCACCCCCCCCCCCCCCCCCCCCCCCCCCCCCCCCCCCCCCCCTTTTAGGTATATTTGACATTATAAGTGATTAAGGGGAATTTCACCAAACTCATTCCCTTTCATTTGAAACCACATACAACCATATAGGTAAAGCCTAAACACATGCCTACCCATTGTTGCCAATCATGTTAGGGTGTGTAAGTTTGTGGTTGAAAGGTGAAAAAAAAGCTCTAATATGTTAAATAACTTGTACTTATGCAATATTGTAAATGTGCAAGCAATGCATCATTTGCATTCACTTAGATCATATGACTTGTGAAGAGGTTGGAAGTCTCATTTCTAAGAGTGATTCTTTGATTTGAGCATTGGAAGTCTTAGCTAGAGTCGGAAGGACTTGGATAGCTAAGCAGTGGAAGTCTTGGTTAGAGTCGGGAGGACTTGGAGAGCTAAGCATTGGAAGTCTTGGCTAGGATCGGGGTTATCTGGATAGCTAAGCGTGGAAGTCTTGTCTAGAGTCAGGTGGACTTGGATAGACAAGCAAGAAATCTTCCAAGAGACGTGAGGTCTTGACGTGCATTTTGCCGTGTATGAAATATTCAAATAAAATTTAAAATCCCAAGATGCACTTAAACAAGAATAAACCTAGTATATGGCAAATAGGGGTATCGTTCCACTGAGATCGTGATATAGCTATGATTAAACTATTACTTTAGTGATAATAAAATGAAAGTAAATTGATATGGTTTTTGAGATGAAATTAAACTAAAATTCAAACTAAGCTTAACTAATAAAAATGTAACTAAATTGGTAGATGAAAATGAATGAAGTGTAGATTAAGGAGTTGATGAATTCAATTAGCAAACAATGGGTAAAGAATAAACTCACATTGATGATCATTAACTAATGTAACAACCCTAGGATGTATAAGATTGATTATATACCACTTATGAGTGTCCAATCTATCATGTATAGTATTGGTCACCCCCAAATGGTTGTGCAATGAATGAATGTCTAGCAAATATGAGACTAATCTCATTGTTAAATTCACCAACCTAGGATGTATAATGTTGATACTTAATCTATCACAAGCAACCAATCCTAGGATGTATAGTTTTGGTTACCCATTAAAGATTAGATAGAAATGAGATTAATGTGTTATGATTTTACTCAAGTTATATACTCTTATTCAATCCTTCTATTCACATGAGCTTAAGAGAGCCAAGCATCACGTATACTTAGTTCTCTACACAAATAATTCCTAAACAGATTGCAAAGAGAGTCATGTACAATCAAAACAAATTGTTCTTGAAATCATTTAAAACCATGAATAAAACATATTTGATAGATTTACTAAAAAGAGTTTAGTTCATTACAATACCCATGTTTACAAAAGAATCACATCAACCCCTTAATGAGGATTTTATCTACCCATGACAAATGAAATAAAATGATAAAGAGGAGAGAAATAGAAGGGACCCATGTAGAACATTTTCTTCAAGCTCAAATCCACCTCCAATGTCCTTCTTGAGTAACAATTGATGAGGTTAATGTGTGGGTTTTGGATGATACAGGAGAGAATGGTTTTTAGATTTAGAGAGAGAGAGAGAGAGAGATGTAGTATGAATGGGTGTGTGGTCCTCTTTATGACCTAACATATGATCCTATATATATGTTTCTTGAAATATGTCTGATTTTGCTGATGTGGCTGTATCTGACGCCCGTATAGCACGGGTATAGCACGGGTAAGGTACCCGTGCAGTCTTCATTTAGCTACCTGGTTTATGCAATGTGCACGGGTAAGTGACTAGTGCAGTTGGCTCTTACTCAAGGGTCTGCTCCCTGGTTTAGTGAGTTGCACGGGTAATGCACGAGTGATACCCGTGCAGTTACCCGTGCACTATGGCCTTCTCTAAATGCATCTTCCGATGCACGGGTAATTGCACGAGTAGTCCACGAGTATACTACCCGTGCAATCTGGACTTCTCAATTTTCTTCTTCCGGTGCAAGGGTTATTACACGGGTATGCTACTCGTGCACTATGGCCTTAATACACCACTTTTTTGCACACTTGTCTCCTTTTTATCCCGCTTCTTGATTTTTCACCTAATGCATGTAATATCAACAAAAAAGCCATAAATACACATAAAAACACCCAAGAACAAGGCAAAGGGAAAGGATATGAGTGCCAAAATGCATGACATTTTTGGCTCGATCAAATACCCCCAAACAAAACATTTGCTCGTCCTCGAGCAAAACTCAAGACAAATAACAAAGACATAACTCCATAATAACATGACTCTATCTAAAATTTCCTAGACTCACAACAAACACTTTAAACTGTCGCATGCCAAACCAGTGATGAGATGCAAGGATGTGTAATAAAGAGAAGGAGATATATGCAAAAAGTTCTAAAACAACTCGAAGGCACTAGAGGGAAACTCCCAATATCACGAATCTCACACCTAAGAGTGCTCTCATATCGAGAACTACTCACTCTCACACCTCGAGCATAATTCGTTTTGACTCTAAGCCTCACATGGATACTCTCTTCTCTTTCCACTTTGAGTCCTAAGTTCACGCTCACGCAAAGTATGCAAAGATGGAATTTATTCATAGGAATCAAATGCATTGCATACAATTATCAATGAAAGACCGCTAATTTATAGGTGAACTATCCTAAGAAAGATTCACTATGCCATGAACGTGGAAGATCATGCTTCAAAAAATATTCACAATCAAGACATATCATAGATCAAATAGGTCTTTCCCTTTGGTTGTAATGTGGCCATGGGGTATAATGTGGTGAACAAAGAAATAGGGAAATTTGGAGTTCAAAGATCACCAATCATGCTCAACATACTCACGCACCCCTTATAAAGCTCTATTAAACTTCAATTTCATTCTAACGACTAGTCATTCACTTACATACACATTTGTGCTACAAAATTTTGTATTCCACATTGTGAGTACTTTACAATTATTTCACGAGGCTCATTCTCTTTCTTTCTTTTCTTCTTGCTTTTTCCTTTTTCCCTTTTTCTTTCTTTTTTTTTTCTTTTTGCACCATAACATTTTGAAAATTCGGCTATAAATGTACTTTTTAGCACTTTTACATTTTTGAGCTATTTCTTGCACAATTTACATAATTGCCTAAATACACGCTATTTCAACATTAGAGCTTACACCTTTCAACCACCTTACACACACACACACAACCCACATGATTGGCAATTAAAGGGTTGGTTTGTATTTGGCTTGTGGCTATATGGTTTATTGTGGTTCTAAAAGAAAGGGTAAGTGTTTGGCCTCAAAATTGGCTATGGAGCACACATAAAGTATTTAGGAATGTGTGTAGGCATTTTAAGTAGCTAATTGCACACACATTGCCTAAGATCATATCCACAAAAGTCTATCAAGGGAGTGAATGCTTCCATCAAGCAATCCACTATATGTATGAAATGTATGCTCAATGGCATGTGATGCATATGACGAGAATTGTGTTTAAGAATAGAACAATTTAACACTCAATGGACTTTTTAGTAGGCTTGTGTTTGTGAACTCTCGGGTAGTCTCCACTATTAGAACAAGGTGCAAGAGCACCGAGTCTCCTCAAATTAAACACACAAATGATGGAACTATCTCATGACGTGCAAGTGAGACCCCTAAAGTGACAACTATTTGTTACACAAGCATAAAATGCATTTCATAAACTCATCAAAAGCACACGCTCAAGGCATCACATCCAAGCTAGTTGAAGCTCGAAAATTTTGGCCAATGCGACAAATTTGAAAACTTCGGACCAAAATAACTAAAAATTACACGAAACAACATACAAAGACGACTCAGGAAGGCGTCTACACCCCCAAACCAAAACCCAACATTGTCCTCAATGTTGAAGACAAGAGAGCCCGGCCTAACGGCGCTCACCTAACTCGACTCAAAACATAAAAACCTAGGCACTAACCACACGCAATCAATGTCTAACAAAATAAAAGACTCACAAATAGGCTCGAAATAAAATAAGGCATTTAAGTAAACATGGCAATTTAGTTCATAATTCACCCACATCAACCATTCATTCACAAAATTGATAGAATGAGGACATCATGACCCCCAAACCGAATCCTACTATATGCTCATTCCTATACAAGTATATGCATGAATTCAAAACCCCTAAACCGAGTTAGGCTATATGAAATGAAAACCTATAGGATCATGTGCAATATCCACAATAGCCTTCGGCTCATCTAATCAAGAATGAATCAATCAACAAATTCACCACTTGGAAACCAAAATTGTATCAACAATTATAAGCATATCCTCTCATTCACAATTATCCACACATTCAACCAAAATTGATATTTACTAAGTATATTCACATTCACCAATTATCCACAATTGTCAATAAACAACGATAGAGAAAATAAAGTGCGAGAGTTTGAGATGAAAAGATTAAACTGAGGTGGTTGCTATCTTGAGGTCTCAAATTGAGTAGGTTCTTGCCCGTTTTACGAGCACTCTTGCTTACTTGTCCCTCCGAGACTTGCAAGTGGCCGATGCGTCAATCCAAGAGATGAAGATCCTAACATTAAAGCACAATTTCTAACCATAAAAGTTAACAACCATATAAACAATCTCAAACCAAAATATCTCTCAAGCAAATATCATTCACAAACATCTACAACCAACACTACTATAAACTAAACAAGCAAAGAAAGTTAAAGGATAAATCAAATAAACTGAGTTCACTCATAAATATGCTAAATAAATCTACGAGAAGTTTAAATGACTTGGCAAGTAAAAAGTCCAATCCTTATCGGATTCAGACTCCTCCTCCTCCATCATTGGTTCATTTTGCTTTGGGTTCTGCTCTGCTCTGAGCCTCTCCTCATGATCTCTCCTAGACATCTCCGTAGCTGCCAGGAAATCTTGATCGATGGTAGGTCCTCTTGAAGTGAAATCTTGATGGGTTGCTTGCTTCTTCCTCCTCGAGTATGGAATTAAGTTCAAGTCTTGTCTCATGTAGTGACATTTGTCCAAAGGTCTTCTATATTGTTCTTAGCATGTCTGATCTCTGTGGTAAATGTTGACCTCAGTGGATCCATTGAAGTCGGAAGGCTTGACATTCCTGAAATAAGTTACCTCCAAGGTACTTGGTCACCCCAAACTGTTGGCTCTAGAGCTGAGGTTGTGCCCCCTGGTAATAGTCTATATGTTCCCTGTCCAGATCCATGTCTTCATATGGGAAAGTGCTTGAGCCTGCCCCTATGTTGATCTTCTTCCTGCCTGCCTTCCTTCTTTGACTGGTCAAGTCTCGTTCCACCTCCAAAGTGTGCCACGTCCTGAGGTCTATGTCACCTTGTGTCCACTCAAACTCATCATTACTAAGGTCCACACCTAACTACCTATAAAATTCAGTGATTATACAAGGGAAAATCAGAGCATGCTTGTCTATCTTCTTATTTCCCACATCCAAAATTTTTGACTTTATGATCCAAGCAACATTGATTGAATGGTTGTGTTGTAGGCAATGTAGTATGGTGGTCGTCTCGAAGGACACGTTTGTTCTATAAGTGTATGGCCCGAGAGAGTGAGAAATGAACATGTTCCAGAATCCCAACTCGATCTTAAGATTTGTGTGCTTGATCGGGAATGTCAGATTCGCCCAGAAATCCATTGGGTTAATGACCAAATCATTAGCGAGATCCAAATTCTTCTTGACAAAACAATCATCACAAGTGACTCCTTCTCTCATTCTGCTCAGAACTTGTGGATCATCAAGAAGCTCTGTTCTGAGATATCTCTGAATATTAGCAAAGTTCATCTGGACCTCAACTTCTCTCTTCATAACGAAAACACCTCTCATGAAGTCATCCGGAACCATCCCGACGTAAAATTCTTGCACGATCCTTCTGCAATATCGAGGAGGTGAGCTAACAAAATTTTGCCATCCCCCTTGATTCACCTTGGTGGGTATTATAGTGTGTGAGAGCTTTGGTAAAGAAATTCCTCGCTCTTCCACAATGTCTCTATGGCTGAAATATTCCAGCCGTTTGTCAAAGTCCCTATTCAAAGTGCATGAAGGTAATGGATGTAGCTTTTTCTTCTTACTCCCTCTTGTTCCTTATTTCTTAGCCGTGGTCTTCGTTCTACCTAACATCTGCAAAAGAAAACACTTAATTAGAGATATTTCATGGCTGGAAGTAAGTTTTAATCAACCAAAGATAAGCAAAATTTTAAGGGTCAACATCAGGCCTAATTGCCCAATGCACGGGTATAGCACGGGTAGGTTACCCGTGTAGTACCCGTGTACAGTTTCTCAAAACCGTAAGTATCCTCCCAGTGCATGGGTATAGCACGGGTAGGTTACCCGTGCTATACCCGTGCACTTACGCAGAACTGCACTTTTTCCTTCGAAAAATTTCTCCTTTCATGAATCCACCCCTTTCACACTTTAGCAAGGATGTGTAGGATTGGTGTGCTCATGACACATCCCTTCCATTCAAGATAGCTTGTTTTAATCACCTTAATGTGAGTATCTCCACTTGGCTTGAGAGTTGGTGTGCCTACTCAAACCAAGGAGATATTTAATACAATTTAAAAACTCAAACCAATGCAACATCAAAACAATGAACTAAGAGTTGGTGTATCTACTTAATCCAAAGAGATATCACATTCTTTAAGAACAATGAATGAAACTAAAGAGATAAAATTAAATGCAAGTCAATCAAATAAATAGCACTAGTGTTAGGGTTTACATATTTCCCTAACGGGGATACACATCAAAGAAGAAAATACAAAAGAAGAGTAAAAAAGTAAACTCAATTATCATCTCAAGTCTCCATCCTCCATTAAAGCCCCTCCTCCTCATAGACAAGAAAGGATGGCTCTTTCCTCTTCAATCCTCCTCAAAGATGGATGGGTGATGGTAAAAGGTTATGGTGGAGAGGCAATCCATGGAGGAAGACCTCCATGGATGCCTTTTGAAGCTCTTCTCTCTCTTGATTTGTTGAAGAAGTTGTTTGGAGAGGGTTTTTGTATTGAATGGATAATTGAAACTTGTGTCTTGTGGTAAAGTGATGTATTTATAGGTTTATGAGGCTAGGGCATGAATTGGGCTTGAAAGACACATTTTGCCTCCTAAAAATTGCTGAAATTAGTCCTTATGGCTGATCCCGTCAGATTCACGACTCGTAGTGCGCAGGTAGTACGCTGGTATGGTTACCCGTGCATTACATGTGTACTTCTGCGCAGTAGCCACTAAAATTGGCATAACTCCCTTTAGAAGACTTGGGATTACAATCCGTAAAATCACTGGAAAATAGACTTTTGGGGCTTTCCGAATATATGTGGATCGAAACATGGTTTGATTTGAGGAGGGAGATATGACCCTTTGAAGTTGGATGTTCTGCACGAGCTTTTTTCTTATTGCAGCCCATTTTGCCTCCATATCTCCTTTTTGCCTGAAAATGCCTGCATTGACTAGAATAAGGCCATTAGACACCCAAAAACACTTGGAAACAAGCTAAAAGATATAGAATTGAGGGCCAAAATATAGCACAATTTTGGTACGATCATTAACAAGTTAATATGAATTTAATCAAGCAAGTGTTAAAACAATACAGGTTGATGTACGTAAAGAAACTAAAAATGTGAAAATCAACACAAGATTACTTAGTAAAACCTCAAAAGAGGAAACATCCATGGGTTGAATCCCCAACCAACGGCAAATCGCAATTCGCTATGCCAAATAAGAGATACACACTCAAAAAGCAATGAACACATGATACACTCTCAAAGCTATCAGCTCGTATTCTACCCTCGGGCCTAGTGAGCCACTTTGCCTACTTCCTATCAAAGATGTGACTATCACACCTCTATGAAGCAACTTTCTATCCAAGACGCCCATGTCTCTAGAAAGATTCCTTTTTTGTTTATCCAGATCCTCCTGATCCTAGACAAGACTTCTTGCTTAGTTATCTGGATCACCCCAATCCTAACTAAGTCTCCTTGCTTGGCTATCTGAAACACTTTCCTAGCTAAGTCTTCTTGCTCAAGTCAAAGCTTCACTCACTCAACAAGAGACTTCCACCATATGCAAGGCAATGGCCTAAGTGAAGTGCAAACAAGTAATATGATGCAATCACAATCAAATAGAACAAGTAGATCAAACAAACTTTATGAAGAATTAGATTAGCACAAATCAAGCTCACAAGCAAGCAATTGTAACTAATTCTTATAAACATTTGATTAGAGATCTAGATTAGGCATTCAAAATCATTCACAAAAATTAACTAGAAATCTAAACATGTCAAACAAAGCTAGAAGACCAAGTTTGCAACAAAGACCATAAATCTAGCTTTGAAATCAAGTGATCAAGTTAACACTTGAAATCAACAACATATTCAATAAAGCAAGAAATAGATTTAGATGATAGAGATCACAATCGAAATAACCTAGTTCTAGAACATGTGACTAAAACTAAGAAATCAATAATCAATATCAAATCACAAAGTTATTCTAGATTCAAGTTCATGTTCTTCAAAATTAGCTAAAAGATGTTCAATCAAAAATCACAAAAGCTAATTTCGAAAATCTCTTAAAAAAGTATTAAAGTTGAATCAAAATCATTCTAAACATTTTTTTTCTTTAATGAAATAGGAAGAATCAACAAATTGAACAAAAAAGAAATGTAGAGAATATGATTCACATACAAATAATTAACACACGAACTGAGATCAGATCACCGTGAACAGCCTGGAAATCATTTGAATCTAAAAATGCTTGGGAATTGTTCCTCTCTTCAAGACCAACAATTTTGGCTTCTGAAAATCTAAAATAGAAGTTGATTTGAGAGAGATATAACAAAAACAAAAAATGAAAAGTTGTAAAAATTTCTGCACGAAATTTGAATATATATGGAGAGAAGATGATGTGGAGAGGAAGGAAACTCGGGTAAGGAATGAGGGCCCACCACCTAGGATCCCCGAGGAGGTACGTGGCCATCTTGCGGGCAGGGGGTGGTCCTCCCCGAGATGGCCACGTGCCTCCTCAGGGAAGGGTGCCAAAATGGCCTTTGGCCATTGGCCACTTCCCTCGCGCTCCTCTCTCGTTCTTCTACCATTCTTTGTCCTCTGAACTCTGAATTCAAATTCATTTTCGGATTATGAACCTTAACTCCCTCACAGACATGGACATGTACAAAAATTTTACAAAAAATATGGAAATCAACTCAATATACATAGACATGGTGCTTGGAAGATGAGAAAGTTGGAGAGAAAATTATGCACTTTGTTTTTCAAATTGTCTTCATGAATGAAATGAAAGGGAAAGAGATATTTAAAAGAGAGGGAAAGAGAGGATTGGAGCAGCCAATGGCCACACACCACCTCAACTCCCCGAGGAGGCACGTGGCCATCTCAGGGGCAGGAGGCCCTCCTCTCCGAGATGACCAAGCGCCTCCTGCCCCCTGATGGCCAAGCGTCTCCTCGGGGATGGGTGGCAAATGGCCTTTGGTCATTTGCTTCCTCCCTCGCACTCCTTCGTGTTCTTCAACAGTTCTCAGGCCTCCGAACATTGATTTTTGGATTACAAACTGGGACTCTAATGCAAGTGGATGACTATAAAACTTTGACCAGAAAATAAGAATTCGACTAGATACACGAAGGCTAAGACAATGTATGGTAAGTGACCGAAAAGTTTCGTAACTTTTTACTCATAACTTGAAAAGTAATGAATGAGTAACTGAAACGATAGAAACTTAATAAGGAATAATATAAGATCAAATATAAGTCCAAAGTTCATAAAACATAAACAAACAAACACATGAACACACAAGAATGCCATTTCCTAGATATAGTCCTAGAACATGCAATTTACATAATTTGTCAATTTAAGTCTAATGCATGAGCAATCAATATCAAGTGTGTGAATGTGTTATACCAATTGAGCACAATGATGCAGTGACACATATGGATGCAATGTCTGTGTGTGTGTGTGTGTGTGTGTGTGTGTGTGTGTGTGTGTGTGTGTGTGTGTGTGTGTGTGTGTGTGTGCCTAAGCCTTGTAAGAGGAATGAGGTCTAAATATGTCTTTGTTGAGCAATGAAGCATATTCCTCTTTGAAGACTCAATCTTGCTTGATAAGTTGCCAAATCTTCTTTGAATCTTGAATCATTATCAATCTAAGACAACTAATCAATACAAGTGAAACATTGTTTTCATATGGAATTAATGCCAACATGACTCAAAAACCTAACAACCTCCCCATTTGGCAAATTCCATGTCAAAACCCTTATACATAGACTAAAACAATTACAAAGAAGATTGGTCATAATGAGTTACACATTCCTAGACTAATCTTCAACAAGTCTTGAACTTCTTCTTGATCCTCTCTTATTATCACCTAAAATCCACTTGAGGCACAACGTATATACAAGAGACAACACATATGGCAATGTACATTTTGGCAAGAATAAAGCATTTAAAGTTCAAATGGATAATGTATACTCCCCCTTAATACATGATAAAATCCAAAATATTCTAAGCAAGTTCAATACAAATTATTACATGCCACAAAAGTTCAAGTTTCCAAATGAAACATAAAACAAAGATTAAAACTTAAAAGATTGAAACTAAGTAAGCTAGGAATATCACATATTTCTCCCCCTTTTTGACATGATATGAAGCCAAAAGGAAAAAAAAAATATGAAATGTACATCATGATCATTCTACTAGCCACTTGTGTCACCAAGGAACTTTGTACGATTGGTCGATCTCACATAATGCTTTAGAGCAGTTCTTTTGCTTGAGGAGATGCTTTCTTCCAATTCTTTGATCCTAGCATCTAGTTGAACTACCTTAGTATTTAGTTCTTTGATTTTCCTTTGTGATTCTTCAATCTTCAAAGTTGACTTCTCAACCTCATCCTTCAACTGTATAGCCCATTCCGGAATACAATTTGTGCTAAATACAAGGCTTGAATCTTGAGATTCACCATATAGATTTCAATAATGCAACTTCTCTAAAGTTAATCAATGGTGTTAACCGAATATTCGTATGGGAGCAAAATTTTGATTAATACCCTCAAGCTGCCACTCGGTAAGTCACAACGGGGGAGGTATCTCTAGATACCGTGATTTTGATAAATTAAGTGTAAAAAAGAGAAAAGGAGACAACCGCAAGTGTATATGGTAACAGTGGTGGAAATCACTCAGATTACAGAACTATCATTTCTGTCTCTCTTTTTTACACAGATGGTGAGGGTGAACTCGTGCTAGTCGATAAGTGGATATTCTTCTGTAAATTGTGGTCTGAAACCTCTCTCCATTTTCGGATCCCTTCTCTTGTCCTCCATTGCCGTATTTATGGACTTTTTTTTCTTCCCATTTTCGAGAATCCAATCCCTTTATTGAGAATTATTGGAGTAATTTTTTAGGCGTTGAATAACGTTGATTTGGGCTAAAGGCGCGGAATTTGATCCCTCTAATTACTGTTGTATTTAAATTCTGATTTGGTTGACCTCTTGGTCTCATTTATAGCGCTTTAAATGGCGAAGAAGTCAACTCTTTCCTTTTTCTGGCTAAATTAGCTTTATACCTTTAGAGGCGGTATTGTACCATGATTTGAAGCATACATGTCTATTCTCACTAGCGCGATTTCTCCCTAGTGTGCCAGTATCTTCTCAGTGTCATACTCCTTGTTGGGTGGATAGATTATGCTCATTATACCGGCCTGGGAGTGGTAAGGCGGAACCTAGGTATTGGGTACGTGGTATCGTGGTACCGGCTTCACTTGGTATCAGGAGCGGAGATGTAGCGTGGCACCGATCCTTCTTAGGTCGGTGTTCTAGTGTTCATCTGATACCAGGTTAGCGAGGCAGTCATGGTTCTACCAGGTATCGATCGTTCCTAGATCATGGTGTCGATGTTTTCTAGTACCTGGGAGATGGGAATGGTCCCGATCCATGTCCTACCAGGTATCGGCTTGATGCAAAATTCTTTTTTGGACCCTCGCCAAAAAAGGCTGTTAACAAATGGATTTAGACTTATCATAACAATTTGTGAGATAGCTAAGTTCATGTCAAGTATAGAGAGACAAAGCTAGAAAGCTAAGTTCTTCACAACTAGACACTAATCTTAAAGCTAACTCACATGTGCAACTTACACTAATGGTAAGAGCACTCACCCTTAACCCATTTGGTCTTGGGTGAACTTACACAAACACTATCAACATCTTTCTTGACAACCATGTTGAATTTTGAGTAAAGACATTCTACAACTTGGTCCACAAGTATATCATTGATACTCTTTTTTTCAACATTAGCAACACATGTTTTATCAAGATTAACAAGGTTTGCTTTCTTCTTATTCCAAACATTCTTAACATGATTTGCAACCACATCATGCTTTTCAACATCTAAAGCCTTAGCATGCTTGAAATGAAGTTCAATCTTTTTATCTCTAGATGAATTTCCTATTCTGCAATATTCAATGTATTTATAGCACTTGGGCTTGATATGGTTTATAGTATTGCAAAAAAAAACAAATAGGAAAGAAAAATGAGATTGTACCTTCCGGAATTGAAGTAGCAATAGTGGGAGTTTGTAGAGATACCTTGTCCTTCAATTTCATTTTGACAGTATTGTTACAACCTATAACTTTATCGTTACACATCAAACCAACGTGAAATTGTTACCACAAACGTTTTAACTACAACTTTCTACCTGAAACTTGTTACAACACACACGTATATTTTGTTACCCATATAAATCGAGTTGTAACATGCTACATCAAAGTTATTACGAGCTGACTTTATTATTACAAATCATGTCAGATTTGTTACAATATTAAATCTTTATCACATACATCTTAATTAAAAAAAAATTATGTAAAACTTGTTACATAGTACGAATATTTTTTTACCCTTATAAAATGGGTTGTTACATGATACGACAACGTTGTTACAACTTACAAAATTATCGTTACACATCAAACCAACGTGAAATTGTTACCACAAACATTTTAAGTACAACTTTCTATGTGAAACTTGTTACAAAACACATATATTTTGTTACCTATATAAATCAAGTTGTTACATGCTACGCCAAAGTTGTTACGAGCTATGACTTTATTGTTACACACCATGTCAGATTTGTTACAACCATTAAATCGTTACCACATATAGCTTAATTAAAAAATTATGTAAAACTTGTTACATAGTACGAATATTTTGGTACCTATATAAAATGAGTTGTTACTAGACATGACGCCGGTTCCGGTTCCGGTTCAGTTCCGGTTCGGAACTGGCGGTTCCGGTTCTGGGGGAACTAGAACCGAAACCGGAACAGGAACCTCCCTTAGGGAGGTTTCTGGTTCTGGTTCCGGTTCCACGGTTCCAGTCCAGTTCTACCGGTTCCGGTGGTTCAGAACAGGTTTTTATTTTATAATTTTTTTTTAAAACAAAATCAACACAATCATAATTCATGAATCACTTCCCTACACCTGACCCAAACCCAAATTTATAATCCCTAATTACCTTTATCAATTTTCATCACAATATCACACACACAAACACCGATACACCACAAATCAAACCAATCAAAACTCAAACACACACTCATACACCACCACAAACCCAATCAAAACTCAAAACACATACACAATACATTTATACACCCCCAATCCCATCTCTGATCTTCTCGTTCCGTCATTCGATCCAAGCAAAAAGTAGAAGAATGAAGAAAGAAGAAGAAACTGTGGCAAACGAAGAAGAATGAAGAAGAAAGAAGAAAGAAGAAGAAAGAAAAAGATGATCGACGCCGATCGGCCGATGATGATGGCTGACGCCGTCGCCGAATCGCGGCGGTGGCCTGGTGGCTGGTGGAGTGGTGCGTGAGTGGATTTGGGGTTGATTTGGGGTTGATTTGTGTGTGTGAGAGAGAGAGAGAGAGAGAGGGACGAAGGAAGTGAATCAGTGATGAACTGATGAGTGATGATCTGATTTCTCAGATCTACTTTTAAAAAAAAATTAAATATATATATATATAAATTTTGTGGAACTGTCCGGTTCGAACCGGAACCGAACCGCCGGTTCCGGTCCGGTTCGAACCGGACGGTTCCACAAAATTTAGAACCGGAACCGGAACCGCCCCGGTACCAGTTCCGGTTCCGGTTCCGGTTTCGGTTTTTTTCAGACCGTTCCGGTTCGGTTCTCCTGTTCGAACCGAACCGGCGTCATGTCTAGTTGTTACATGATACGACAACGTTGTTATAACTTACAACTTTATCGTTGCACATCAAACCAACGTGAAATTATTACCACAAACGTTTTAACTACAACTTTCTTCGTGAAACTTGTTACCTAATACATATATTTTGTTACCCATATAAATCGAGTTGTTACATGCTACGATAAAGTTATTACAAGCTACAACTTTATTGTTACATATCACTTAAAATTTGTTATAAAGTTGAAATTGTTACCACACATATCTAAATTACAACTTTTTATCCAAAATTTGTTACATTGTACAAAAATTGTGTTACACGTAATTTATCATACAAAAAATAATAAAAATAATTGTAAATATTTAAAATGAAATTTTAATTCAAAACTTATTACAAATATTTTATAAAATTAAATCAAATAAATATTAATTTCAAAATATAATACATCAAAAATATTTTAAAATTGAACAATATATTTATTTATTTATTGAAAATAATAATAGTTTAAAATATATAAAAACAAATTTTACTATTTTAAATCTGTTATAACAAAAAATTTATTAAATTAAATACAAATTCAAATAATAAAAAATATCACATATTTATTTTAATTACAGAAGATTACTATGAGGATATTCATAATCCTTATCTAATTATCATTTAAAATTATTTAACACAATTATTTAAATTAAATTAAATTAGATTATTACATTTTTTATAACCAGTTACTTCATCATTTTTAAAGTGTTTGGTTACCACATGTTAACCAAGTATTGGAGAAATCTTGTAATAAAATTCCAATAACGTTATTGAGATTTAATCTCCCAACAATGTAGCCAAACCCATTTTCTTTTTTTCTTTTTTTGAAAGATTACAAGAACAATTACAATAGGACTGTCGGGACCTGCCAAGATCAAACAATACATTTACGGCCCAGATATCTACTCTCATAATGGGAGATAACTACTTCTCACAACCCGGGAAGAAAACTCTCCACAAATGCTTGTAAAATGTGCATGGTGAGATTTGAACCCCTCACCACTTATGTGGAAGGGAGGTGCACCACCAACTCTACTAAAAGGTGATGTCCATTTAGCCATACCCATTTTAGAAGGTTGATTAAACAATATTGAAAATACAACAAACGTGTGTCCATTAACCTAGAGGGGGGTGAATAGGTTTTAATCAAGTTAATTACCAACTTTTCTTAATTCCTCAATATTAAAAATTCACTTCATAAACTGTAATACAAAATCAAGTGTAAAGTGCGGAAATGTAAATAACACTTGATTTTTAAGTGGAAACCCTTCAATAAGGGAAAAACCACTGGTTATCCTTCTAGCCACACACGATCCTCAAATCCACTATTGTAATGATGTTTACAACCTAGGTTGACCTCTAGTCACACCATTTTCGATCACTAACCCACCATTACTACCCAACTGGCCTTTATAGTGAATCCTTGATCACTTTGCTTGCCAACCACACATTAGTTGCAAGACTTCACTTGCTTGTGCACTACACCATATAGTCACAAGACTTAACTCTCAAAGAAGAGATTAACAACCTAAGTGAATATATGAATATTCAAAATGCAAATAATGCTAGGCAACACTAAATGCTTATCTAGGAATTAAAGATGACACTAAGTACAAATCCTAGATAGCAATGTCTATATGAATGCTCATAAAGACCTAACTAGATATAGACATGCAAGTCTAAAATCTAGTCATCAAACAAAGTCATATCAACACATGTTGTCACATAAAACGGCAAGGACAATAAATGCAATTAACAAATGCAATCAATGAGTCCTAATTAGCTAGAGGGCAAATATGTCCTAAATATTATCTATCACAATACAACAACCCAAACATCAACAAATATCTCAACTTGTAATTAATATCTAAATCTAGATGCAAACAAGTTATAAATGAGATTTCTTGTTAAGCAAGAACACTAGATTGAGTAAAGATTGTGTTCTACTTACCAAGTCATGTATGTTGATGAAGACCCATGCAAGAACACATCCTAGATAAGGCTAGATGATGCTTGATTCATGAATGAATGATGGGTTTGGGTTTTGGAGAGTCTAGAAACAAAGCTTGAAGCTTTCTCTCTCTAAGGGGTTGTTCTATCTCTCAAAAATAGGTTCTTGAAGCTCGAAAAATGAAATAGGAGAGAAAAGAACATATATATATATATATATATATATAAGCCCTGGACAAAACTACATCGTTTTGAACTTGGGAAACAAAATCTCATCAATACCGCTCTGCGTACCGCAGCGCGGGCAGGTTGTCCAGACCACGGTACATACATCAGTGCACCTACTGGACAACACCACGGTGCAGGCCGTTGTGCATGCAAGGGCACAGGCCGCGGTATAGGCAACAGAGGCCTACTGGACTACACCGAGACTTGGACCGCTGTGCGTGCAAGTGCACAGAACGCGGTACAAGAAGCATGACCCTACTGAGGTATATAGCTCTATATGCCGCAGTGCAAGCAGAGCTTGCCAAGCGGTCTAGGCTGCGCTTAGAGAAGAAATTCTCTTTTCCAGGAAAACTCAACACACTAAGTAATGTGCAAAATGTGCAAGAGTAGAGTGTGATAAATGGCATACAATGCATCATTCAATTACATGTAAACAAGAATATAATGCATGCAAGTGAGTGTGTGCAACTACATCTCTTCAAAAGAGAGTTAAGCACAAGTGGACTACCTCTTGAAGTACCTGAGATGACCAGAAGCATATCTTCGAGAAAATCGCACTTGGAGAACCTATGCTACCCGTTACAAAAATATCCCCAATGTGATTTGTCATGAAATAAGCCAATCATAAAAATGAGGTTCTTACAAATATCTCATTAGATTATGGTAGAGCCTATTTATGACAGCAATTCTAATGAGACATTATTTAATCAATTTCCACAATCTAATGAGATATTGTATATGATATGGATCTCTTCCTCACCTTGTCCTCAGTCCTCACCTAGTTGATACTATTATGTATGCTCCTTATTTGCTAGCTCATTCTTTTGGTAATTTATGTAGTACTTATAAATTTTAGAGATTTTCTTTTTACAATCCAAATTTATCTTTTTACGCTTCATTTCTAAATACACTTCATTCTAAAAACTTAAATGAGTAGTGCTATTGGCACACCCACTACCAAACTATTTATACCCCACTTTTTAAATTATTTAGTATTCTTTTTTTTCCTTTATCGAATTACTTAAAGAGACACACAATTTTTATTAAAAAAAATCTTATACAAAGTAAAACTAATAAAATTATTTCAGTGTTTACTATTTTTGTTTATATTTTCTTTCAGATCTCGATCTCATGTTTATCATGTTTAGTATTTATTAATTTTTTTTGTTTCACATGTTTGTTTTATTTTTCTTCTCAAATTCCAGATCCATGTTTGCTATTTTTTTCTAGGATTATTTTCTTTCAGATCTTCCAGGTATACTATAATTTGTATCGATTCATTAATCATAAGCACAAGAAACAAAACTAGTCCGGATATTCATCTAAAACCAGACTCTCAGTGTGGACAATCTTCAATCCAAACATTCTCACACTCAAGAGACAAAGCAAACTTGGCCAAATTATGAGCCACTCGATTACACCTCCTAGGAACAAATTGCACTTTATCAAAATGGATAGAATCAATAAGCTGCAGAATATCCTCGATCATTACCCCAACACCTGACAGAGGAGAAGACTTGGAGGCAACAACATTAACAACATTCAAGGCATATGATTCCAAAACAATAGGCACTCAAGCACTATACCACATTCCGCAGCAAGATGCAAACCACGCAGCATAGTCAGAGCTTCCGCAACCAAGTGGGGACACCAGAATTCAGAACTCGAGCACATGAAGCCATCGCAATATTATCAGTCCCAATTTGCTTGTTTTCATCTTCACTTGTATTATTAAACTACTCTGTGTTTGATAAACCAATGATATTTTTGTCCACGCAATAGTTTAATGTTATTTAAAAAAAAGGTAACGAAATCACACAAGAATCGCAAACAAGAAAACCTAATCTCTGAAAACGAAATCACATCAAAACTCTAACTCAATCGCTCAAAAAAATCATCAGACAATTAATATCACACTCAGAATCTACCACCAACAATCCAATCAACTACAGGAAAAAAATGAATTTAATAAAGATGGTTTTACCCTGAAATAAGAAGAAAAACAAATCATGCAAAGGGATGTGAGAAAACTATATATATAGATTAGAGATAAAGTGTATTTTTATTTTTATTTTTTGAAAAAGAAATGGGTTGTATTAAGTTTGAATAATAAGTAAAAGGGTAGTCCTGGAAATAAATCAAAAAAATAATAAAACCATTTAATTTTATATAATTAAATCAAAATTTTAAAAAGTTGGGTATAAATAGTTCTGTAGTGGGAATGCCAATAGAGGAAATAGGGGTTTTTGGCACTTTTTTGGGTTGGTGTTGCAAGAGGGGCACCACTTTAATAACTTATGTTTAAAAGGCACCAAAGTAAGTGACTTCCAAAAATACCCTTACTTTACACATTTTGAAATTATATCTCTGTCTTCACTTTAATTTTCTCTTATTTCCTATGTTGTTGACCGAAATTCTCTCTCTCCTATTTCCTATGTTGTTGAATGAAACTTACCTTTCTCTCTCTAACTTTAAAAGCTCTGTAAACCTACAGATCTAACTACATCTCCAAGACTCCAACTTCTCAAAGTTCATCTTCTTCTCCAACACAGAAGTTCATCTTCGTCTCCAGCTCGTAAGAAGTTCATCTCTGTCGACTTTTGTAGTCATTGAAGTTCGTTTGTGTACAAATCAAGGTAATCCCATTTCTTTCATTGTTAAAGCTGTTGAGGTAGTCAGGTTGAGTTGCAGTATGAAAAATTCAAAAGTCTCGGAAACTATCTCCAAATGTCTCAGATACTTTGTTAACATGTTCCGAGTCTTTTGTTAACATGTTCTGAGACTTTTGGACACATTTCCGAAACTTTTGAACATGGTTTTTTATTAAAAAAAATCAGCTATAAGTTTCCGAGACTTTCATTTATATGTCCGAGACTTTTGTCTAATATATCCGAGACTTTTCAAACGGCTCCGAGACTTTGGTTCTACATGTTCCGAGACTTTTGAATCAGCTATAATTTTTCGAGACTTTCATTAATATGTCCGAGACTTTGGTTTAATATGTTGGACATTGTTTTCAAAAGTCTCGGAAAGCTTGATCCTCCGAAACTTTTAATTGATACTCCGAGACTTTAATCTTCTTTTCTTTGGTTGCCTATATCTGTTTCCACTGTAACTCTCATTGTGTGAATTTTGTTATTCACCAACCGATATAGTGAGTGATCTTAGAGAAGGTATAACCACACTATAAATTTTCTGAGTTCACTCATTTTGTCGGTTGTGAATGTATAAGTTTTTTCAAAGGTCTTGGACATTGTTGTCAAAAGCCTCATACATTGTTGTCAAAAGTCTCAGAAATTGTTTTAAAAAAGTCTCGGACATTGTTTTAAGAAGTCTCAGAAAGTTTTCACAAAGTATCGGAACATGTATAAATCTGAGACTTTGGGTAAACCCTCCGAGACTTTGGAAAAGTTTCCGAGACCTATTAGCCATATTCTGAGACCTTTCATTTCTGAGACTAGTCAAACTGCTCTGAGACTTTGGTTTAATATGTTCCGAGACTTTAATCTTCTTTGGTTGCCTATATTTGTTTCCACTATGCCTCTGGCTCATTGTGTGAATTTTGTTATTCACTAACTGATATGGTGAGTGATCTTAGAGAAGGTATAACCACACTATACCTTCTATGAGTTCACTCATTTTTTCGGTTTTGAATGTATGACAAAATTCATTCAATGAGAGGGAACCAAACCAAAGAAGAAGCTTGAGATAACAAGTTTTTTCAAAAGTCACAGACATTGTTGTCAAAAGTCTTGAACATTGTTTTAAAAAGTCTTAGACATTGTTTTAAGAAGTCACGGAAAGTTTTCACAAAGTCTCAGAACATGTATAAATCCGAGACTTTGGGAAAACCATCCGAGACTTTGGAAAAGTTTCTGAAACCTATTAACCATAAATCCCAGACCTTTCATTTAAATTATATGTCCGAGACTTGTCAAACCGCTCTGAGACTTTGGTTTAATATGTTCCAAGACTTATATTAATGTGTTTGAGACTTTGGTTTTATATGTTCTCAAACTTTAATCTTCTTTGGTTGCCTATATCTGTTTCCACTGTGCTTAAGGCTCATTGTGTGAATTTTGTTATTCACCAACCGATATGTTGAATGATCTTAGAAAATGTATAACCACACTATACCTTCTCTAATTTCACTCATCTTTTCGGTTGTGAATGTATAACAAAATTCATTCAATGAGAGGGAACCAAACCAAAGAAGAAGCCTGAGATAACAAGTTTTTTCAAAGGTCTCGGATAGTATATCAAAAGTGATCTAAGTATATATATTTCAAGTATAGCTTGGTTGATTGCTGCAATGTTTGTAAGATTAATTGCATTGGAAAAGTTTAAAAGTCGTCTTGGTTTGGTTATTTTGATCAAGATTTGATCAAAATAACCCAAACAAGACGGCTTTAAACCTGCATGATTGTCCAATGCAATTAATTACAAAAGTCTCGGAACTTTGCATGCATGGATCCATGATCCTCTGTTGCTTTCCAAAGACAAAATATATTGAAATATTTCAAGCATATATAGTGAAATCCCATTGGCTCATAACAGTCTCCGAGACTTTAGTTTAATTTTCCGAGACTTATTAACAATTGTCCGAGACTTATTAACGATTTTTCGAGACTTATTAACAATATTTTGAGACATATTAATCATTTTCCGAGACTTGTTGCATGAAACCAACTTTAGGTTTTTACATGCAAATGGATCGGGTTAGAATAGTTATATCCTATAACGGTCGATAGGAGCAACTAGTAGACGGAAGCCATAGGTTTGTTGGCTTCGATAATCAGGGATTATACGTGTCCAAGAATATGACTTTTGAAGAGCGTTGGTGCGTGTGCAGTCCATTGTGATAAATGATCCAAACAAATATAATATTGATCTACAGTCAATATCAATTGTTCATGGCACTACATGTCGCACATTTATAAAGAACGACGATGATATTCATTTTATGCTAGGGGAAGATAGGGTGATTCGTCAAGTATGTGTCAGCCAAATTGAAAGGAGATGTGGAGGTGCGATGGGTGATGACATCCCTCTGGATGGAAATCCCCAATAATATTCATCTGTCAGTGGTAGTAACCAAATGTTCACACAACGGAGTGGGTCGTATAATGGTGGAAATTCCTAAAGTCCAGCAGTTGACCTTGCAATTGATGTTGAACCTCATTTTAAAGATTACATTGGCCGTCAATATGAGGTGAATGTAGAGCTGAATGTAGAGCCCAATTATGATCATGTAGATGACTGTCCCCATGGTAGTGCACCGGATATGCCGGGGACATCCCATGTCCCGGAAAATGTTAATCTCTCAGCTTTCGATAATCAATCAACTTGGGTTATTCCCGGACCATCAGCGTATTCATTTGGTCAAGTGAACAACACCATGAGATCACGTGAACCCAACACATTGATTTACAAAGGTCAATTTTTTCCAAAAAAAAAAACAATTTAAATAGGTTAGTATGTCTTCATGCAATGAGGGAGAACTTTGAATGGAATGTGAAAAGGTCTAACAAGTTGGTTCTATATTTGGTGTGCAAGATTGACAACTGTAAGTGGAAATTAAGAGCAGTGAGGAGAGATGAAGGCACATACTTTGAAATGAGAAGTTTTGAAAGTGAACACAGTTGTCCCTTGGAGGAGGTCCACTAGCGCCATTGACAGGCTAGTGCGGTCATAATTGGTGAAGCAATAGCCACTAGACTCCAACATCTCGATGGTTGTCTAATGCGACCTAAAGACATAATTACGGATATGAAAATAATGTTTGGCATCCAAGTTATGTACAGTAAGGCTCACGCTACCTTGAGTTATGCATTGGCATTGACCTATGAATCGTATGAAGAAACGTTCCAACATCTGCCATCTTTTGGTTATGTTCTGGAACAATAAAATCCTGGCACAGTCACAGAGTTGCAGTGCACGAAGGACAATAATTTTGGTATTTCTTCATGGCGTTGGGGGCTTTAATTAAAGGTTTCCGGCAGTGTATGCGTCCTGTGATTGCTGCTGACGGTACCTTTCCTAAAAGGGAGATGTATGGGTGCAATGTTTATGGCAACAACACAAGATGGCAATGAACAAGCATATCCAATAGCTTTTGATTATAGGGACTCAAAAAATAACGCTTCTTGGGAGTGGTTTTTGGATAGCTTGAAGGGGGCCCTCGGTCATATTAATGATTTGGTTTTCATTTCGATCGACATGCAATCATAGAAGCCGGGATAGCTAGCATCTTCCCATATGCAACCCATACTATATGTGTTTGGCACTTTTCTGAAAATAGTAGGAAACGTTTCCATAGAAAGGATGTAGCACATATAATGTTTGTTGCAGCGAAAATCATACCGAGAATTGAAATATAACTAGCACATTGAGGAGTTACGTAACCTGCACCAGAATGCATACGATTATGTTGTCAATGTCGGGCCAAAAAAGTGGTCTCGTGTCCATTATCCCCAACGAAGGTATAGGTTGATGACAACCAATACTGCCGAGTGCCTGAACTCATGCTTGAGATTTGCACGAAAACTGCCAATGTTGACTTTGGCTAAGTTCATAAGCGATATGTTGCAACGTTGATATTACGACCGCCATTAAGCTGCACAGTCCATGCATCACCAACTAACTGACAATGCACAGTTGAAAATCTCGAAACGTATTGAGAAGTGTAGTTACATGACCGTAACTCATTTTGATTAGAACATATTCTTGGTAAAATTGAAAGGAGATCAGTGGATGGTTAACTTGTTGCAAAAGACTTGCACATGTAAGAAATTCCATATGGATTATCTACCATGTTCTCATGCACTTACAGCAGCTAGGTAAGTTGACTTGTGTGAAGTATTATGTTGTTTCTCATATTTTGCTATGAATTTAACATGTTTTGTTCCATTATTTCAGGGATCGAAACTTGGATTACACTTCCACATGAGCAGACTACTACAAGAGGGAAACACTTGTGGACACATATTCAGTGCCTATCATGCAGGTGGGGCATCCTAATACTTGGGCAATGCATGAAGACATAAGACAGCATGTGGCAATACCTCCAAAATCAAAAAAGGATAAACAACAAGCTGGTCCGGGTCGCCCACAAGAGAATCGATTTCCTTCCGTATCAGAGAGGACATCCGTACAGAAGTGTAGAAGATGTGGACTAACCAGACACAATAATAGGCGGTGTACTAACCCTTCGGTGCTTCCAGGCAGCAGTACCCAACCAGTCCTTGACCAACATCGTCACAAGTGTAGCATGTACCACCAAGTCGGGCACAACAAACAAACATGCCCGACCAAGGAGACAGAAATCCAAGGACCCAGTAATCCAAAATGAATGAAGACTTTTATCTTATTTGTAAAGAGAAATTCTATCATGAAAATGATGTAACTTTATTTACATATACTTGGTAATTGACATATTTTTCATGATTATTAAATTAATGCATGTATGTTGGCTGAATTGAAAACAGAGAGATTGGGATTGTTCCAGTAAGTTTTGGTTACACTTGTGGATTTTTTCATTTATACGTTCCGAGACTATTGTTTATATGTTTCGAGACTTTTGGTTTAATATGTTCCGAGACTTTTGTTTATATGTTCCGAGACTTTTGCTTTAATACGTTCCCAGACTTTTGCTTTAATATGTCTGAGACTTTTACTTTAATATGTTCCGAGACTTTTGTTTATATGTTCCGAGACTTTTGGTTTAATGTGTTCCGAGACATTTGTTTATATGATCTGAGACTTTTCATTAACATGTCCTAGACTTTTCGTTAACATGTCTGAGACTTTTATGTTGCAACCAAGGTACAGTATGTACATCCAAAAATTGATTCCAAATATGTACATCCAAAAAATGATTACAAATATGTACATCCAAGAAAACTATTACAAATATGTACAAATTAAAAAATTTTGTGAAATAGTGTTCACTTGATGCAAGCCTTGGAGTTATAGAAAACTTCAACGGCCATCTTCAAGCATCTTCGCTCCATCTGTTCATATTTCCACTCAAACTTCTTCTTGCTAGTCGTTGTGTGCTCGATCAACAATAGCGTATGGGGACCATAATTACCCCTATTCAAAAAACAAAAAAAAACACAACAAATGTGAGTTCAATTAAATCAACAATGTGATTTTTAAAACAATGAACAATATGATTTCACTTTAACTTACCCCCTTGATTGTTGTGGCACATTAGATTTCGGTATTATGGCCATATAGAATTGTTCCGCCACCACAGTACAGAGTGGATGTTCACTCGTTCTATTCGTATAAAATCCGACCTATGATAGCATCGATGGTAAAAACCACCGTAAGCAGGCAACATGTTTGTTCCTATGCTCAATTAGAACCTGCTACATGTATGGATCATAAAGGTGGATCGTTCGGCGAACGAGATCAATATAGGTCATAATCCAATGATACCCACCGACGTTGCACGGCACCAAAAGCTACAATGCAATATAAAGTAATGTAAGATACGTTGAAATATAAAATCGAATATGAAAATACACAAAGTGTGTCTAATACAACCTATAGGGGGGGTGAATAGGTATTAGTTGATTTATTACCAACTTTTCGACTTAATCAATTTTAATAATCCTACTCCATAATAGCAATCAATCAATCCAACATAAATATGCGGAAAACAATAAAAACACAAGGATTGATTTACGTGAGAAACCCTCCAACTGGGCAAAACTCACGGGCTATCCTTCTAGCCACATACGGTCCTCAAATCCACTATTTGAACGAAAGTTTACAACCTAGGTTGACCTCAAGTCACACCTACTTGGTCACTAACCCTTTCACTCTACCCAACGGGCCTTTAATAGTGATTCTTGACCACAAGCTTGTGCACTAACTCACTTAGTCACAAAGCTTAACAATCAATGAAGAGGTTAAACAACCTATGTGAATATATAAAAGATATTCAAACATGCAATTAATGCTAGGCAACAATAAATGCTTATCTAAGGATTTAAAGATGTCAATAAATGCAAATCCTAGATATCAATATCTAAATGCAAATGCATGAAGATTTAGCTAGAAGGGTAAAATCGTCCTAAATGCTAGCTATTAATGAACAAGGCTCTCAACCAACACACAACAACTCAATCATGTTATAAATGCCAATAAACATAAAGATATGCAATAAAATCACATAAAAGAGCTAACCCTAGGCAAACAAGAACATAAATAAATACAAAGAGATTTAGGGCATGTTCAAGTTACCTAGTCAATGAAAGCAAGAAGAAACCATGATGAGATAATGCTTGAAGAGGTTAGATGCACATGGATTTGTGTTTTGGTTGAGTAAAGATGAGTTCTTGGGAGTTTCTCTCTCTAAGGGAAGCTTGGCCTATCAAAAATGGCTTCTTGAACTCATAAAAACGAGCAAGGAAGAAGATAGAGCATATATAAGGGAGCCCTAGTTGAAACAGCGTCGTTTTGAACTTAGGGCACAAAATCCCGTCAATACCGCTAGATGGACCGCGTCGCAGGCAAGTGTCCAGACCGCGGTACACACAGCAGTGCACCGTCTGGACAACAACGCGGTGCAGGGCGCTGTGCATGTAGGTGCACAGGCCGCGGTATGGGCAACAGAGGCTTACTGGACAACACCGCGACTTGGGTCGCTTTGCGTGCAAGTGCACAGGAAGCGGTACAGGGAGCATGACCCTGCTGAGGTATACCGCTCTGTATGCCGCGGTGCAAGCATGTCTTGCCAAGCGGTCTAGGCCGCGCTAAGAGAAGAAATTCTCTTTTCTAGGCAAACTCAACACACTAAGAGATGTGCAAAATGTGCAAGTGTGGAGTGTGAAAAGAGGCATACAATACATCATTCAATAACATGAAGATAAGAACAATAATGCATGCAAGTGAGTGTGTGCAACTAGATCTCTTCAAAGAAAGTTAAGCTAGTGAGATACCTTTGAAGTGCTCTTTGAGAGAGATGGTATCCTTGAAGCTTGATCACACTCACGAGGCCTAAATTACCCTTACAAAGAATAATCCCCAATGTGGTTTTTCAACGAAATAAGCCAATCAAAATATGAGGAACTTACAGAATAAACAATTACAATGGAAATACACTCACCGTGTTAACCTCGTGCCATGGCTGATATCCAAGGGTTTCTAAGTCCGCGGGCCTAAATAAGAGCGTCCTCGTCCCAAGTGTGAGTCAGCACGGGCCATGTTTCTGATGGTGTGTCGACATCACTGATCCTACTCACCCAGGCGAGGTACATATATGTATGTTGAACAATTAACCATATAAACATCTGAGACTATTGTAACCATATAACAATTAACAATATAAACATCTGAGGCTTTTGTAACCATATAACAATTAACAAAAAACTTACATAGAATTGTGAATCATTAATCTCTACGCTCTGACTGTAGACCTCGGGAAAAGCACGTTAGCGCTTCCGCACGATCTGCAAATATACATCCATATGGTGACAGACAAAAGGAACCAAACCTAACATTAAGATAAATTCGTAAAAATAATAAAAAATGAACCAATGTATCAATACATACCGTGTCATCCAACTTCGTATGGTTGGTTTCGAAGTCTTCGAAACAACAGACTCCGACCTCATTGTCCATATGCACATCGCGCATGTTACATTCAAGAAGAATACACATTAAACCTAAGAAGTCATTATGAAAAATCTAGGAAAATATTACCAAATATTATTCATTTGCCAACCTTGCCATTCTGTCCTTCTTAAACTACGTGTACGCGTCCAGTTGTTCCTAATCAACTACAAAACCAAGGTGCAATTTGTAGGCCACAACCTTAGACCTCTTCCACCTATATGGGCCAGTGTAAGGTGTAGTCATCTACCAACCGCGTTTGCGCACCCACAATGGTCGGCCAATCTGCGGACTAGGTTCTGCTGGCCCCCCACTACCTAAAGCCCTGTAACATAGGTGTAGTCTCTGAAATGACAACAGCAAGGAAAAAGACTTGCAGAGCATAGCACTCTCTAAATCTGCAGTGTCTGCTAAAACTCTGTGCACCAACATCTTGCACGGCTGCATCATCAACCTACGGAGTAGTCTCCTTCTGGAACATAGCTGCTACAGTGTCCTAATGGGTAGTGAGAGCAGGTACTGAATCCATGAGGGATAAAGCTACAGTCTCCTCATCTGCAATTCACAACCATGCAAAATTTAGGTCAGGAAATTTTTCCCATTAAGTTTTGGAAGAAATAAAGTCTCGGTAAGAATGTAAAAATTCTCGTAACGCATTACAAAAGTCTCGGAATGAATTATAAAAGTCTCGAACACTATAGCCTATTCAAAAGTCTCGGATAAAAATCTCAAAAAGTGGGACAAAAGTCTCAGAAAATGGGACAAAAGTCTCGCACAAGTTAACAAGAGTCTCGGACAGTCAATCCATACAGTAATTTTGTTCCACTGTCCGAGACTTTTGTAACAATATCCGAGACTTTTGTAACACTATCTAAGACTTTTGTAACAAAGTCCAAGACTTTTTTCCGGGTCTTTTGAATACGCTATAGGGTCCGAGTCTTTGGTATAAGCGTTCCGAGACTTTGTAATGCGTTCAGAGACTTTGAAGAAACGTTCCGAGACTTTTGTAATTCAATCCATACCTGTCCTTGTGGTGGGTTGGACAGCTGTCTCTGTGGTCTCATGCTGACCTGTCCCTGTGGGTTGTACAGCTGCAGTGACACTCTGTGTGTCTATGTCCTGCTGAGCCGTCACCCCTGTAGCCTCGGAAACCCTCGACTCATCCGTATGCATCAAGGTAGATGTGGGCTTCCTCTGAAGTGTACGAATCATACCGACTAACTCCCGGTGTTGCTCCTGTCTCTCCTTATCACTCTTGCAGACCTCCTCCCGTAATTCCCGTACGGCGTCCATGACTTCTGTATAGACGTTCCCAAAGGTCTGAAACTACCTAAAGGAGGAAATCATGCATCAAGGTTAAAATTCAAATTATTATCTGAAATTGACCTAATGCAATAACAATTTATATACCTCTCGTACAGGAGATCATCGGTCATGCGGTGCCTCCAGGTGCATAGGCTGTATAGGTACGGTCATCACCAACCGTGTGACGAGCTCACACGAATCTGACACTGGTCTGCCTGACAGGTGCAGTAGGGACACTACTCGGTGCAGCAACATCAATACTCTGCTACTCGGATGTAAAGGATCTGGATCCAGTCGATGTGCCTATGTCTATGTCTGCCGCGCACAACTCCCTAACATTTTCAGCAAACAATGACATATCCCCCTCCCCCCCCCCCCCCCCCCCCCCCAAGCATAGTCACTGCATCATCAGGATCAGAGTAGAGATTGCCAACCTCGTCTATCCCCTGGTAGTAGCTTATACCTATCTCCGCTTCTGTGGCGGTCAGTTCTGCTTCCGCGTACATCTGAAATATTATCATAAAATAAAACTTGACATCAGAAACTTGGAATGAGAATTATATTCAGAAGTGTACTAGCTAGATTATTACCTTTGCGTCGAAAATATTATCCAATTTCTCCCCCCTCGATCGCTTAGTCAACTCCAAATTCATAATACGCGGGAAGAGCTGTTCAACTGCCCTGGGAGTCGCGAATTGCGTGGCAAGGGTTGGAATAGCTTTAAAGGCAAAAACTTACAAAAAAAATCCAACGGAAATATGATTAGTTAGTTGGAAAATATAACAACTCAATAATTGAATTATTAGCGGACGATTACGGTTCAAAGGCTCACCAGTAGCGCGTATGCGAACCCAAAAATGTTATATCTCTGCGACCTTTTGAGAATTGCCCTTTTAACAGAACTATGGAGTATTTGTACACATGCAAACCCCACGGGAATGCATTGAATGCCTCCAAGTCATCAACAAGGCGCAACTGCCATATAGGGACTGAAGCTCTCTCCTTGCTCCAATCAAAACACAAAACACAATTCAACTTGTAAAGAAGACATAGCTTCACTGCATCGAATTGCTCTGTCCATTGACCCTGTTCAATCATTGATTAAAGTTTAGCAAAAATGACCGCATCTCGACCACCGAAGTACCTGTGGTGTATGCCATTCTGGACATCCTCATATAGCTCCATGTCTGGGATGGCTTCGAACTTCAACCTGGTGATCAAACAAAACTCCACCTTAGAAAACCGGAAGCTACGCGGACCCAACATAAACCTCATCTCATCACTGGGTCTGTCGTGGTGTAACTCACGCAATAGTAACTGATGCGCAATACCACCGGAAAACTGCATTCCTCGATGCATATGTTGAAAATGGCCAAAACATGACTCCTGATACATCGCTCACTCTTCAGCCGCATTTTCCATTATTCGATCAAGTGCCTCATCAATTAATTGGACGTTTTCTATATGGTTGTGGTGAGTAATTTTGGCGTCATACCAATCGGCCAGGGGAGTTTTTAAACTGGACCTCAAATTCCTCGTATTCCTCATCTACAATTCACAACCATACTAATTTAGGTCAAGAAAATTTAATAATTAAGTCTCGGAACAATATAACAAAGTCTCTGTAAGCAATACAGAAGTCTCGGAACGCTTTACAAAAGTCTCGGAATGCATTACAAAAATCTCGGGCTTATACAAAAGTCTCGGAACGCTTATACAAAAGTCTCGGAACATGTTATAAAAGTCTCGGAACATGTTATAAAAGACTCGGACACTATAGCTTATTTAAAAGACTAGGACACTATAGCTTATTTAAAAGTCTCGGACAAAAGTCTCGAAAATCTTATACAAAAGTCTCGGGACCTGTTATAAAAGTCTCGGACACTATAACATAATCAAAAGTCTCGGACACTATAATCTCGAAAATCTTATAAAAAAGTCTCGGAACCTGTTATAAAAGTCTCGGACACTATTGCTTTTACAGAAGTCTCGGACAGTGTTATTAAAGCTTTATTGATCCGAGACTTTTGTAAGACTGTCTGAAACTTTTAACATGCTCCGAGACTTTACTAACCTATTTACTATTCTTCATCTTACTGTTCATTGTCTTCCTTAATCTAACTCTAGAAACCAGAAACCGCTTCTAAAACTAAAAACCCAATTAACAAGATCTAACATTGGAAAAATACAAAACGAATGTATAACCCAACAAAACACAATCAAATGGGTATTCAAAATCAAATCGTTGAAGTTACATACATTGTTTTTGATCGAAATCGGAATCGAAATGAAAATGGAAAAAAAAGAAAAAAAAAACCATCGCTGTCTATTGTCGAAATCCGGTTGTTTGGATGCTCTGAACCGTCAAGTAACTTTTCTCTCTACTCTTTCAATAAAATGAAAAGAAAAACTAAAAGTGAAACATAAGTTTTCAAAATAGATGACGTGGAAGTAATTTTAGAGGCATTTTTATCCATTCACCATAATAGGTGCCTTTTAAACATAACTTATTAAAACGGTGATAGTCTTCAAATGGACCCTTAAAAAGGAGCTAGAAAATTTTTGGACTCAGTGCCAATAGCACCACTCATCTTAATTTTAAATAATTCTAAAGACACTTATTTTATTCCAAAACTATCTTTTTTACCTATTAACATCCCTCTTTTGAACACTCCCATCATAAAAATTTATTTCAATTATTTTTTATCAAATACTGTAATTTACAAGGTTTTTTTTTTAATCTTTGCCATTTTGCATTGGAGTTTGAAGAATCATCTCTTTTTTTGGTCAAACAACTCCAAACTTATTTCAATTATTTTTTATTATATACCGTACTGGCAGCTTTTGGCGAGACAAATTGATAACCCCAATTCCAAATGCCAATGTCTATGAATATAAGCTGTCAATTTCTTGTCTTTTTCAACATTCCAAATCTGTTAAAAAAATTAAAATTATTGGTTGTATATTAAAAAATTTGTAAAAATCATCACTTTAAAAAAAAATTTGTTAGTTTCTTGTTGTAAATCATTATTATAATTTTGGAATCAAATAAAAATTTAATCATATTAAAAAAATTGTTTTAAGATTTGTAAAATGCAGAAAGATAAAAAAAATTGTTTGTTTTATAGTGTATTTAGAAATTTTTTATCCTTTTAAATAATTTTAATTAGAATAAAATTGTTATATAATAAAATTTCCTTTTAAATAATTTTAATTAGGATAAAATTGTCATATAATAAAAAAATATAGAGACATGAAATATATTTAATGGATTACCAATAGCATCATTCTAAATTTTAATCTAATATAGCCAATAGCATCAATCTAAATTTTAATCAAGTAGCATTTGGACTTATAGGAGGCAGAGAAACTTGCTCACCCTTCTGACAAGGAAAAAGAAGACGTTTTTGGATACACAACTAGAGAACTATTCACTAAGAATCACGAAATTTTGGTTGAGCAGGCAGTGAAATGGATGAAAGATACATCAAATTCCTGCATGGTTGTGACAATCCTTGTTGCTACTGAAGTGTGTTGCTGCAGCTTTCACAGTACCTGGAGGCAACAGCAATGGCTATCCTATTTTCTTAGGAAAAAATACATTTTTGGTGTTCATGATTTCAGATGCACTGTCCCTTTTTTCAGCTTTGACCTCTATTCTAATGTTTTTATCCATCTTGACTGCTCGTTATGCAGAAGAGGAATTCCTCATGAAACTTCCTTTGAAATTGCTGATATGCCTTGTGTTGGTTAAAGGTGATAAGGAAGCACTTGTCTAATATTCACAACATAACAAATAACGTTTACTAGCAGAAAAATAAGATAAGAAAATCCAATCACACAGCATAAGATTTACTTGGAAAACCCAAAACAGGGAAAGACCACAACCGTCATAACGACAAGAGAAAAATATCACTATGTAAAACATTGTTATATAGAAAAATATCACTATATAAAACATTGTTATAACTACACAATTTTAATATTCTTTCTCTAACTCCAAACCCAATTACAATCGAACATTAGCTCAAGCTCACAACGAGTTTACACCCTAGCTCTCAACTCAGAGCGCTCTCCAAGTCCCTCATGAGTACACCCCCTATATATAGTCTTCCCAATTTTTTTCTCAAAATCTTTCCCAAATTGATGTAGCACGTGAATTGTCAATATTCTTGAAATTATGAGATTATGTAGTGAGTGATATGATATTGACAACCCATGTGCCACATCAACCTAGGAAAGATTTTGAAAAAAAAAATTAAAAAACCTAGCATTACACTTGTGCATCCCGCAACACGGTAGGGTAGCCGACTCTCTACATTATCAAATCTCTAGAAGCTCTTAAATATTATAAGTCAAGAGTTGGGATGTCAATGGTACGGGTCGAGAGCGGATTTTTCATTACCATTCTCAATCCCAATTTATATAAGTAATATCATCCCTAATGAATACCCGCCTTAAAATAAACGGTGCAGATACGGCATTCCCCATTAGGGGATCGGTTCCTTGCCCTATACCATCTCCATCTCATTAATGTATTTTTTTAATGGTTTTTTAATAGAGATCATATCAAAATTATATATACATGAATATTGGATGACGTTATTCAACATATATATCCTCAGTGTGTACTGATATAAAATACATCAGTGCATTGCATGTGGACCATAGATTATGGATAAACACTAACAAGTGCATACAGACTCGGTCAAAGCAATTGAATCTAATGGTCTACATGCAACGCACTGATACAGTGCGTACTGAGATGAAAATTTTCATATATATATATAGGGGAAATGGTGAGAAATGTCACTTTTTTGTCTCGCTGTTGCACCAACGTCACCGGTTTAATAACTTATGTTTAAAAGTCACCTATTTTGGTGAACTACCAAAATTGCCCTTAAATAATCAATTTTTAATTGTCTCTGTACTTTCATCTCCACACTTGAAACACTGAAGGCAGGAACTCCTCTCTTTCTCTCTCTACAATAAATTTCAAAACTACTCAACGTTCTTCAGTAAGCACAACAAGGTAATATGTTTGTCTGAAATACTGTTTTGTATCCTTCATTTTTAAAAAACATTCCTTTTGTAAACATGAAACTGGTTTTGTCAATATTGAATCTGTGAAATTTGAATCTCAGATGCTGTTAATAAAAAGCTCGGAGCCTGTTTGAAAAAGCTCGGAGCCTTTGAAAGTGCTCGGAGCCTGTTTGAAAAAGCTCGGACACTGTTTCAAAAAGCTCGGAGCCTGTTTCAAAAAGCTCGGAGCCTGTTTGAAAAAGCTCGAGCCTTTGGACAAAAGGCTCGAGCCTTTAGAAAACAAGCTCGGAGACTTGAAAAAAGCTCGAAACTTTGTAAAATAGCTCGAGCCTTTAAAAAACAAGCTCGGGACTTTGTAAAAAAGCTCGGGACTTTTGTAAAATAGCTCGAGCCTTTAGAAAACAAGCTCGGGACTTTGTAAAAACGCTCGGGACTTTGTAAAAAAGCTCGGGACTTTGTAAAAACGCTCGGGACTTTGTAAAAAAGCTCGGGACTTTGTAAAATAGCTCGGGACTTTGTAAAATAGCTTTTTCCGAGCTTTTTCATAAAAGCTCCGAGCTTTTTCATAAAAGCTCCGAGATTTTTCATAAAAGCTCCGAGCTTTTTCATCCGAGCTTTTTCATGAACTGCCCGAGATTTTTCATGAATTGATCTGCCCGAGCTTTTTGCATAAGGCTCCGAGCTTTTTCCGAGCTTTTTCATGAAAGCTCCTAGCTTTTTTATCCGAGTTTTTTTATGAACTGTCCGAGATTTTTCATGAATTGCTCGGCCCGAGCTTTTTCCATAAGGCTCCGAGCTTTTTCATAAAAGCTCCGAGCTTTTTCATGAACTAAAAAAAAAAGCTCTGGGGGCGCTGCCCCCTGCCCCCCCGCGAGCTGACCGGGCAGCTCGACCACCGTGAGCTCGGCGGGGAGCTCGACCCCCGAATGGGTCTGCATAACGCCACTCCGTCACCGTTAAAGTGATTGCCTGAGTTTCAACCGGACTTTCTCTCTCTACTTCACAACTTTGTCACTGTAAACTGAATGAAAGAAAGCTGATGTGGAACAACAATTGAGGGTATTTTTGTCCGTTCACCATAATAGGTGCCTTTTAAACATAAATTATTAAAGCAGTGACATTGTTGAAATACCACCTCCAAAAAGTGCTATTTATTTTTTGACCCCTATATATATATATATAACGGGTACGGGGATGGATCGGGGCGGGGATTAAAAATCCGAAAAAATGACCACTTACTACAATATAAATGGTAGGCACTAAACCCAACCCTAACGGGATGGATACCCGGACCAATAGGTAATTTTGACATTCTTAGTCGACAGGAGAAAAATCCATTTAAAAAGAAAAAAGAAAAGACAACCAAATGTAATGACATATATAAAAGATTCTTGGTCAATAAGAGAAACTCATGTCTTTAACATTTCAAAAACAGTGTGAGAGCCTACAGAAAGAGATGACAGAAACTGTTTGTATCACAGGATATCATGACGAAATATGGAAATATGTTCCTCTGCCGTCTAGTACAAGGGCATGACCATTCCAAGTTCGAACCTGAGTACAATGGCACCAACTTGCACCATGTTCAACAAATCTGATGCCCAACTAGTCTTTCAACCAAATGTTGTGATGAGGAAACCCTTATAAATACTCATGAACTTGGCCACAAATGCTGCAAAAAATTTATCAACAGACTTATCATTAAAAAGCAGGTTGCTCCACCTAAAAAAGGCAATTCATTCATCTCAGTAGTGTTACAAATATCGGAATTCTAAATCTATATGAAATTCTTTTTAATTAAAAACGTGATTGAGAGTTAGAGATAGACAATATAAAAAAAATAATAATAAAAAAATAAATAAAATAAAAAAAGGGGTGTGGCCAAAAAGAGTTGAAAAAGAAAAAAAAAAGGTTTTTATTTTTATTTTTTCAGTCATGGTGGCCGAACTCCACACATAAGAAACAAGAGTTGTTTTTGCATGTGTTTCTTATACCTCCATTCAACCTCCTGAAGCCCGTTATATAAGAGAAAGACTGTTGCTCACCAATGAGCAAATATTTACATAGAAAGAGATAATCACTCGTTAAATCTTTTGTATACTTTTTAAAAGCGTTTCAAAATCAATTGAATGGCACCCTAGGACAGTATAATAAAACAATAATTAATGAGATTTCTTATAGTTTTTGTAAGAGGTTTTGGTAAGAGAAGCTTTTCACATAGCATCAGGAATGTGGGAATGTACAAAAGATAATATACTATTAACTCCATTACAATAGATAAGGTTTGCTACAGCAGTTACCAGAACTTGGTGTAATAGAACAAATTGAAGATCAGAAAAAGTGACCAGACAAACAGAATAAAAATTGCAACAGTATCTACATATGTTACAGTTAGCCTATACATGCAAATCTTTTTTTAATAAATATTGCAATGGCATTTCACTAATATTTTTGGTTTTGGAGAAGTAATATCAATTATTATTATGATTGTTATTTTTTTAATCCCCACAACATAGATATTAGATTGGCACATTCTTAACATTATTTAAAAATGTAGGAACCTCTAGGACGGTTGCACTCTTCCAGGTAATCATCTATTTCCATCTAGAAGGGGAGAAGTTATTTGGATTGGCTCTCCCTCTTTCATCCTAAGTATCGAGGATCTAAAACTGTATATCAAACAAAGTATAAGGTATACCATATATTGTGCTAACTTGTGGAACTGTATGAGTGACTTAAGTGTGATAAAACTATATAAATGAAACAAAGGGTGCACAAATATGCAACAAGGCAATGTGGCTGCTAGCCAGCAGAAAATTATATCTCAACAGATTCCAGAAAGATTATGTACCTTCAAGGTGAAATATGGCTTTTTGTCCAAGACGCATCCTATGTTCCTGTAGAAAAATGATAAGTTCACTGCTAAAAGAGCAATATAAAACAAAGCCAGAGGTAATATTAGCATTGAGGCTAAGTTAGGCCTAGGCAAACACAGAGGCATTGGTAAGCAGAACTACTTTTGGAATACCAATGCCATTTGACTTACATGGCAATTTAGATATAACAGACCCATGGAATTTCACCACTGACATTGAATAGAGGCTTACTTCAATTAAAGGCAGCAAGTAAAGCATAAGCATTACAAGGCTAGAAGTCTATAATGTTGATTGCATCTAAGAAACCTAAAATATTAAATCAAATGATATAATATATTTGGCTTACTGCATTTTGTTTTATCTATTTCTTTTGTTTAGAGTTTTTTTATGCCAAGGAAAGAAGAGCTGGTAATTGTAGCGCTAAGAATCAAACGGAGATCAACATATCAATATGAGAAAGATTCTTAAGTTTATAAGTATGCATCACTTATGCATCAAAGACATTGCAGACAGAACAAGCTAGTGCCAACAGATGGGCAGAACACTCCAACGAATAGATACACCAATAAACTAACAATGTAAAGAACAAATACTGATACTTACATAATAAGCAGCCCAATGGCAGATCTCATGCTTTAACTCTGCATCTAATCTCTTTAGTAATTCATACAGAAGCCTCTGAGATAACCAAAGATCAACAAATAATACTTCAACTGAAGGGGGAAATAATAAAGAATGCTGACAACAATCAAATGGGGTTGTCTAACCTTTAATACAATCTCTGGAGGGATACAATTAGTAAGCAGTTCGTACAACTTTCCTCGAACCTGAAACAACCTAAAGCGTGTAAAAAGTTTTTTGATCAGAAAGTTTGAAGCTTGATACACCCAAAAACCACAAGGACATTTGCATTAATGTAAAACATAGATTAAATCCAAAGCCGAGGTCAGAACTTTATTTTGGATATTCTATATCATAACTGATAAACAGGATGTGGTATGCTAATAGCCTACACAAGAAAACCTGGTAGTGGATGGCAGAATGAGTAAAATACTGTCCTAGTTATAATTTGATGGAGTCAGAATAACTCTTCTGGTCCCATTCATCTCACGCAAATTAATGTACCTACGAGGATAGAATTCATACAACAAGAATATGATTGGCAACATATTTAAATTCTATGAACTCTAATGTTGTGATCTAATGAAGTGACATCATTTTTTATAAATACATATTTCAGTTTATAACAATGTCAGGTTGTCAAGAATGAGATGTGATTACCCAGTAATATTTTTGCTTCTGTGCCTAGTTTCTTCTTTTTTGTGAACATTTTATCCATACAACCTTGTACATATTAATAGATAGTCTTGAAAGTCAATGAAGTACACTATATATTACGGTGATTATCTTTTTTCAATAAACAATTATTTGAAAAGCTCAATTATCAACTTAAAATTCTGATCGTAGAAATATTCAATAAATTTTGTACAAAACTTAATTGAAGAAATGAAGCTGAATTTCAGCATGCTTGTATGCCATTATTCATACCACATTGCTTGGGTTCTTGATGATTCATTTTTTTTCCTTCTTTCCTATGTTTCCATTTTTTTAAGTTGGACCATAGACACTAAAAAACGGTAAGTAATAAAATGATATTAACCTCCCTACTGTTCCATTCCCATGATCATCATCACCATACAAATAATTAGTGACTATCAGGCTTATGGTGCAGAGGCCAATGGGCTAAGAAGCATGAATACGGACACGGATACGGGGATACGGGGATACGGCAAATCTCTAAAAACATGAATTACGGCAGGATACATCAATTAAATATATATATATATATATATATATATGAAAACATAATTCATTCAAAATACAATCTCAATAAACATAATAATGTCATAAAACATTAATATATTACAAAAATCCAAATAAAACATAAATAATAACTCATATACTTTTGATTTTGACTTTTGAGAGATGAAGAAAGTAGAAACTCCAGAATCTAAGTAATCAGATATATTTTTAAACAATTTCGATTTTGACCCCAAAGCAATTTTAAATTATAAACTGACCCCGTTTTTTGCAACAACAAAAAATGCAAAACTGCCCAAAACATATCCTTGCCGTATCCGGAAAGTAAAACTTGCCAGAAGTCAACAGACACTCCATTTAGTGTGTCCGCGTGTTGGAGTGTCCGCGTGTGCAACACGTGTCCATGTCAGACACATGTTACCAGGCAAATTTGGAGTGTCTGTGCTTCCTAGCCAGGGTTAAAAATTATATCATATTGCAGATAGCAAGTAGTTCACGTGCAACCCAACTTGTAATATACCATGAAACTTCCTTTTTTCTTTCTTTGAAAAGAAACAAAACTTTTAATTGGCAAAACAGATAATCATAAAACAAAAAATTAATACAAATTGTGATATGCCAGGGGTCCACAACTTTAGAAGCAAAGCTGATTCTATGTCATCCTATTATACAAACTCACACTACATCCGCACTTTTTAAGAACAAACGAAAAGATTTCCAAAATTAACATAATCATCAAGTCATTCTTAAATTCAATAGGCAATTTCATAGTAAGGAGGAAATATATTTTTACTTTTCAGAACAGAAACATAATTATTAAGTGAAAAGTATAATAAATAAACTGTTAATAAAAATATGGAATTCATTAATAATGGACAGTTTTAATGGTTTAGAAATGTCAAAACATTCATTCTACTGTAGAACATTGATATAGTGTAAGATTGTTGATATCTAACCTTTTTGGGCTCTGCTCCTTCATTATGTCAGAAGCTATTTCAGAAACATATTCCTCCCAATCCATAGGGGGGATTGCCTGGTTACTTGTGAAAGGATACCTATAAACATAATAACACATTGCATAGATATCAGGAAGAATGTGATAGCATATTTTCAAGCAGCCCAGTGAAAAGAAGGAGATGAGCTGCATGACACCGTTACTCATTTATAAGAGGCATTATGGATCTTAACTGTTGGACACGGCAAGTTTCAAAAGACAATATAGCCCTCCTTAAGCTCCGATTAGATTTTTCGGATATACGAGCAGCAAATCCAGATGGAAGTTGCAAGCCTTCTTTCTTTCCAATAAACTCCAGCACTTTAACAATCTGAAACAAGTATGAAATACATTATAGGGGAAAAAGAACAAATTTTGTTCTCAAAATTCTTAGTTGGAGTAAATATGGATATTGTGTTCTTAACACTCTATTATCACTTTCTTTGTCATAACTAATGTAATACATTATTATTGTACGGCCAGCGTCAGTCCTACCACTTAAACATGGGTAGGGGTGTTAAAGTGACAATCTCAGACTTCCAGTCTTCAAATGTTTCACATGATAGATTCTACAAATTAAATGCCAGAAAGGTCAACCTGCCTATGATCTAAGAATTATGAGAACACGTGATCTTATACAGACATGAGATTGGGGACAACACATAAATGATAAGAAACATGAATATATCAAAGGCTGGATAGAAAAGGATGGTCACAGCCAAAACCTATATAACAATAATACATTTCCTAAGATATACGAAAAAAAAAAAGAGATATCCAGGATGTTACTTACTGAAAGATTACAATTATTTTAAGCCCCTGTTTCTTACCATGAAATGTGTCGACAACCAATCCATCAAACTCCCCCCACTCACACAAAAATTAATCCTTCACCCAATTCCAAGCAGCATAAGATAGGATGAGTGTGTGTGAGTGTGTATGTTCACTTAAAAGTGTAATATAATTCATATGGCAATCACTTAGCATTCATATGTGTTCAGAAGGCACTGAAATGATCCAGAAACAAATATCATTTTACAAAACAATTAAATCAGATGACAACTTCCTACCTGTTCTTCTGTTGGTGCATTTATTCTCACATTCAAACAACGAGATCGGATGGCTTCGATCACCTTTGAAGAACTGTTGCAGCATAAAATTAGTCGACAAGAAGTACTATATTTCTCCATTGTTCTTCGGAGAGAATGTTGGGCTTCTCTTGAAAGCTTGTCCACCTCATTGAGCACTAACACTGACATAGAACAAGAACAAATTATCAGCACCATATACTCAAACACAGCAACTTGACAGGAAAACAGAGATGGATATGCATAAAAGCTATCATGGTTATCTATTTACAAAGTCAAACTAGAGTATTGAAGGTTATTGAACCCATTACATGCTCCTTTTTATCAAAAAAAATAGAAAGACAAACAGAATCCTTCCAGGTCAGCAAAAGCATAGAAAAATTATGACAAATGTAAAATTCATGAACATCCATGAGGCAAAACAGAATATCATAAAATTGAAAATGAAATTATATTTGTTGAATTAGAGCTTTCTAGAACACCAAGTATTGTCAAACCAAAGGGTGGAAAATCAACTAATACACCTTTTTCAATAAACTTTGAGTGATGAAATATTATATTAGTACTTACTGAAGCAAACCATTTTAATCACTTCAATTTGATTGCAGTTTCTCTTTTTACGATATATTGGGGACCCATGCTCTCTAGCAGAGTCATATCAACAGCTACAACCAGAATAGGAATTTGAATTTTCATATTCATAAAGGCAATACAGGGATGCATTTTAAAGTTATACAAAAAGCTCAATGGCTCCATTAGGTTTTGCTTGGCATTAGGACTTTTACTAGCCTAGTTATGTGTAAAAAAAAATCATAAAGTTACCTTTATATCCTCGCTTTCCCTTCGTGTCAATAGGTCTATTCTTAGCCATCTCTTTAATTATCTCTTGAACTATATACCTGTCCTGAAAGCCTACATCACTAGGACTCAGTTCCACATGGTTGGCGCTCGACAATGTGGTCAGCTCCAGGTCAATAGTTCTACTTCCAGCCTGAAAATGTATCATCATAGAATAATATAATAACATAATTAAAACAACTGGAAATAATAATGACAGGCCCTGTGTGTGTCTTTATAGAAATTATCTCTTTAGGAATATCCTAAATTTATAAGATTAGGACAAGGTTTGTGAACAATTGATTATGCAAAAGCAAATGTATCTAATAACATATAATTAAGGAACTAATCAATTCGTCCTGAAGAGAAAAAGACTATATATACATATGAAACTTTTCTCCTCAGTGCGCACTGATATATATCAGTGTCTTGCATGTGGATCATTAGATTCAATTGCTTTGACTCAGTATGCATGCACTTGTCACTGCTTATCCATAATCTATGGCCCACATGCAATGCACTGATGTATTTTATATCGGTGCGCATTGAGAAGAAAAGGACTATAATATATATAATTTTTTTTAAACATCAAAGATGCAAAAAGAGTACCACACAATTGGGACTTTTTCCTGGATCAGAGCATGAAAGCAAACATAATTTATTCAAGTCAGTTTCCACACAAAAGAGTACCTTATTGTTCTTAAATGCAAGTAAGTTATCTGGTAAAAAAATTCTACAAATACCTAAAGGCTCTAATTCTTCTGATAAAGAAAGAGACATTTTAGACTAAATAATTACATCTCTTTTTTTATAATTTTTTCTATCACATTTATGAAATGTAAACTGAACCCCACAAACACTGATTTAAGTGGGATTAGATTCCAATACCTCTTACACAACAAAAAGAAACCTTACTAACTGAATTAACTACTATCTACCACATCTCCTAAATCTAGAAGATAGATTTGACACTAAATTAACAAGATAAATTTGTCCCAATGTAACCCGTCCAATGATTCTTAGTTATCACTTCATCTTTCATGTATGACCTTACCTATTGGCTATTGCTGCAATGAATGTAATGTAACAACATTTACTTTCCTGTGATGAGCGATTAACAATCTAAAAACAATAAGATGTTGGCTCTGAAACTAATTACCTCAATCAAGAAACACATTCAATTAGAAATCAAAATATGTGCACCGATTTTGCAACAGATCATCACAAAGAAAATAAGTTTTGAACACAATAAAAAGACATAAAACAAGGTGAAGCTTACATCAATTTTCCAAGTCCTATTCTCCACCTTCACCTGCAATCAAATTTATAAATCATTTCTCAGATTCTCACACAACAGTTTCATGATTAAATAACGCAGATAGTTGTATTCCAGAGAAAAACCAACCAATTAAATATTTAGTCTCAGTTCCAACTAAAAATCATCTCAAAATTAAAAAATACAATTTCTTATATTTCATTATGTTTACCTAGTAACCAAACAGGACTACATGTTAATATCATTATTTATTTATTAAATAAATCAACCAGAGGTGAAAATTTTGTTCCTTTACTTTTTCTTTTTCACCTAAATTCGCAGTAACTAAACTAAATTTAGAAGCCAGTAAAAGAATAAAAAATAATATAAAATATCAAGACCCCCAAATTTCAAAGAATGGAGAGAGAGGAACCTTTTCAGCACCGGGACCGAAAACTTGTCGAAGCAAGGCCATGATAAGGGTTTTCTTGCCAGACCCAGATGGGCCATAGAAGAGCAAATGTGGACAATCTTGTTCAGTGACCTGTTGAGAAGAGAATCCCAATTAAAAGGACATAAAAAAAACACAGGAAAAACCCTAGAATTGGGAATTGTGTGTTGAGTGGGCATACCAGTTTCTTGAGATTAAGGGCGATGTCTTGATGGACTATGACCTGGTCTAGGGTTTTGGGTCTGTACTTGTCAACCCACAACATCTTCTTCTTCCTCTGTGCTTTGATTCTCACTCGCTCGCTCGAGACAGACAAACGTAAAGACTATATAGGGAGAGAGACACAGAATAGAAGTGGCGGGAAATAGAAGAGAAATAGGGGAATCACTTTATATATATGTGAAGAAAGGAAGCTACGTACACGTGGCTTCCTTGTAGTTGTAGCACAAAGATGGAATTTTATTTTTCTTTTACGATAAATTATTTATTGATTTTGTCATTGAAAGTATTTGATCATAAGTTACAGAAAGGGTTAATTGCATTAACTACCCTTAGGCCGTGTTTGGTTGGGTGAAATGGATTGGAAAGAAAATCATTCATAATGTGTGATTTGCTAAAATGTAATGGAATAAGAATTCCATTGGAATGTTGATTCCACCATTTTGGTGGAATGAGCTTTCCACCCAAAAACCAATGAAATGTCCATTTCAATTCCAATCTAAAATTGGTATTTCATAAATACCCTCCAATGCCCCAACTCTATTAAAAAATACGCTCCTTTCCAATATATTATTATATTATATATATATAAATATATTATATATATTATTTTTTATATATTATTATTATATATTATGTCATTATAATATATATAATGATATATAGATATATATTATAATATATATATATGTATGTATTATATATTATATTAATATATATTATTATTATATATTATATTTATATTTATATTATATAATATATATATATGTATTATATATTGTATTATTATATATATTATATATATTATTATATATTATATATTAAGGTTAATTGCAATGAAGTACCTTGATTTTCCTATTAAGGCTTAATATTCAACACAAATGAGAGTAATTGCTGCAGCCCCCCCCCCCCCCCCCCCCCCCTAATGCTAACAGTGATCCGTTAGTAGTTAACGTCTAAAGGGTATTGTAGTCATTTAACAAGAGAAATGATTAGAGTTAATAAAAAAAATTGTTAGTATACAGATCACTTAAATCAGGTCAATTCGCCCATTCTTCATACGGACACGTACCCTTGGTTTGGCACGCTTCAACTACCCAGTTTGGTGCCAAATCAAACATATATTATACTACTCTTCTATATATAAAGCAATCAAAAGTAAGAAACCACTCATTTGAAAGTTCCAGAAAGTCAAGTTGAGAGTGAAGGAAGATATGTTTTCGTCTGCAATAACAGGCAAGAATGTAGTATAAACTGAAAAAAGTTGTTAGTTAGAGTCAATAACATGTTTGTGTTCTCATATATGAATTATTTTTTGAGAATCTATTAAGTTTTTTCTTCTTTTAGAAAAGTTGGGTTCAAAATGGTGATTGTTGGGAAGAAAATGGAAAATCTATAGATTAAACAAAGACTGTGTTGAAAATATGTCAAATGAAATTGTTAGGGTTTTTTCAATTCAAGTAATTTGGGACTTTTTTTTCGATTATCAATGTGGTATGTATATATATTTAAAAAAAGAGTGATGAATTATTTGGAAGCCAAAGCAATATAAGATGACATGCAAATGTTGGATATGGCTCGAATTTCCAATGGTTACCAAACGAGATTCACCAATGCGAAGACTTCCTGGAGACGTGGGACACGTTTGGAAGTATGAGATCGAGATTGAGGGAGGCTTGAAGACCAAAGAAGAACTGAAGAAACGAATTCTGAAGAGAACCGCTACGTGGACCGCGCTGCGGACACGTGCATAGGGAGCGGTGCAGACAGCGGTCCATTCCAGTAAGTAGAGCGCGGTGCAGACTGCGGCGGAGGCAAAGACACCAATCGTGGTATTTTGAGCGGTGGACATCAGTAGCTTTCCGCGGTCCAGGTCGCGGGTGGCCAACCGCGACCCAGACCGCGGTAATGACGGATTTTGGCCAGATTAGGAATGTTGGCGATAAAAGGAAAGGTTTTCTTCTGGAAGTTCTTATGTTTATTGGAATAGGAAAGTCTTATGCTTAAAAGAAAATGATATCTTCTTACAAGAAATCTTATCATAAATAGGAAATAGTATTTATGTGGAATAAGTATTTCTTGTACATATAGGAGAAGGATTTCCTTGTTAATTTAAACTCCCTATAATTCATATAAATATACCATAATAGCTAGGTTATTGTAGGTGGAGCAAATTAGCAATTAATTAGAGAGATCTCAAAGAGAGCATTGAGTGTAATTGGGTTTGGGGTTAGAGAGAGAAAAATCCTGAGAGTGAAGTTGTAACAATTTTCTTCATAGTGGATTGATTTCTTGTCGTCCTGACGGCCGTGGTTTTTTTCCCGATTTGGGTTTCCACGTAAACTCTTGTGTTGTTGTGTGTTTGGATTTATTTTCTTCTTCATCTTATTTCTTTTGCTATTGTTTGTTTGTGTTCTATCCGGCAACGCTTCCGTGTAGTGACGTTAGTGCGCTAACAGCAAATGTATCTTAATTTATTTGCTATATGGGTAGTTATTTCATATTTACCAAATAAGGTTGAGTTTTTATGAACATTTTTCTAGTTATAATTAGAAGGTTTGGTATTTATTTAGATGATGAACTTTACTGATTTACGATTCATTAGTTTCAATAAATCAACATGTCATAGGGTATAGTTGGGTTTTGTTGATTTTTTGTGGGTTTATTGTTTAATAAACTTGTTGTATGATGATGTATTTGCCCAGTTTGTTCGATGTTGATCTGTGTTGGGTTAGTGGGAAACAAATTTGGTGTATTGTGATGTTTTTATCCGGTTTTTGTTATGTCCATTAGTATGGCTTTACGTTGGTATAAGCATGTGATATGGTGTATATATACATAGTGATACGTAAGGATATATAATAGTAATTGAATATATTGTTACTATGTTTGCGAAGATATTAATCATATGGCTTGCAATGAATGGATATGTTGGCAGTAATATATTGAGAGATTAAGAAATGTGCATGAACACACACTAATTAATATATTGTTTCATTGGTTGTAATATGGAAGTAGACATGTTGTAAATGACAATCAAACTATGGAGTTACTTGGTGTTTTTCAATTGTAAATATAGAGATAAAATTTGTGTGTATGTATATATATATATTTATATATGTGTATGTACATATATAAAGGACGGTATCGTTAAATTTCTACCATTTTGCATTCAACACGTTGTTAGATATTTGTATGAAGTATTACAATTACTTATGAATGTCAAATAGAAACAAGATGTACCGATGCAAGTTTTTTTTATATCAATTATTGCAGATTATGAACATGGCACAATTCACCATCAATGATAAGTTCTTAGGCTCTCAAGTGGAATTTAGGCTTCCAAATCAGGATATGTACACATTGGCAGAAATTTGGGCTGATGTATATATGTTCACTTGTTCAAGCATTCCAAGCCCTGATGAAAGATTCAAGGCAGAAGTCAACTTGCCCTGGAATGGTGAATACAAACTGATACAAAATGATGATGATATGCAAGGTGTATTCAGGGAGTTCAAAGAGCGGTCCTTAGAGACTATCAAATTTGACTTTGACTTGCTTCCCAATACATCTCAAACAGAAATTGTTGATCTTATTAGTGATGATGATGATGCATTGTATCAACCACCCAATTTATCTGACATCCAAAGCAATGGAGATGAAGACTACAGTCCAAATACTGACACTGTCCATTCCATTGATAATTATCACTCAAGAGATCCTTGATGGCATGTGAAGAGATTCAGCTTGAAGATGATGTTGAAGAAGATGCTGCTGATAATGGTATTCTAGACACAAACTCACATATGTCTATGCTTGGAAGGTCTATAAGTGACAATTCTATGGAAGAAGACCAACTCTCTAATACAGCATCACTTAAATTTGATCAGTTTGATGTGATGGATAACAACAGTGATGAAGATGAAGGAATATCAAGACATGTTCGTGATCGAAGAGGTATACACTATAAGGAGGCAGATAATGGTAGAGTGGTATTGGAAGTGAGATACCTCTTTAACAACCCCCACCATTTCACACAAGTTCTCAGAGATCTTGTTGTCCAAGAAGGTTTTCAACTCAGAAGAATAAAAAATGATAAGGATAGATACACAGCAGTTTGTGCATATGAAGGTTGTTCATGGAGAATTCACGCATCTCTTATGGAAGATAGGACAACTTTCATGATCAAGACCTTGCATCCAAGACATTATTGCCAAAAGGTTCACAAAAACCAAAAGGCTGCGGCATCATGGGTTGCTAATAGATTCAAGGTTTTGAATAAAGAGAATCCATACATTAAAGTGAAATTTCTTGCTCGAGAAAAGCACAGAATTTATGGCCTCAACCTTCCAGCATACACCCTTTATAGAACAAAGAACAGAGTTTTGAACAAAACAGATAAAGAGAATGAGGAGTCATGTGACATGTTGTACAACTATAGCTTTATGATAAGGGAAAGAAATTTGGGTTCAATGGCTTACCTGCAAACAATTTCATCTGACTCAAGTGCACCTGCAAGGTTTCAATGATTCTTTCTAAATTTTGAAGCTCAAAAGGTAGGATATATTTTTGGGTGCATGTCTTTCATAGGCCTTGATGGTTGTCATTTAAAGGGGAAGCATCCAGGAGAGATGCTTTTTGCAATTGCAATGAATGCCAACTTTGGCATCTTCCCTGTGGTTGTGTATGTCTGTGAAGGAGAATCCAAAAAGTCTTGGGGCTGGTTTTTACACCATTTGTACATGCACATTGGCATGGAAGACAATAGAATTGTCACTTTCATGAGTGACAGGCAAAAGGGAGTGATTGATGCAATTCAGAAATGCTAGCCAAGATCCAGCAACAGGTTTTGTGTTAGGCATTTGACCGCCAACATGCAAGCCAAGTACAAACGGCAACTTTCAGGGTTGTTTGTATAGAATTCCTCTAATAACAGTACCAAAGCAGAATTCAATGAGGAGATTTCAAAGCTGAGAGAAGTAAATGAAGATGCATACAATTACATGATGGGTATCCCTTTGTAACATTAGGCCCTCCATGCTTTTGACTACCATGTCAAATCAGAGCACGCAACCAACAATCTCAATGAATGCTGGCACAACCTACCCTTTCATTGATGGAGAGCATAAGAAGAAAAGTGATGAGTAGGATGAATAAGAGACTTGAAGATGCAAGGAGTTGGAGCTCTGTTTTACTACCTTTGGTGAACAAAAAAATGGTTGAGCAATAGGATGAGGCACGGTTTGTAGATGTGCTATGTGCGAGTGATAATGGATATGAGGTTAAAGATGGCATCAAGTTTTACATTGTCAATTTTGAGACACAAAGTTGTGATTGTTGTCTTTGGGAACTAAGTGGAATCCTTTGTAAGCATGTTATGGCAATCATTACTGCTAAGAGAATGCAAGGGCAAGACTTTATGAATGACTACCTCACTAAAGAAGCTTACATGAGAATATACAACAATGTGATCCATCTCATTCCTGACCAAGCAGCATGGCCTACCATTAAACCTAGAAAAGTCATTCCTCCAATACACAAAAGAATGTCTGGTTGCCCCAAGAAGAATAGAAAATGTGGCCCTGAAGAAGGCCCCAAACAAAAAAGGAATGGTGGGGTAAAATGCAGGGGATGTGGAGAATTTGGTCACAATATGAGAACCTGTAAAGCTAAAGAAGGGGGAAGAGGAAAGTAGACAAATGTGGTATGTAATAATTTATAATTTCATTTTCAATGTAATTTCTATAGTTTATATACAAGTTTGACATTGTCTTAATTGTACAGTAATATAATTTCATCTTTTATAGGGAACTAATAAAGCCAATCTAAGTGCAAATAAGAGGCTTTTGAGGTTTATATTATCATTTCAACAATATAATCTATATTTATCTTGTATCTTTTAACTACCCATGCAACACTTATGTAATTTGTTATGTTAATAACAGACTGGGAGCTGTTCAACCTCTGTAACAAAAAGAAAAGTTTAAGTGCAGTTACATATTGGAGAAGGCTTAAGCCAGAATGCTACAAGAAACCGAAACTATAACACTTTTGGGGTACAAACTTCATAGAAGGTTGGAGGGAGCTCCTCTTAGCCAGTGACTACTAATGCCCCATTACATTTGACATGTAAGGCAACCCAACCAACTCAATCCAAGGCAGATCCAAGTAACTTAGAAATCATTTATGCTACACAATATATATATATATATAACAGGGAGTGTGGCATATCATAACTTATTTTATTTATTGAAAGAACTGTAGCAAGCTTGGAGATTGACTGGAATGGATTGTTCTAAACCCATTTGATCATCAAGCTTTTTTATATTATGTCATACCCTACTTTATTTTATTCTACTTTTATATATGCTTGCTTGGACAATGCTTGGTGAAGCTTTTTGCTTGAAGGTTATGGTTATGTTTAAGTATGGGGAACGGATTATGCATGTCATGAAGTTTGATTTTGCATATGGTGAAGATTTATTGCCTAGCTGTTGAACTTTGGGGAATGGATTTTGCATGTGGTGATGTCAAAAGTGATAGGTTTGCAAGTGAAGATGGTAGTTTCTTTACCAATGCAGTGGAAGTAAAAATCTATACAAATTGTTAGTAATGTGGTGGTTTATCATTTTGTTGTGTATACAGCTAGGTATATGGTTTTCCAAAACACCACAGAATAGTACATTTGTTTGGTTTATGCAGCTTAGTTTCATTAGTCTCACAACTGTGTTGTTGGATGTACAAGGTTGGTAGATAGTAGATAGTTTGGGTATCGCCTCGTACATATGCAGCATGTGTTGTTTGCTATTTAAATATGTAATGTCAGTTTTTGGACAAGTATGTTTATGATCAACAAATATTATATTACTTATTTCATAACTCTAATGGTAGTGATGCTATATCACACATATGCATGTTACATTGTTTTCTTCATGACAACAATAATAAGATACGTAATCTCCCCTCTTTAATTAGATTAAAAATATTGTTAACCAACTATTTATCTCCGTACTTGTCAGATTCATTTTAAAAGTCATTGTGTTTGAACTCATCTTTGCCCAGAATGAATAGTAGTAACAAGTTGCAAGTCTCTTTTCGATCTCATTTGCACATTCGGTTATTGAATTTGATCAACCCCATTACCATCATTACTTGCACTTTCTGAAGCCTTCATTTGTGTTAGTTTTTTTTGTTTGTAACTGTTAGTTTTGATAATACACACTAATATAACGACATACTTACCTTGATATTAGCCAACAAATTGTGACAGTTGAAGTGCAACTGTATGATCAAATGGTCCAAACATTTTGAAGATATTGTGTGAATATAATTTTTTTAAATGGTAAAATTTGATTAGTAAAATAAGGTATTGTTAAAATACCATTCTGATATGATATGTCACCTCACTTTTTAAAACTAATGGCATATTTGTCCTTTCTAGCCAAACTCTCATTTTAATGTTAAAGCTAACGGATCACTATTAGCATCAGGGGCGCCTACAACAATTACTTTCATTTATTGAATATTAAGCCTTGATGAGAAAACTTAGGGTATTTCATTGCAATTAACCCTATATATTATATTATATATACTTTTATATTTTATTATTATTATCCATAATATATCATGTTATTTTAAATGTTTTGTAATTAGGGGTATTTTGGTCAAAATATTGTTAACTCCATTTCATTCAGTTGTTAACCAAACAAAATAATACTGATTCATGGACTAATTCAAACAAAAAAAATTAGTTTTCCTTTCCTTTCCTTTCCATTCTTATTCACATTATCATTCAACCATGGTAACCAAACGTGACCTTAGTTTATTAAATCTAACAAGATTTAAAAAAAATACTCTAAATTAATGCAAACACATCCCCCCCCCCCAGTCAATCCGTTAACTTTAACGGTTGACTAACAGTGACAATTGGAAATCTAAATATACCATTGTCACATCATCTCAAGTATAAAATATTTTTTTTTAATTAAAATTGAAAAATCAATTTTTTTTAATAAAAAAACAAGATAATCTACCCGCGATGGAGCTCCACCGCTGAAGGAAATAAGATATCTTTGACGATCTCCTACGTACTGGAAAAGATCTTTGTCAATCACGGAGATCGACCTCCTACAGTTTGCAGAGGAGGCTTCTCCGCGAATTGAGGATGTTTCCGTAAACGGTTGATATGTTATCTTTTTTTTATTTTTTTATTTTTAATTTTTGATTAAAAAATATCTTATGTTTGGGATGATGTGGCAGGGGGTATATTTGGTTTTCCATAAGTCAAGGTTAGTCAACCATTAAAATTAATGGATTGACTTGATGGCAAGGGGTTTTTTTGTTACTTTATTGCATCTTTTTAAAATCTTGCTAGATTCAATAAAGTATGGGTAAGTTAGTGCAATTAACCCTTATAGAAATTGTTTAGCATAAAGGGCATGTTAGAATCCTTCATGAGAAAGGGAATTAAGTTACCGATATAAAATCTAATAATAATTTTTCTTGTAAAAAGGTCCACCTCCACCGCCGGAGGTGGATTCCAGCGATCTTCACAAGTTGAGGAGATCCCTAGAGCTAAGATCATTGAGGACTCATCCATGATATGGAAAACCAAGATAACGAAGGTCCTCCAAGATCCGGGAAACTCATATCGGGGGGCGGGGGGGAACCCAGATCGACCTCCATGATCTGGGTGAGAAAACTCAAATCGTGGATGTCTTTCAGGATTTGGGAAACCAGATCGGGAAGGAGGCTGCGATCTGGAAATCCATATCGTGGAGGTCTTTCAAGATCTAGAACCAGATCGAGGACCTACACGATCTAGGTGAGAAAACCCAGATCATAGAGGTCTTCCACAATCTAGTCCTAAATCGTGGAGAATGCCTCCCCGATCTGAGGACCTTCACTGGAGGTCACATCCACCAGAAACTCTTTTTTAAAAAAAAAAACTTGATTTACTTTTATTAATTTATCAATTTTAAGTAGGGGTATTAAAGTAATTTCTAAACTCCAATCAAAGTCAAAAGTCAAAAATAGCAGTCAACAAAGTCCCATTTGGTATTTTTGAAAAGTTAGGAACCAATTTGGTACATCTATAAAAATTATGGACCAATTTGGTCACTTTTGTAAATGTCACAAACAACTTGGAATTAAAAAAAAAAACAAAAAAACCAAAGTCTTGAACTTATTTCGTAAGTGGAAATATGGGGTTTTGTCACTCTTTTGAGTTGGTGTTTCACGAGTGTCACCATTTTAATAACTTAATATTTAAAGGCACCAAAGTAAATGAACTTCCAAAAATGCCCTTACTTTACATATATTTTTTATTTAGTTTTTAGTTTTTCAATTTATTTATTTTTTCATCTTCTTCATCGGATATCTCCATTGGAGGTCGATTAAGAAAAAGATGAAAAAATAATTTTTTTTCAAGTATTTCCAAGACTTTTCGGGTAGTTTCTGAAACTTTTGGTAATTTTTGAGACTTTTGGTGATTTTCGAAACTGTTAGTAATTTTCGAGACTTCTTGATAATTTCAGAGACTTTTAGTAATTTCCAAGATTTTCTGCGTAAAAATGAAATTCTTCAAGATTTTTTTTTATAGTTTCAAGACTTTTCCGAGACTTTCTGGGCAAATAAAATTTTCCAATTTTTTTTTCATCTTCTTCCTTGAAACCTCAATTGGAGGTAGTTCGACCTCCATTGAATGCCGATTTCGACCTCCAATGGATTTCCCATGGAGGTCTTTCAGCTTCATTGATAGAGGATTTTGAGTAAACAAAATAGTGAAGAAGGTTACAATATGGAGCAATTTTGGAAGGAACTCATTTTAGATATCATTTAAATTTAACTTATTAAAGGAGTGATAGTCTTACAATACCAACTCAAAAATGTGTCCTTTAATTTTCGAACCCATTTGGTATTTTTGAAAGGTTAGGAACCAATTTGGTACATCTATAAAAATTATGGACCAATTTGGTCACTTTCATAAAGGTCACAAATAACTTGGAATTTTTAAAAAAGTTCAAGACCTATTTAGTAATAGGCTAATTGCAATATAATTTACCACAAATTTATGATTACAAGCAATTTGTAGTCATACACTACTAAACTATTATTATTATTTTTTTAAGTATCACAATAAATTCTAACACTACAATCTATTAAGATCTAACATTATATGACAGCCCAAATATATACTCCCACAATACCAAGAAAACTCATCACACATACTTTTAATATTATAGGACTCGAACCCCCATGAGAAAAAAGAGATGCACTACATTTGCCAAGAGATGATGTGTTATATGCATTTTTTATTTATTTATTTCTGAATGTCGATTTTTCAACTTTTGTTTTTAGTTAAATAGATAAAACCCATTATTGTTGTACAATAAATCTTTTAATTGAATCTCATTCATTACAAAATTTGAGACAATTTGATTTACATCAAGTGTAACAAAGATATACAAAAACTCTTTAACAATATAATCATGAAAATCAAAAGCTTCTTAGAAACCCTATTTTCACTTCATACCCGCTGGTCATCTAATTTCACCATTCATGTTCAAAGATTTTTTCTCATCTGGTCATGTATACACCAATTGCCTCTTGCCTTATGGTTGGAGTCTTCAAGTGAAAGTTCCACTACCAAGGTTCAAACCTTAGTAATTGTAAATATTTATCCCACTTTTAGGCTTCGGCTATAAAATCCTTAAGGGTGCCTTTGGTAAGCAGGACATGACAGGATATGACAGGACAGCGTGTGACAGTTTCTTCTTGTCTTACGTTTGGTATGACATTGGCATGAGACAAAATGGGACAAGGTGGGACAAAAATCAAAAAAAAACTGTCCAACCTCAGACCGTGAGACTACTTGTCCCTGACATGGGACAAGCGCCAAAAAGATGCAATTGCCCTTCAAATCTTCAAACAATTACAATCATGTCCAATATTTTATATAGACAGAATTTCACATAAGTCCTATCTTTTTGGTGATTTGTCACATTTATAAATGTTTTTCCATATTCATCACTTTAGTCCTTACTTTATCCAAAACTCATCACTTTAGTCCATTTGACCAAATATGTGAAAGTCAACTATTTTAAAACTTGTGAAAGTACATTTTTACCCTATTACTATTTTACTTAGCTAAAATTATTCTATTAGCTTTAAATTAAAACGAAAAACAATTAAATTCTCAATAATAAAATCTTAAATAAATACATTACAAAAAAATCTTAAATAAATATATTACAAAAAAATCTTAAATAAATAATAATAATAAAATCAATTAATTTTTTCTTCTTTTTTTTGTATTTTTGTCATAATAGATATTTATTTAGCTAAAATGATTATCTTAGTTTTAAATGATTTTTTTCAATATTTTTCTAATCTATTTATTTAAGATTTTATTATTGAGAATTTTATTGTTTTTCATTTTAATTTAAAGCTAAGATAATCATTTTAGCTAAATTAAATAGTAATAAGGGCAAAGTATAGTTTCATAGGTTTTTAAATAGTTGACTTTCACATATTTGGTCAAATGGACTAAATTGATGAGTTTTGGAAAAAGTAAGGACTAAAATGATGAATTTGGAAAGACATTTATAAAGATAACAAATCACTAAAAAGATAGGACTTATGTGAAATTCTACCTTATATATATATATATATATATATATATATATATATTATAATTACAAATATAATAATATATATCCTATATATAATAATATTTAATATATCATATATATATTATAATCTTTATTATATTATATAATATAATATATATATATGTGATATATTAATACATCATATATATGATATATATATATATGATATAATATATTATATTTTATTATTATATATTAAATATTATTACCTATATAACAATATTATTACCTATACAATAATATATATATATATATATATACATATAATAATATTTAATATATCATATATATATTATATATCTTATATATACTATATATAATAATAATATTAAAATATATCATATATACTATAATGTATATATATTATACATTATATAATGTATATATATATTATTATATATTTTTTTATGTACTAATATTTAATATTATATATATAAGATATTATTATATATAATAATATAATATATCATATTATTATATATATAATAATTATATATTGTATATTAATATATAATAATGTTAAATAATTATAATATATTTCAATTACAGTATTACTATTTGTGTTAAATATAATAATATTATAATTGAAAACAATTGGTCATTTGAACCTCTTGTTTTTGTTAAATATTATAATATATTTCAATTACAATATTTATTTAATATTATTAAATACGATATATAAAAATATTTATTTAATAAAATTAAATAAATACTTACTTGTTATGTCCTATATGTCATTATTATATGGTAACAAACATTAGACAGAATAAAGAGATACTTTGGCCATTTGAACCTCTTGTCACGTCATGTCCTAGCCATACCAAACGCATAACAGCACAGTCTACAGTTCTGTCACAGACAATCCAAACACAACACGGAACAAATGTCCAGTCTTGTCCAATATAGTCTCGTCCCGTCCAGTCCAATGGACTGGACAGTTATTCTGTATTGTGTTTGAAATGTCTGAGGTAAAACTGTGGACTATACTGTTATACGTTTGGTATGGCTGGAACAGAACGGAACAAGAGGTTCAAATGACCAGAGTGCCCTCCTTGTTCTGTCTAATGTTTGTTACCACATAATAGTGACATATGGAACATGACAAGTCAGTATTTATTTAATTTTATTAAATGAATATTTTTATATATCATATTTAACAATATTAAATAAATATTATAATTGAAATATATTATAATTATGTAATATTATTATATATTAATATGTAATATTATATATTATATAATATATATATATATACAGTCTTTTTATTGTCAGTTCGAACTAATATAAGATATATCAGTTCTTTATATGTGGGTCATTGGATTTAAAAGATGCTTTGACAAGAGTATACAGCCAAATCAAAGTATTTAAATCCAATGACTCACATGTAAGGAACTGATATATCTTATATCAGTTCGAACTGATAATAGAAAAATTATATATATATATATAATATATAAAATATTATATATGCAATTATAATATATATATATATATATAATATTGAACATGATTGCAATTGTTTGAATATTTGAAGGGCAAATGCGTCTTTTTTGACGCTTGTCCCATGTAATGAGGCAAGTAGTCCTATGGTCTGAGATGGGACAGTTTTTTCTGATTTTTGTCTCACCTTGTCATGTTTTATCTCATATTAAAGTCATGCCAAACATAGGACAAGAAGAAATTGTCCTACATTGTCATGTCCCGTCCGGCATACCAAACGTACCCTAAGTATGGGGAGCTATCTCCCAAAAGTGGAAGCAACCCTCTCTCAAGATGTGAGATTTATAGTCCATATGTAACCTAATCCTGATAGTGTGAGTAGAATTTAGAGTCATGCTTGTAGGGTCTAATCTCGCTAGATCCGGTAATCTCGCTAGATCCGGTAGTTGTAATTAAAAAGAAAAAATGGTTGCAAAATTAAATTACCACATATACAAATGTCAGGGTAATCTACTCATCTCTACACCGAAGAAATGAGATTTTACGCAAATGGTTCCATTGTATGTATGCACAACTTCGTGTCGGTGAATCCATAAACAATGAATTAACCTACCATGGTTCAACATAAATTCGTACAAAACAAACAAACATGCCCGACAAAATGAACCATCATGATGAATCAAATGGCATTGGAGCTTTTCAAATAGCATTATAACAAAAGATCAGTAAAAAGACTAGTTATTCAAGTAAAAAATTTCCTGCCTCATGATAATAATATAAGACAAAAAATAAATAAATTAAATAAAAAGAACAAAAATTCCATGTATTCCACCAAGATGTATTCTCTCAATCCAAAGTACAACATACAGTACGCTCCAACTGCTTCTAAACATCTACAAAATGCAAGAACCTCCCTTGGAGGAAAACTTGAGTGCTATACATTGCATTAGTTTTATTCCGCTCCAGGTTAATATTTGAATAACACGAGTTTTGGGCTGTCCGGCATGTGAGTGTTCACTCCGATTGTGCAGTTCATTCTCACACATGAAGTGTGAGCTGGTTAATCATAGTGTGTCATGAAGCTGGATAAAGAAAAAAAAAAGCATGATCATGCTGGTTACTACCATTATTATAATTGGTATCATCATCAAGCCTCACCAGTGGAAACAATTGAAACAAGAGACAGATAATGCACACTCTTGTTTACCAAGATTCTAATCTATGACACATTTTTATTCCGTATCGGAATAAACACATCAGTGGAATAATCAAAAATATCCACACTAGGAAGTTTTGAGCATGTGCTATTGGTATGCATGCATCTCTTTGATCACATAGGTGCACAAGTGCATAAAAGCAGACACGAAACACGCAGAGAGACATGCATACACAGATAGAGAGTAGGTCATACCGCTATTTGTAGTCAGCATCGAGGCTCTTCCATCATCATTCTAACAATAAATTATGGGGACCGAAAGATTCCTTGTCACTTGTAGTAGAGGAATTAAACTAGCTATCCAATTTTAGCCTCTCCATCAACTAAACTGCTTCTATCTTTGCTAGAAATACTACCGACTGCTTTACTGCTGCTCTTCTTCGTCCTTTCTTTGTTAATATAGGGCCCCTCTTTTGCAGGGCTGGCTACTCTCTTAAAGACCTTAACCTTCTTTTGTGGGAGTAGAGTGCTCTCCAGGGAATTACTTCTAGGGGAGCTCTCAAATTTTGGTGTGCCGACTTTATCCTTTGGCTGTTCAATCTTCTCTTCAGCAGCTCCATCATCGATTTCTGGAAGTAGTGCTTTTCGGCTCAGGCGAAGTTGTCCCTTATCATTAACCTGTAATAAATGTCCATAAAGTATTGGAGAGAAATTTTTCTAAATTACTGAAATTCAATAAAAGCAGAGCACTTCAGAAACAATGTAGGGAAAACAAAACCAGAATATGTAGACAAAGAACTGAGACTATGGTCTTGCTTCGATCTTGTTTTGCACCCTCAAGTTCAACTGACTCATAATTAATAAATTAATGCCAAAACATGACAATTGAGGATGAGCGAAAACCAAGCAACGGTCTACTAGCCCATTGATTAACTCATTCTACACATGTACACAGAGACCTAGGGGCGGGCATGAAAACTGAAAATACATGTTCAGTTAAATTTCAACTTTAATTCGGTTCAAATTGATTTTTTAAATATAAATAAGTAAATAAACAAACAAATTATTATTCAGTTTTGGTTTTGGTTTTGACAAAACGGAACCAAACCGAGTAAACCCTTGATCTAGTTTTTTTTAAAACTAAATATAAATAGTTGAAAAAAAAACCGTAAACTTTTTTTTTTCTCATTATAAAATCGGATTATATCAACATGTTAAAAATATTTGTTGGCGTTTTTGGATTATATATAAACAAGGACATAACATTTGGATTTATCAAATTGACACATTTATCAAACTTAAAAAACGTGTTTCATGAATTAAAATGAAAAAATAAATAAAATTACAGGAGGTCCAAAATAATCGACCAAAAACCAAAATCAGTATGCCCATAAGGCCCAGAAAGTTGAAAAAAATAATAAATAAAAAATGTAAGAAATTCACTAAACCTAAAAAGCCCAAAACTAATATAAATTTGAACCGAATCAAAATATTCATGTTTGGTTCAGCATTGTAATGCATTTCAAACCGGCTCAAACAAAGGAAAACCGAATATTACTTGGTACAATTCGGTTAGGCCGAAAACTGAACAGAACCATGCCAGCCACGAATAACATTGATGCATCAGGCATATACATACAATGAAAATAATGGTTAAAAAAAATTCTGACAGACAGTGAAGGGATCTTATTGTGCAGAACAAAACATTTGGGAGGTTTAAAATAGGGCCAGTCATTATTGAACCCTTCCTCTTTGATGAGCTCTTATTATTTTATTTCATTATTTATCCCCCATTTTTTTCTTTTCCCGAGAAAAGTTGAACTTCTTACTCGAGAAAGTAATCAAGTGGCCATTTCTTGGAATATTAAGGTCACACAGAGGCAACTTTCACAATTAAAGGAATATTAGAATCATACAATAAAAAAAAGATTAAAAAAAAAAAAAAAAGCCTTCTCTCACTATATATTATAGAAAAACCATTTTTGATAAATTATTTTCTTTCTGTATTGCCATTATGAATGTGATTTTGAGTGAATAAATGACAAAGTGCCAAACCTCAATAAGTTTAACATCAACACGGTCTCCAACTTTAACAACCTGTGATAACAAAACAATCATTTAGATGTAAATCCCAACTGTTTGTTAGACAAAATAATCGTATAATGAATATGATGATGATGCTGAAGAAGAAGACAATAAAAGTAAATTGACAAAAAAAAAAAAAAAGTGCTTACTTCTTCTGCCTTTGCTAGCCAATTTGAGCTCAGCTCACTGATATGGCAAAGTCCCTGCAAATTCAAAATTTAAGACATTTTTGTAAAAAATTCCTTTCACATACTGCCCGAATACTCCAGAATTGCAGACACACTAGCCAATAGAACATGTTCATTTGGCAAGTTATACACATTGCATATAAACCAAATTTGTATCAAATGAGATAATATTGATTATGTCCATCCCAGAACTTGGAAAGAGAACAAAAGAAAATAAGGCCAGAATTTGACATTTGACAAGTGCACATTAAAATTCAAAAAAAGAAAGCTTTAAATCTCAAGTCCATCCTACTCGCAATTCAAATATTTGAGAACTGAAATACAAGTGTTTAATTTCCAAAACATAAATTCAGGAAGGTTGTCAAGCGCCGCATGAAAGTAAAATGATGAGTTTTTTTACCAAAAAAGAAAAATGAGCTGTGCTTTGAACAACTCGGGAAGAAATTATACCTCTCGCCCAGGGGCTATCTCAACAAAAACTCCATAAGGAGCAATTGATTTGATCTCACAGTTCCTGATTATTAGCACAGAGAGTCAAATATATTCAAATTTTGTAATCAACCAAGCAAAAACTACATAAACAAAGCATATAGTTCCAAAGCGACACTACCAAAAAAGAGTTTCTTATCCTACAGTGTAAAGGAAACTGACTTTGGGCATCACTTCACAAAGTTTGAGTGTGTAACCCATTGTTAGGCAGTATCCCTAAAGCATGGTTGTAAAACATTTCCTTTGCAGGAAAATGGTGAATGCAAGCTTTTGAATTACATTTTCTTTGCCTGATGGGAGAGATATTAGGGGAAAAAATGAGAAAGGTAACCAAGGAAAGAGATACCTATAAATATCACCAACAGTTGGGACCATTGTCATATTACTGATAATGGCTTTACATTTCTCTAGACTTGACAAATCCCTAGCAGTAATTTTAACCTGAAAACAGCACATGTATTACTAATTGCAGTAACAAAAAGATCATATCAAAATGCTATTGATCTTCCCCAAAAAAAAAAAAGAGCTATTGGTCTGATCTACCGTTCCATCATCTTCGGTGTCAATAGCTTCTACTCCGGTCTCTTCAATAATACCTTTCACCTTCTTCCCACCAGAACCAATGATGAGGTTGATTTTCTCTGGATGGACCTGTAAAATATCATAATAGCAGGCACTAAGTAAATCTTCATAGATTGTCATATCAATTGACCAAGCAATAAATTATATCTAGTAGATACAAACAAACCTTCATTATGTGAATCAGTGGGGCATAAGTAGAAAGCCTATTAGAAGGGGGAGGTGAGCATTTCAACATTTCAGCTGAATCATTAAATATAAGCCAGAAAGAAAGTATTAGTGGTAATGACAGACATCATAAGATTGCTTCAAAGATGACTAGACAATCATAACTCTATAAAACCAGGAAGAAATTCTTTCTTTGATTCTTTTTCCAATAACTAACAAAACTGTTATAAAAAGATTAAGGCATTGCATCCCATATAACGACAGATGCAGAAGAACTCAAGAATTACAATATACAATGTATAAAGCATATCTAAAAACTGTAGATTTTAATAGAATGAACAGCACCAATAGAATGAGATCCCAAAAGTAGCAAATGTTGTCATTTCTACATAAATAATTATCTAGTTCTTTTTTTAAAAGCAATTTACTTTTAGTAAAAGGTCAATAATTTACAATTGCTATCATAAGTGCCTTCAAAAACATTGTATTCCAATGCATGCTGGAGCTCCAGGATCATTTGTCCATGTCGTCGTTATCCATTTTTTTTTTAAAAGGTATTATATTTTTAATAAAAGATCTATAATTTGCAATTGCAATCATAAGCCTTCAAAAACATGGTATTCCAATGCAAGCTGGAGCTCCAGGATCATTTGTTTATGTCTATGTTTGTCTGAAGAACCACTTTTATAAAAAGAAAAGGAAGAAAAAAAAAAGGCGACTGTTACTCTCAATTGGCGTAGACAAGAGATAAAATAAATTAAGCAAAAAGAAGAGGTACCTGCATCCCACCAATTCACAGTAAGAGACATGTGATTAAATCAAAGGTTCTATGAAAAGGAAGTTTCTCATAATTTGAGGTTTAAATGTCGCACTTAAATCTCATAAAAACATTACGGAATATAGATGAAAACAGTAAAGATGCTTAACAATAATATAATATACCAATAGTTTTTTAACAATTCAATCTTTTTCTTCACTTCTCATTCTTTCCATGATCCAAGCAAATGATAAAGCTCTTCAGAATATTCAAATTCACGCCATTTCTAACAGTACCAATAATTTTCAAAATATTGCAAAATCTAAACATTCAGGTTTGTTCTAAGATTTAACTAAAGCAAAGCACTCCCTTAGTTCCATTAATAAATGGAGGCCCCTCTACAAAGTCCTTTAGTGATCACGCAACCCGAAATTTATTATGGTAATATTGATCACAATTCACAAACACAGAATAATAAATTTAGCACAAATACTTTAAATGTATAAATGTATAGTTAGACTTGAGAACTCTATTACAACTCTAATCAAATCTAATGCTAAAATAGACTAGATATGTGTAGCACATTGGAACTTTCAACCACAAATAGGTAAAAAAATTCACATTCTTTTACTTATAATAATAATAAAAAAATGAAGAAAAAAAACATTATGAAGATCATATTATTATTAGCAAATGTAGATAAAAGTTGGAATAAGGAGAGAGATGAGGAAATAAGAAGCACAAATGCCATGGAATAAAGAGGATTTCAGAATGATTAACAGATTTATCTGGCCTCTTAGCTACATTTTAACTAGTGTTGTAAAACGTGGCCTAGGCGCCGCCTAGGCGCTAGCGGCAGCGGCCGCGCCGATTTCAAGGGGTAAACGGTGGTCTAGGACTCTATGCAGAGCCGGGATCGGTGGTCATGAGAAACCCTAGGCAGCGCTTAGGGTTTTATTTTTTATAAAGAAGACAACCCCCAAAACGACGTCGTTTTGGGGTTGGGTTGTCTTCTTACAAAACCCTAAAATTTTCTTTTCTTCTTTCTCCTCTCACATCCAGCCTCCGGCGTTCTTCTTCTCCTCTCTCCTCTCCTCCGCCTAGGCACTGACTAGTTGCCCTCGGCACTAGGCGCCGGGCCACCGCCCAACTAGCGCCTAACAACTTCTGCAACACTGATTTTAACTCAAGTTTCTTATTTTTCTTAAGAAAAAAATGATCAACCCAGTATATTTCATGAATTCTAAAAGTATAAGACTGTTAACTTTACCAAGAATATGTCTGCGGCCATCCTTTGCCTGTTGGAGTGCATTTCTCATAACTGGTAAAGTAATCCCTCCCACCTATCATTTAAAAGCAGGAACTGGTTATAGTTTAAAGTTAACAAATCAAGTAAGCATACCCAAAAACACAATAATGAGCATCAGAAGGAACATCTTTAAGCTAGTTTTAATTAAAATGTGAATGGTGAAAACCTTTATGTCCATCTGAAATGCAGTTATGCCATCTTCATTTCCAGCAACCTGTGATCAACATTCTAAATGAGGTGCCATCGCTTCTGAACTTCAACTATAAGCATTATAGAACTCTCATTTAACACACTATAGTACAAATAATAAAAACGATTCCAGCTATATGACCTTAAAATCCATATCTCCAGATGCATCTTCAGATCCAGTTATGTCAGAGAGGATTAGTGGTGTTCCATCTCCACCGAATTCTTCAGTGTCCAAAACCATACCCATTGCTATCCCAGCAATAGAGCATTTTAGTGGAACCCCAGCATCTTGCAGCGCTAAGCAACCTCCACAAACAGATGCCATGCTATTATGCAACAAAACTTGATGTTAAGTATTACATGTTAAGATCTACAAAGAAAATGACTTCGAATGCAGTAAAAAGGAGGGAGGGGGGATGGTGAGTGTTTATGGCAAAATTTTGAACAAGTTATCAAAAAATTACGGATATATTCAAAACATAGCTATACACTAATACGTAAAGATATATCTACGTACACTTTTCTGCTTTCTGACTCAGATTAAATACAAAGAAAAAAGAATCCACCTTGAGGAGCCATGCTTTCGGTGATATACTATTATGCAACAAAACTTGATGTTAAGTATTACATGTTAAGATCTACACAAAAAATTACTTTGAATGCAGTTAAAAGGAGGGGCAGGGGGGAGAGTGAGTGCTTATGCCAAAGGTTTGAACAAGTTATCAAAATTCAAAACATAGCTATACATTAATATGTAAAGATATATCTTTATACACTTTTCTGCTTTCTAACTCAGATTAAATACAAAGAAAAAAAGAATTCACCTTGAGGAGCCATTGCTTTCAGTGATAGTACTCTCTACACGTACAGTATACGGAAAATCATCGTCAGAAGGCAATATAGGTTCAAGAGCTCTCTCGGCAAGTGTTCCGTGACCAATTTCCCTTCTACTAGGTGCCCCTATCCGCCCAACCTCCCCAACACATGATGGAGGAAATGAGTACTGAAGTATAGTATGAAAAAGTAGATGGTTAGTTGTGAGCAAAATAAACCATAAACTTTTCATTTTTGGGAAAGGTTACTGAAGCTGATAGCTAAACAAATAACTAGACCTGAAGGTAGAACCTCTTCACATCATCGTCATCCACAAGATTGTCTATTCTTTGTGCCATTTGTTTATCTCCAAGTGTAACCACAGCCAGTGACTGAAAAAGAAAATAATGTATTAGAGGTACAGAAGGAACAAAAACAGTGCAATTGTATGCACTACACTCATAAACCACATAGCTGGATATCTTCTCAAATTTCATCACACAAAAAGTAAATATTACAGAATTATGTCTTAAGGCTGAGAAGATAGATCATGACTGGTGATATAATATCCAAACTTAAACATAGAGTCATAGACAAACAAAAAAGCCAAACTAGCAGTCATGATTGACAACTAAGAAATACATCACAGACAAACATGTGCAATACACCCAAATCCAGTCAATTATGGGAGAGAAAATGAAATTTACAAACATAACAGACAACAGAAAAGAGTAATTAAGCATATCATGTATTCATGTTATTATATCAAATGATTAACTGTTGGGTTTTAGAACTCACAGAATAAGTTCTCTTTTAAAATTAACCAAGGTATGCTATAGAGGGCATTATGTCAGTTTAAGTGAGAATATAAGCGAGGGTCATTCATCAAAGGCCTGTGTAAAAATAAAATCAATGTCCATGCACAACATATTTCATATGATTTCCTTGAAGCTTATGTAGAACACACATATCAACAGACAAAATGACCAGACTCGTGAGATAGGACACGGCCTAAAAGAAACACAGCGGAGCATGCTGGCAATTATCTCCATGCACAACCACACACTAAGAGCAAGGGATAACACATGATATGATCATGATCACGCATTGTCTACTGATATTTCATCAATGAACCTGTTCTACTTCAGACCTGTGTTTCACCACGAGTGAAAAGAGCACTTCCATGAGCCCTAGGCAGTAACCCACACCTTGAGTTGATAGGGCGTATTCCATCAGCATATCGTCCATCACTCCTTTTTCCTCCCTGTTATTATGCAATGAAAAAAATCAGTATCAGATCTTAACATATCTAGCAGTAGTCTATGAATCAAACAAATCATACAGTTGAGAGAATAATGAAATGCAGCTCATTGAAGTAAAGCTGAACTTCAACACTCCAGAGCTGAGGCATAAAGTAATAGTTTCAATAACTATAAAGAAAAAGTGCTATATTGCTTTTTTTATTCAGTTTATTACATTGATTGAAGAACAAGAGATCCAATCGATAATATGCACAAATCTAAAAACGCTGAGGGGAAGTATTATTTAGACTTCATGTTTCAAATTTCATGGACAACAAGTTCAAATACCTCCACAATACGTCTCCGTAGGAATTTTGACGTAACTTCTTTAAACACTATCTTAACATCCACCTCAGAGAACAGCTGGCAGAGGAGAATCATAAAAAAAGTGTTAAATGCTTGAGCTACATTATGAATCTCAGTAAACTTCAATGACAAAAAAGACAAGAAAAAGTTAATTCATAAGATGGAAGTTTTAATACCATTTTTTAAGGCAAATAGTATAGGATAAGTGGAAAGCAAGTTACAAACAGAATTTACCAAGGGGGTGGGTTTCCATGGAATTGGCCTTATGTGGACATCACCTTCATCTACTTCACCATCCACTACAACTTCGTCATCCTCATCCTCATCTTCAAACAAATCTGGTATTGTTTCAGGAGTTCCAAGAGTTTCGTCCTTACTGACATATCCCTTCTCTGTAAGTATTGTTTGGACTTTCTCTTCCAACAACGAAAGGGCCTTTCTTCTTGGTATTTTGTTTCGGATCTGTAGCACTTGCACCAATTCTTCCCCTGCGATTTCCTGTAAAGGATACATTTTCTTATAAGAAACAAAACTTAATTGATAAAAGAGGAAAAGCATTACGCAAAAGGATCGATAGTCCATCCAATGCTGTAAAGACTAGGAAAAATAAGAAAGTACAACGCATCAAAAAAGAAAAAAAAATTCCTTTTAAAGGCTTCCTAAACCACTTTTTAGAAGTAGAACTTTTACTCATGGCACACTACAAACCATCAACAGTGACATTCATTTCTTCAGTATGACAGATATGGACCTTGAGGAAGACTGTAGAATTTTCCTCTCCATCATATAATATGTTATCACTTATCGCTTTGATAAAGAACACTAAAATTCTCTTAAATTCTGTTGAATATGTCAAACCATCACAAGTACTGCTTTTACTGTCCAATGAATGAGAAATAAAGGAACTCAATTATTAATGGTCTAAGTAGTATATCAATTTAAACAGCATTTTGAAAAAAAAAAATTACATACATACATATGTGTGTGTGAGTGTGTGTTTATATATATATAACAAAAAAAATGGCTAATTCAAAAACCTCAAAGAAGAAAGATATAGTTGTTCAATAAACAAAGAAGAAAGATTGTATACTTCAACATGCTTGTATAGCTCAGGAGGTGGCAATTTGACACTGTCAAGCATTTTCGGTTTACCACACTTCTTGACCAGAGCCTCCACCGCATGGCAAATTGCCAATACTGCATCCTGGTATTAATCAAAAGGACAAAGTTTCAGTAATAGCAATGAAAAGGAACAAGTTAAAACATCCCAACAGATTTGTGAGTTCTTACTTCTAACAGCACTTCTGAAAAACACTCCAAAAAAGAAAAACAACAAAATACAAAAGAGCAAATCTCTCAAAATAATAAATGAACATACATGAACTCTCCCATTCATAAACATGACAAATTTCCAGCAAACAAATGAGAGAATGAAGAAAACAACAAACAAACAAACAAACAAACAAGAAAACAAAAAAGGTGAAATAGTAAGTTTGATTTATTGTAGAAGAATCCTCGAGAATAAAACAATTATCAAGCTATCAAGTATGCTACAGTGTCACAAGAAAATTTGTATAACACCCTTGAAGATAGACATAGTTTAGGAAAATGAAGATGCAATCTGTTCTAAGTGTCCATATGCAGGTGTCACACAAGTGAACATGTCTGCCATGTCCTCAAATGTCTGACAAGTCAAAATTTTAATTGAAATAGGTGTCTCACAAGTCATATTAAAAACAATCTTAAAGTTCAGGAAGGACATCTGTTAGTAGCAGACAAAGGCCAAAAGAATTTTTTTTTTAATTACAAATTTACAATAAACATATAACAAACTCCTCCCCACCCAAGTTTGAGTAGAACATAAATTCAAGACCTTTTGTACATTAGTACCCACAACAAAGGCCAAAAGAATTTGAACAAGCTTAGAAGATAATAAATGAAAGTTTGGTATATATATATATATTATGAAGCTCAAAAATTCACTACCAATAACTAACGGATGAATAAATCCTAATTTAGAGATACAAACCTGTATAATTGACCAACGAAAAATCGGGACAAAACTTTAAAAATCCAAATATTGCAGTAATTTATGCCTTGAATATGTCCTATGGGGTCTAGTAAAAACTTTGCAAGAAATAAAATTACAGTGATTAAACTCAACTTGCTTCGATATTTGTAAATTGTGAATAACTAAGAATTATTACACTATACAAGTAAACATGCATGTGATGAATTGAAGGCTTTGCTGAAAGTTGCCAATGATGGAATTTCTGTCATTTTAAACATCAAATGAATTAACAAAAATCCCAAGTATCCAAATTCCTCCATGACATTGAAGAAAATCATTATACAGTGATGCAAATAATCAGTAATTCACACAGCTGCAGATTGATTTATATTGCAGTTAGGCACAAGCAAGACCCAGGATTACAAAATATTTACTTCTAACGAAACGAAAAACAAAATTGACTGTGTATAATGAAACAGCAGATAAGCAACATACTTAGATGAAAAAAACAACCTGCCCGACTTGTACCGCTTGAAGCAACTTTTCTTCCGAAAGAAAATTACAATAACCCTGCGATTAAAAGTTTTCACATGTTCTCATCAAAATAAAAAATTGAAAAGAAAAAAAGAATAAATTTGACACATTTCTTTAAGTGTCAAAAGGAATACTATTATTACTATTATTATTGTTGTTGTTATTTTCAAATCAGAAGAAATCCTCATGCACCCTAGCAAGATTGAACCCTTGACTTCTCACGCTACTGCTATAGAGAGAAAAGATTTCATTAAGTCAAGGACCATTGGAAAAAAGGATTTGATTCTCTTTTCACCTCACATCCACCCCACCTTTTAATAATCTCATGACACATAAACATTACAGTGCATGGGTGGTTAGGATGTAATTGCTTTCAACTATTACTTTATCAACAGTCAATCACATGCTTCAAAAAGGGTGAGGAAGAGGTGAGGTGAAGAGAGGGTCCAAATCCCAGCAAGAAACCAAACAATCAACACTATGATGAATCTAACAAAGTGACAATATTTAGCACATTCACAAGGGATAAAATGGTATTGTGACAGCTGAACCTTTATCTGCACCTCAAAACTGAAGTTAACATAACAAAACTTATTCTCTTCCTCAAAATAATGACAACCCAAATCCTGTTGATGTACAAAGCTTAGAAGAACTTGGCACTCCTCCACATCTTTACAAAATTGGACAACTTATGGAATCATATTCCTTAACTATACTAACAATGAGATTTATCTTTAAAAAAAAAGTCAATGAGATTTAAACAAATAAACTAGCAAAGAGAGTTCATATTGCAAGACTGATGAAAAAAAAAAAACTACTTGCATCGTTTAAAACTTCCAGCAGATATATAGAATGAAGATTAAAAGCAAACCTCTATCATTAATATTGCATTATCAGAGCCAGCGAACAGCAAGTCCAACTCTGAATCTTCCATCTCCTTGGTTGTTGGATTCACAACAAACTTATCACCAACTAGACCAACTCTAACTCCTGCGATGGTTTTTGAATGTGGCACTTCTGAAAGAGCACTGTTGTATTTAAATGATTAAAAATTAAAAATAAATGTCTGAAATAGGATCATTATATTCAATAAGTTTGCCACATAATAGTAAGACACATATTTGGTAGTAACCAGCTAGCTTAATCTATAAATCTGCTACTAGTTATGTTAGCGGTCTTCAGATCAAATCTCACATACTCAAGGGTTTGTGTATGTATATATACACGTAACCTATATAGAAAAGAAAAACACGACACACACACACACACACACACACACACACACACACATCTATATATATATATATATGATCAGACTTACACAGCTATTCCAGCTGTTGTGATTGCCAACGCATCAGGGGAGTGCAGACCATCATAGCTTAAAACCTGTAAAGTAAACAGAATGCAAGACTGTCAGCATATGAAAACTGAGGAATGCAGACCGCATGAGATGGAAACAGTGAGACGTGAGTAACATTCATCTATGCATCTAGTTTATAAGAAGTATTGCCAAAAAGGCACTGCTAACTGAAAAAAGAAACTATTGCAAGACGTTACGGAAATATAAGCATATAACTCCTACAAATATCCCCAACATTGATTACATAGAGACAAAGTATCAAATATCAACAGCATCTTATACAAAATACCACTTTCATATCATTTTCCTTATAAAACTTCTCAGTCACAAATCTGCCTTTTACCAATAAAATTCATAATATATAGCTGAGATACACCAAATACGATGAAATTTTTCAGTTTTGAGCTACATATAATTTACATCCTAATTCTGAAAAGAGACGATTACATGATTAAATTTGTTCATAAGAAAATGAAACAATCATACCCAAGACAGTATCTGAGTTTCATGGTAAAAGCCCTTTAGCATGGTTGGACGTAGAGGCCGATCGATCAGTCTACAAACAAGGACCTACATGCAACCAAACAGAAAGAAAATACATAAATAGATGGCAACAAGTATTTCTGAGGAAACAAAATTCGTATATCGAATAAAATACCACAATGCAGTTTTAACCAAAGTACCAAAACCTACATAACCACTTTTTTCTGTAATCATAGATGTTAATAAATAGCCAACATTGAGCTACATAATCCTAGTTAACAAATTCAACCGAGAACGGTAAAGCTTCTGGAAAATTGGTGACCTTTTGAGAAAGAGAAAAGGCTCCTATTGACTCATTCAAATGTGTGTTTTTACTAAAAGCATGTATGATGTATATCATAAAAGTATAAATCAGGTAATATTTAATCTCATTCAAATTTGAAAATCTATTTAGGCATTCTCTCTCACAACTTGAGCAATTAATAGCACAAAAATAAAAGTAAAAGAAAGAAAGCAAGTATATAAATCTTAGCATTTGCCTTTGCAAGCAGATAACAGAACACAACCCAAAGGCCAGCAACAGCAACCAACAGTACAGTAAGAGTAATAATTCAAACAAGTTAAGATGACCAGAAAACACAGTCTATACATGTATAACATAGAGCCAACTTAATACAAAAAGAATAAGGAAAAAAAAAATTCTCTGTTGTGCGAACCCATTTTTTCTTCTTTTATCAAAATCTGTAGTACCCACCCATTTGCAATTACTTTATGGGAATTTAATTAGTTAAAAAGGATATCTTTTAAAATGCTTCATAAACAACCAAAAGTTGTGACAAGTCCTAGCTGATGAATTACATTCAAGATACTGAGTGTATCAAAGTCAGTCTGTTTTTTTATACAAATTATACATAAATATAATTAGAACTAAGTTAATGATGCTGATCTTTCTTACAAGTAACATACTATCTGGGTTTCCATGAATAAGAGGGCACACAAATTATGGAGATGTTCATAAATCAAGCTAAAGCAAGCTCTAAAATAGTATATACATATTTGCTTGTATTTGTATTTGTTCTGCGCAACAGTGTAAATATAGCTGTTTGATGAGATGGTATTGACCTCAAAGAAATTGATTATTTTATCGAACCTTAAAGAGATTAATGCAACATCCTTAACTTCAAAACAAATATCTTTTATATGAATATAGAAGAAATTATAGATTCACGAATTTTTGGCTAAATTACGTTGTATTTCAAATATTCTTGAGCACTAATCTTTTATGGATCCCATGAAGCAAACTCTTCAAACTTGGCAACTTAATCTTGTATTTCACAATATCAAACAAACAGAACCAGTATTACAAATCAAATGGAAGTAATTTGGTGGCAGTAAGCAGTACCTCATGATCTTTTGTCCTCCCTTCTCGTTTAAAAAAGCCTCCACTGAAGAAACATTGGATATTAAGTAAAAAGGTAAGTTGCTATTACAGACTTAAAGTTGTTAATATAATTAAATTAGAGTAACTAGGAAAGAAACGCAATATGCACCTTGTCCGACCTGCAGCTGAAAAACGCTCTTGATAATTTACATAAAGAGGAAAAAAATCAGAAGGCTCACTTGGCACATCAGCCAAACAGACAGATGTGTAGACAATCTACAAGAAATATAAATATATTAGTTCTCTATTAACATAACTAAATCATTTGTAAAATTCCTAGTCAAAGTTTTTCTATTAGAATAAAACTGAATAAAAATTGAAGATAACAATTAAAATATACTCTTAAGATTAGGCGCAATGGCTTCCACAATAACGAGATTAAATTTAAGTTATGTTTGAACATAACTTAAATTTTCAGTATGTAAAAAATGTGTCCAGCAAGTCTATGAGCAAGTGAGTACTTACTGTTTCTCCATCTGTCACCGTGACTGCTCCACTAGCTTGTCTTCCCATATAACCCGTCTCAACCAAAATCTGAAATATGCAAAAGCAAATTACATAATTAGTTAAAGGTGCATATCTAACTACTCCTTTCCACGTATACAACATGAGCCTCCATTTGCTTTAAAATAAGAGTCTTATAGCAAATATCATTATATACAAAAGAAAATAAATTGCAGGCATAATGGGACGTATATTCATAAAGATTAAAGATAACAGTAAAATTATTCTAAACCTATTTCAACGCAAAAAAAAAAAAAAAAAAATCAAATGGAAGTATTTCCTGTAAATACAATTATGCTTGTGGAGCAAATACAGCATTCAGTAAACTTCGTCAGCACAAAATTATTATCGAAAATATTTAACTTCATATCAAGTTTGCATAGTAATATAAACCATTTCTCAAAACATCCATGCGTTTAACTACAACATGAAGTGACTGAAACAAAAAAAAAACTGAAATTCACATATACACGCGTATAAAAACTCACATCTCTGTCGCCGAACGGGATTTTGACAGAGACAGGCTCGGAAAACGTTGGCGCGGCATCAGCTGGTTCCGGTTCTGTCGACAAAGTTTTGACAGCAAACGTTCGAGTGCATTTTCTTCTAGATAGAAGCAGAGACAGCGAACGAAACTTGGAAGAGTTTGTTGAATTGAAAAGGCGAGGGCAATTCGGGGATAAAGAAAGTTTGCAGCGATTATTGGAGAGCGAGAAATGAGAAGAGTGAGGAGAGTAGGGCATGGTATGGAGGCTACTAGGGTTCGCTAACATTTTCGGTTTCTGCAGTGGCTTTCCTTTGCTAGTTGCAGAAAGAGTGAGACTGATGAGAGTGTGAGAAAGAGAGGGAGTGACTTTATCCGTTTCGAAGGCGCGCAGAGAGAGGCAATCGTTCTCTTGTTATTGTTGTCGTGCTGGTTGTTAACTACAGACTGGGCTTGTCATTGGGGATTTGGGCTTGGGCTTGGGCTTGGGCTTGGGCTTGGGCTTGGGCTTCAACATGATGATGGTGGTACAGGATTATTATGTATAAAGAACCGATAGATAATTTCACATAAATAGGCCTGATAGTCGTGGAAATAGGGAATCTATGTTTATTAATGTCATTGGATATCTAAAAGTTTCTTTCACTCATCCATAAAAATAATAACCATCATTATATCCGATAGTGATTTAATTAAAATCAAATTCATTAACAAATAGTAAATTAATGGAAAACTGTGAAAAATGAATGGTTTAAATTTATAGAAAACTGTGAAAATTGAAGGGTTATTTAATTTAAATTTATAAATATTATATAGATCAATAGAATAGAGAGTATGTAAATGTATGAAATATGTGAACTACATAAAATCTGAAATTCATATTTAATAACCATTAAACATTAACTGATATTTACTATTCATTGCGCTTTGTATAAAACGTACAGGTTCATATATAATATCCAAAAGCAACTGACTAATGAATAAGATTAAAAAAATTAATTAAATGAATATAAAACTATAGATATTATTATATAGAATTTGTTGACGTCGATTTTTGGATTGTCTAGTCAATAATAACATGTAGGTAAGTTGATGCTTGGACCGATTAGGAAACTTGTGATCAAAACACCCACTTTCTGCCAGAACGTGATTTGTAATGAAAAAAGTAAATAAAGCAATAAACAACACCAGAGTTTTTACATGGAAACCCTAAGGCATGGAAAAACCATGGTCGGCGTAACGACAAGAAAAGAAAATGTTCATTATGTGTAGAAAAGTATTACAAATTACAAGAAGTATCTCTCTAATATTGTATCGTCTTATCTCCCCCTTTGGGCTTTGCTGATTACATGTATTTATATGGGTATTAAAATGTTACCCTAATCCCTATCATGCAAGCAAAGGCTTTGAGGAGATTGTACCTTTGTGATTCGCCTATAATGAAGGGGATCCCTTTTCCTTGTATGGATTATCTTCTGGATCTTCGAGTTTATTATCGGATTCGTCAACTACTTGATTAGCGGTGATTGTCTTTCTCGATTTAGGCCCGAATTTTATGGAAGATGCAAAGAATCCCGAATTTATAGTGATTTTGGGGACATTTTCGTGTTCACAACCTAATTGGCGAGTTGGTATCAATTCATCGCCTGGGATTACTTTGGTGATTTGGTTCTGGGTGGGCGACCAGCTTTCCGTCTTTGAACTTGTCGCTGCTTCGTCTGCCTTGTCAATTTGGCATGGTTTGATGAAGTGGATACCTGGCTCTGTGAGTTCCGCTTAAACTGACGTTTTAGGCTGACTAAGATTTCCCCAAACAGAATTTAATGCCAAAATTACCTCATGACCCATGTGGCAAGTTTAGGCTCCATTATAGGAGATTACTTAACACGCACGATGTGTTCGAATTGTAAGAATAAAATGTAATCGTTATCGACACTACAAGAAAATTAGGTTTTTATTATGCAATTTCATCACTGTTGTTTTTAGTCGTGATCAAGTGATACTGGTTTTTTAAAATCATCATATATTTATGACGCATTTTAAAACTGGCATCAAAGTATCAGAATCCCTTAAAATGTGAGATAATTGCATAAAAATATTTATTAACCGTGATCAAGTATTCACACATTTTTTTAAACTGTGATCAAGTTCTCGTATGTTTTCTTAACCGTAATCAAGTTATTACAAATTTTATTAATCGTGATTAAGTTATCACGTGTTTTATTTTTACACATAATCTAATTATCACACTATTTTATTAGCGCGATGATTGTGCCAAAATTGTGTTATATTTTGGCCCTCAATTCCTTATCCGTTGGCTTGTTTTCGAGTGTGTTTTTGTGTCTAATGACTCTTTTCTAGTCAATTTCAGGCATTCAAAGTGTTTCAAGTATAGAAGGTGCAAGTCAGGATTTTCGGGAGCAAACAAGTCAAAATTCATGGAAGGGAGCCCAGTTGGCTGGTCCCATCGCAGGTCCATACCCGTACAAGGAAAGGACACCCGCGGACTAAGACGCAGAAGATTGCAAAGTAGAAGTGCGCGGGTAACCTTCCGTGAAGAAGACTTTATTGGTCCATACCAGCGCAATGGCATATGACCAGAGAGCCACAACTCCTTCAAATGACCAAGATTGCCCAGATCGCGGGTAGTGCACTGGTCCAGACCAGCCAAGTAACCCGCAAACCGAGAACTAACCAGTTACAACAAGTGCCTAGTGTGCGGGTCCATATTTGTGCACTGCCTGCACACCAACCACGGACCGTGAGGCAAAAACCTCAAGTTTGGACTTGGCAGGTACACTCTGCGGATCCATACCTGTGCATATCGGGTCGCGAACTACACTAGATTCGCTTACATCAGCATTTCAGACCTATTTTTGGCAATGGTATAAATACTTTCTTCCCTAATTTCACCCATACGCCCTCACAGCCTTCTTTCGGACCATTACCTCATTTAGATCTAGGAATATCCTCCCACCATATCCAAACTCATCCTTCACCATTTCATACCATTTTTCCTCACCAAAATCACGTATATACCCTTCCCTTCACTTCATTTTCACCCAACACAAAAAAACCCACACTCAAAGAGCACGTATTCAACACATTGAAGAAGGAAAAGTGCTAGGAGAAGAGAAAAATCACAAGTACTCCAATGGGTTTCTTCTCAACTTTTACTCTTGTATTTCTTCTTTGTAATTTGATGATGAGTAGCTAAACCCTTAGTGGGAGTTAATTTAATTATACATAAGTTGTGGGTAGTTCATCATATCTTTATTATTTGATTATTTAGATTCATTTAATGGTTTTTAATGCATTTGATTACTTCTTGGATTGAGTAGATATGCCCTCTCTTAATTCATGCTTAGTATCAAATTAATTTGAGTTCTTACAATGGATTATATATCTTCTTATATTGAGTAGATATGCACTCTCTTAATTCAAGTTTAGATACCCACTTTAAGGTGATTAAAACAAGCTCAATTAATTGGAATGGATGTGTCGAAAATCTGCTCTTCTGATGCATCTCGGCTATCATGGAAATGGTGGATTGAGAATATGCTCTTCCAAGCCATCCTAATCATTAAAATCTACCCATGCTTAAAGAGGAAACTCTCTCATAAACCAACCTAGTAGTTGTGTAGTAGAGAGTTAGCGATGAGAGATTATATCCCTCCAATCCAACCTAGTAGTTGTGAGTGAGGGTTGATGATTCTCAAATCACACTTAAAGGTATATTAGCCTTAAATAATCGAATATGTTCTTCAAAGATTAAATGGATTTCCCACTATTTGTGTTGTGATTGCATTAACTCTCATTCCATCTCATTATCTTATCTTACCATTTCACATTCTTATTAGTCTTAATTGCATTTTAGATTATTTAGTTCAATTGTCATTTGCAATATTAGTTTATAATTCCAAAACCAACCATTTCATTTTACTTTTAAGCATAACTAGTATTAGAGTGTCAATTTAGTCATTACTACCATTCGATCCCTATGGACGATACCTCCCTTACCATTATACTTGTTTTGAAAACAATTTGAGTACATTTGATGTCTTTTATAAATTCTTTTTGACATTTGCAAACATTACAAACGACATGTGTCATATGATAAAGAACGAACTGCGTTTTTTTTTGTATAATTACACTATAATTTTAAATTCGTAATCTCTCAAATTTGTGTTGCGCAATAATTTATGAAATTAAAAAAATTAACAAAGTACTAAACGATCATGCAATCTCTTTTTTTAAGTGATAAAAAAATAATTGATGTTAATTTTTTTCATAATTAAATATATAATTGATAAGCTAATTTTGTTTTTAATTTGTATACATTACTTTATTTTATTTGAAAGAATTAATTATTTTATTTGGTCTAACTTTATACGAGTCAATGAAATAAGTTGATACAAGTTAATATAATAGGGTTGTCCACACCATGTCTTTTGTATATATTATAAAAGCTAACTGTATTCACTACCCAGCTTTGTTACCCTAGCCGCAGTCTCCCATCTTTCACATTTTTTTTCCTCTCATTTCTCACCAACATTTTTCACTTTTCACAACAACAACAAAAACTCTAGTTATGGTGAGTGCTTCAAATGAACTCATCACATGGATTTGGAATATAAATTTCATATTTTTTTTTTCTAAGTATTTATTTATGTTAGTTGTGAATTTGTTGTAGTCTCTGGTAGCGAATGAGGACTTTCTTCAACATATTTTTCATGTTTTGAACATGAATGTTTATAGAAAACAAAATATCATGTTCCCTCTCACCTCTATCTAAGCTATTGGGAACTGCTTTCATCAAATAGCTAATCAAATTAGCTACACTTGTTACACCTCATAAATTAAACCCAAGAAGGTCGATGAGGCCTTGAGTGATGAGTTTTGGGTTCTTGTTATGCCAGAAGAGTTGAACCAATTCGAAATGAATGAGGTTTGGACTCTTGTTCCTCGACCCAAAGACATTAATGTCATAGGCACAAAATATGTGTTTAGGAACAAATCCGAAAAGGATGACAACATTGTGCGAAACAAGAATAGACTTGTAACACAATGATACTCTTAAATAGGGGTAGACGTTTAATAGATTGGTTCATTTTTCAATAGAATCGATAAAAAACCGATAAAGTTCAGTTTTTGAAAATATGAATCAATCCAATAAAATTCACAAATATCAACTTATCAAAAACCAACCGAATTGGACCGGTTCGGTTCGGTTCTGTTTTTTCGATTTTGGTCCTACTGGGCCAAACTCATGGCCTTTAATTATTACACATATTTTCATATTTTAATCATGTTAGGCCTTCGACCAAATTAAATTATGAGCTTGAACAAATAGAAAATACTAGTTTAAAATGATATTCAATAATATATATATATATATATACAAATTTCTATTGTCAGTTCGTCCTGATATAAAATATATCAAGACAAAGAATGTGGACCATTAGATTTACATACTTTGGCTCAAAGTGTATACACTTGTCAAAATTTCTCCATAATCTGTGATCCACATTCTTCGTTCTGATATATTTTATATCAGTACTGAACTGATAATAGAAAGACTGTATATATATATATATATATGTTGTGACACACTTTCATAGTTTTGTAGTTTCATGGACCATTGAACTTTAAACTAGGTTTTTTTTAATATATGTTGGATCTCAGTTCGGTTTTCCAGTTTGGGATAGCGAACCGGAAAAAAAACTGATCCAATCGATTTTTAAAAAATTGAACCAAACTGAACCGCCCAACATAAAAAAACCAAAAAAAAATGATCGGATCGATTCGGTTCACCGGTTCGGTTCGGTTCGGTTTATTGGTTTTTTGCCCACCCATACTCTTAAATAGAGGGTATTGACTTTTATGAGACTTTTGCTCTGGTTGCCAATTTAAAGTCTATTAGGCTTCTCTTGTCCATTTCTTCCATTTACAAGTTCAAATTATTTTAAATGGATATTAAGAGTGCCTTCCTCAATGACTACTTGCATGAGGAAATGTTTGTTGAGCAACTCAATGAGTTTGTGGATCCACACCACCCTAAATATGTTTATCGCCTCATAAAGGCATTGTATGGGTTGAAACAAGCACTAATTGCTTGGTTTGAACGTCACACTCAATTTCTTGTCAACAATAATTACTCAAGGGTTAATGTTGACAAAACGTTTTTCATCAAAAATGACAAAGATGAGTTTTTTATAACTCAAATTTATATTGATGATATTGTGTTTGGTTTCACCAATGACTCTACGGTCATGCAATTTGTAGACGTTATGTCTAATGAATTTAAAATGAGCATGGTATAGGGAATTGACTTACTTCCAAGGTTTGCAAATTAAGCAAATGTATGATGAGATTTTCATTTCTCAAGCTAAGTATGCAAAGAACCTAGTGAAGAAGTTTGACCTTGAAAATCCCAAACATTGTGACACATCCATGAGCACAACTTTGAAGCTAAGTAAGGATGTTAGTGGTAAAAGTGTTGATCAAAGCTTGTATCGTGGCATGATTGGTAGCTTACTTTACGTGACTGCAAGTAAGCCTAACATTGCCTTTAGTGTGGGTGGGTGTGTTAGGTACCAAGCAAATCCCAAGGAATCCCATCTCTCAGCTGTGAAACGGATGATTCAATTCGTGAATGGGACCTCAAATTATGGGATATGGTACTCATTTGACACGAACTCTAGCTTGGTGGGTTTCAGTGATGCAGATTGGGTAGGGAATTGTGATGACTGAAAAAACATATCGAAATAGCATATCAAGCTCGGTAACAATCTTGTCTCATAGTTTTACACGAAGCTGAATTCCATCTTATTGTCCACAGCCTAGACCGAGTACATAGTCGTAGGGAGTGCATACACACAACTTCTATGGATGAAGTAAATGCTTGCGGTACTACGGCTTCGATCAAGGTACTCTAACCCTTTATTATGATAATATGAGTGCAATTAATATTTCTAAGAATCATGTGCAACACTCTAGGACAAAGTATATAGATATCCGTCATCACTTTATTAGGGAGCTAGTTGAAGAGAAGGTTATAGTTCTTGAACATGTAGGAACTAATGATCAACTAGTAAACTTGTTTACCAAACCCTTAGATGCAACTAGGTTTAAAGGACTTAGTAGGTCAATTGAGATTTGTCACATGCCTTGATGTGGTAGGGATTGACCCTGTATGGAGAGCTCAAGCAAAGAGAGCAAGCTTGCATGATTCTAATATGCAAAATGTTGATAAATTTTATGTTATTTTGTGATTGCTTGAGATTGCATGGTGGATAGCATTGAATAATGATTTTTATGACTTCATGCTTGGTTGCTTAGGCCCGGTTTGGCATTGTTGTGCTGTGGGGGGAAGTGCTTTTGGATCTGCTGTGAGGGGAATTGCTTTTGGATTTGCTGTGGGAAGAATCAGCTGAGTGTTTGGTAAACTGATTTCTAAAAGTGCTGTGAGAACCAAAAGCAATTTCAATGTGTTTGGTAAACTGGAAGTAAAAAGTGATGTGACTGTGTTAAATTAATAAAATGACACAGTTGTAATGAAACTTGTCCACTATAATTATCCGATAAACTTCAACAGAATTTTTTTATAGAGATTTTAATAATTGAAAATGAAGGTTAATATTTGGAACTAAAAATATTAATAATTATTATTATTTCTCCTTTTCAGCAAAATATAATAAGAATATAATAAAATTATTATATTTTATAATAATAATAATAATAATAAATAATTTTGTTGTTTTATATAAATATTTAAAGAACCTTAGATGCATGTACATATATATGATATAACCACTAACCAGTACTTTTGAACAAAATTTAATAATATATATCATGTAGTGTGCAAATAAATCCACTTAAAATATTAATTTATCAAATAAATCCACTTGGAACATGTTACATGAGTTTTTTCGTACAAAATCTCACATCTGATTGGCGCTGAGAGTGAATTGCAAATAATTGCTAAGTGCGCGTACCCATTAAACTTTGCGCTATTACATTTCCATTTCTCGTCTTCCCGAACCATCTTCTGCATGTGTATTGACCTCCATTTCTTCATTAACCTCTTCGCTTGAGTAATTTTCACTTTCATCAAAATCTCTATCTCGTTGTGCATAGCTTCTAATGTAGTTATGAAGAGCCATTGTAGCAATAATAATTTTCACTTGTTTTTCATAAGAATAACTTGGCATATCACATAGAATACTCCATTTTATTTTCCATACCCCAAAAGTTCGCTCAATGATGCTCCTAAGTGAAGAATGTACATGATTAAATATTTCTTTGTGACCTGTTGGTTCTTCACCCCTACGAAAATGTGGAAGGCGGTACCTTTTACCTTTATAAGGTCCTAAAAAACCTTTCATTTGCGGGTATCCGGCATCCATCAAGTAATATTTTCCTGAAAATATAAAATATGAATGATTATGATATAATATACAATTATTATTTCCGTAATGTGGATAAAAAAATTACCATTTGGAGGATTTGGAAAATTTGATTGAGGATCACGTAGAGCTGATAAGAATACTCTACTATCATGAGCAGTGCCTTCCCACCCTGCACATGCAAATGTAAATTGCATGTCAAAGTTACATATAGCCATTACATTTTGGGTGGGTATTCCTTTTCTGCCAATATATGGTACTTGATTGCATGGAGAAATTGAAGCTTGAACATGAACACCATCTATAGCTCCAATGCAATCCTACAAATTAATGTAAAATAGTTATAAAATAAGGCATTTATAAGGACATACCAAATTTAAGAGCATTGAAAATTATACATACCTTAAAGTGAGGTATATATCTAGAGTCGCTCAATATTTCTGGTAGGGTGCTCCTAAATTCGGGATCCAAAGGCTTTATTATCACCTTAACCATTTCATATAAAATATCTAACATCACATCAAAATATCTACTCACCGTCTCACCGAAACGTTGAAAACATTCTTGTGCATTCCTATCTCCTATCCCTTGTCCTAAAATATAAAGAAACATTCCTAAAATTTTTGCACTACTTATGTTTCTTGAGCCCTTCAACTTATAATTATTTTCCAACTCATTCAACAACATTACGAAGACATGTTTGTCCATTCTAAACATGTTATAACAACGACTTTCATTGCCCTGCAACACTTCCATCAACCAAATAAAACATGTTTGAGAGCTTGTCATGCACGGAGTTTTAAGAACATGTTGTTCAAGATAAACTTGAATAAGACGACCACATACATATATAAGTTGATCCATTTCCTCTTCATCTCCTGAATTGTCCATACTATATTTTAAAACCTGCAATATTTATAATCTCATCAAACATCTATTAAAATTGAGGTCCAAAGTAGGTAAAACATGATCCAACAAGCGCAGATTTTCAAGACATAATTCAACTAATAAAGAGAAAATAAAACATAATATCATCAATTAGGTCCAACAAGCACAAATTTTCAATACATAATCCAACAACGATAGAGATAATAAAACATAATGTTATCAACTAGGTCTAACAAGCACAAATTTAACATATGTCATCAAGTAGGACTATCACATCTAATTTCCAGCCTTTGTCTGATTAAGAATAAGGAATTGGAGCTTCAGATCAGGATCTGTCATGACAAAAAAACATCTCCCTCTTATCTTGAGAACAAAACAACTCCGTCGCAAACCACTATAATTGACTACCTTTTTCTTACCTGGTAAAGTTGCCACAGCCTCCATCACTTCAGCAATACTAGTTCCTTGTGAACTTCTATGCATTGACGTCGATGTACTCCTACTATCAACTACCTCAACAAGATGGTCAATTTGTTTAGACAACTTTGCTGCACCTCCCAACTTTCCCTTCTTCCACTTCAACCCTCCCAGAAGTCCTCTACTTATGTCACTCTCATCATTTGTTCTCTTTTCCCCCTATCTTGATCACCTTATGAAGCCTCATCGTTCTCCCTATTAACAGTTTGTTTGTCATGCTCTGAATCTCCCACCGTTTCTTCAAGAAGTATGGTAGATGATGGAATCATGACACAATTACCAACCGTTGTACTACCCTTGAACATCTTGTCATACATATCCATCATGTCATGACTAATTCCCACGTCACGAAATTTTCGATACTCAACATTCATCTACAAAAGAAGCAGATGGTTAGAAAATATGCTACATGACATAAATAAATAAATAAATAAAGAAAAAATTTCACCTTAATTTTACTTTGCCACCATTCTGGAGGTGCATCCACAGTTTTCTTAGCAGGGTCCCATCCGATACCAGTTTCTTTATGCATTAGTGAACTCCACAATTTCCAATCGGTTTTAAGTGAATCCCACTTGTTTTTCAATTGCTTTTTATCATAATCCCTCCCGGTTATTTCCTTAAAAACATTGACAACATTTACCCATCTTATTTTATCAAAATGAGTGCCAGGTCTATTTCCTTTTGCCACTTCCTTAACACATATTTCACAAAATATAGCTACAAGACCATCGTTCCATATAGCTTTTGTTTTTCCACTTCCCTCGTTTTCAGTAATGCTACTTGTACTCTTCTTTCCCATCTGTTTGCCATAAAATTCTGATCGTAAATATATATATATATATATATATATATATCAAACCTAATGTTTGTTAACTATAAGAACACAAGAACATTGTACCTAATGTTTATCAACTACAAGAACACATCTGAGCAAGTATCAACTGAATTCATTCACTAATAACTTCTCTATCACTACAATAAACTACTTGGTTTTAGTGAGGAGGTTACACCAACCAATGTCAAAGAAAAATTAATAAGACACTGCATTAAAGAAATTTTCATTGTTGGTTTTCATGATGTTTGATAGGTATAGATTTCTCTTGAATGCCTCTCTTGTTAGTAATACTTCTAAACTATTAAACAAACTAACACCACCATGAGTCCATGAGTCCATGAGTCCATGAGTCCATGAGTTCATGAGTCCATGAGTTCATGAGACCATGTAAAAAAAATTAACATTAAATGTTCCTAAAATCTCTTGACTTGTGAATTCGATCTTCTTGGGGGATTTTTGTTGAAAGAATGAGACAAAATGAATGTTATTCTTAAATCTGGACATTTCTTTAATCATCTAATCATGGACATTTCTTTAATATTCTACTGATAAACTGATAATTTAATTAAGACCTGCCAAAAAAGAAACAAGCAACAAACACAAATGTATTCTATAATTTCTCCTAGTTTGCATTCTAGGGCTCAAGCAAACACAAAAATATTAATGTGGGCCATCTGCACCATTTCAAAATTGATTGGGGCAACTTTTACTGTGACAATTATAAGATATTTTTGCAATACAAATATCTTTCCATTTCAATCTAAAGGGCATCTGATGTGATGACATCTAAGAGCAGACGAGCAGCTAAACTACATTCAGGGCATTGCAAGCTTAAATTACACAAGCAACTTTACACTTAGAATTTAGATTATGAGACAAGTGAAGGATACAAACCATAGAAGATGTTCATTCCTACTGAAAACATGTTCCAAACTAGAAATATTAAGCGCTAGTAATACTAACAACTTTACAAGAGAGAAAAAAGAGAGGAAATACCACATCCCAGTCAAATACCATAACTCCAGCTGCTTTTGAGTGAATGAATTTCTCTTTTCTATGGTTTGAGGGAATGAATCAGACCATGAATTAACACAAACCAAACCCAGAAAAATTAAAACAGAGCATGAAACAGACAATGAATCAACACAGGGCAAACCAAACCCATAAAATGTATAGCCTAATCAGGCTTATCAGCCTCAATTGCTCTAACTAATTCATTTTCTTGCACTGGAAATTACAAGGAAAGAGAAAGAAATAACATAAAAAAGGAAATTACAAAAAAAATTAGAGAAAATTGATTGTTACTCACCAAGAAACAGCTATAGAAGCAAAATCGTAAGGATGGAGGGATCAACCTTCAAGAAACGATTAACAAAGTCAAAACTACAATTAAAAATCAAAGCCTAAAACAAGAACACATTACACATAGAGATAATGAAATTAAGAGAACAAAAATTAGAAAAAACCTTAGATAGCTCGAACTTGAAACCGATTACAGAGGCAATTGTAAAATTGCTTCTTAAAATTTTTGAGAAGAGAAGGCGAAGAGAGATGAGAGATGTGGAGAAGAGAATGGAAGTTTAGAACGAACTTGGCTGCTTTTCATCGTAAATCATGATCTGTATTTTGGTTCAGTTTATGAAAAGTAAAGGATAAAATTGGAATTTTTTGTAAAAATTCATTAAAGTAGACACTGTAGCGAGATTTATTTTTTGCTTCCTCAGGAAGCTGATTTCCAAAAGCATGTATTTGTAGCTTCTCAAAAACTCAGTTGGAAGAAGCTAAAAGTGGCCAAAAACATTTCCCCACAATTTTACCAAACGCCCTATCATTGGTCCTGAATCACTTTTGGTCACAAAAATAGCTGGGGAAGCAATGCCAAACTGGGCCTTAGTATGTAAATACATGATTTCTATATTTGCTTGTGTATGCTTATCTTTTTTAGGAATGTTCTTCTTGATAGTACATATGATCGACCTCAAATTACTCTCCATGTTCATGATTTTTATGATATGTATTCTTAAGCTCTTTCTTGAAAAGGGCTCGATAACTCACATTTCTACATTGGGTGTAGTCTCCATATTCTATCGATTGCATTCGTTTTCCGAGTAAAAATCGAGTATTTAACGGTTTAATAAGCTTATGCAGGCTTCCAGTTGCAATCCAAGGGTAATAATGCAAAATTAAGGAAATTCGAGGGCCAAACTGCAGAATTGAAGAATTAAAGAACTGAAGAAGAAAAGAAATGTATGGATTGTACGAACAGTGCAACACTAGCACACCACCAGTGCAAGTTTTCCAGAGAACCAATGTTGTTCGTCATGCGCACCTCTAGCGCAATTCCCCTATTTCTTTCTTTTCCATGACTTTTTCCACGACCTTCTAGCTTTAAAATACCCAAAACCTTACCTTTTACTCATCTCACTTACCAAATCACAAAATCCATCCATAAAACCTTCACCAAAACATATTATCCCACCATCAAAACACAAATCCCTACCTTTTACCCATAAACCAAACCATAAAAACCCTATCTTAAAGTAAGAAAGATATCAATGAGAGAATTAGCCAAGCACATCAAGTCAAGCTTAGAGAAGAGAGAGTACTCCATATAGTTTTCTTTATACCATTTTTTCTTATTTAACTTATATTTATAGTGTTTTACCATGATTTGTACTTATTGTCTATCTATATGGCTTTATGTTGTAATATGAACTAAACCATCATTGGCTATGCCCAAGATGAAAGCTTTCCCATGACTCATCAATAAAGACCACTACTTTATCTATAAATGCTTGTGTTGTGTACATGTTTTCATGCTTTTACTTGCTTTTGAGTGCCTAGCTAACACTTGATTGATTTTTTGTTGTGATGTACCGAGAGGAGAAGCACACAACGTGCTCGATGAAATGCATGATATAGTTCTATTAAGATAGAAATATACGATGCTAGCTTATAGGACTCAATAGGGTGCATAATACTTAATGAACTTGTGCATAGTTTGTGTAAGAACCTCAATTTTTATGATTGGCTTATTTCATGACAAATCACATTGGAGATGTTTATGTAACGGGTAGCATAGGTTCTCCAAGTGTGGTTTTCTCAAAGACATGCTTCCGGTCATCCCAAAGAGCTTCAAGAGAGGTAATTCACTTGTACTTAATTCTTGAAGAGATTTAGTTGCACATACTCATATCTTATGCATTTGTATTGACATGCATTGATTGCACACTCACACACTTACGTGCATTTGAATTGTTGTGCATTCTTTCACACTCCACACTTGCACATTTTGCACATTACTTAGTGTGTTGAGTTTTCCTGGAAAAGAGAATTTCTTCTCTTAGCTCGACCTAGACCGATTGGCATGTGCACTTGCACGCACAGCGGTTTGAGTCGCAGTAAAGTTTAGTAGGCCCATGTTGCCTATACCGCGACCTGTGCACTTGCACGCACAGCAGTCCGAGTCGCGGTGTTGTCCAGTAGACACACTGTTGTGTGTACCACGGTCTGGGCACTTACCCGAGCCGCGGTCCAGCGAGCGGTATTGACGGGATTTTGATTCCTAAGCCCAAAACAACGCAGTTTTGTCTAGGGTTTGTATATATATGTTCTCTTCTTCCCCAACTCATTTTTAGAGCTTCAAGAACCCATTTTTATGAGAGAGAACAACCCTTAGAGAGAGAACAACCCTTAGAGAGAGAAAGCTTCAAGCTTTGTTACTTGACTCTTCAAACCCAAAAACCCATCATCTTCATGCATTTCTAAGCATCTTTAAGGCATGGGTCTTCATCATTAGTTGACTTGGTAAGTTGAACAAAAACCCCATCTTTATCATTTGTTCATACTTTCCAAGATTGTATTTTTATTACATTTATTGGTTGATTAAATGCTAGGACTCTATTTAATGCATCTATTTATGAGTTCCTTTATATGATTGGGTTTGTATTGTGATAGCTTGCATTTAGGACATATTTGCCCTCTAGCTAATTAGGACTCATTGATTGCATTTGTTAATTGCATTTATCGTCCTTGCCATTTTATGTGACAACATGTGTTGATATGGTTTTGTTTTGATGACTAGATTTTAGACTTGCATATCTATATCTAGTTAGGTCATTATGAGCATTCATATAAACATTGGTATCTAGGATTTGTACTTAGTGTCATCTTTAATCCCTAGATAAGCATTTAGTGTTGCCTAGCATTATTTGCATTTTGAATATTCATATATTCACTTAGGTTGTTAATCTCTTCTTGAGAGTTAAGTCTTGTGACTACAAGGTGTAGTGCACAAGCAAGTGAAGTCTTGCAACCAAGGTGTGGTTGGCAAGCAAAGTGATCAAGGATTCACTATAAAGGCCCGTTGGGTAGTAGTAGTGGATTAGTGACAGAGAATGGTGTGACTATAGGTCAACCTAGGTTGTAAACCTCATTACAATAGTGGATTTGAGGATCGGTGTGGCTAGAAGGATAGCCCGTGGTTTTTCCCTTGTTGAAGGGTTTCCACGTAAAAATCAAGTGTGTTATTTAATTTCTGCATTTTACACTTGATTTTGTATGTTTTCTTGTGGGGTGAATTTTAATATTGACTAATCAAGAAAAGTTGGTAATTAACTTGATTAAAACCTATTCACCCCCCCCCCCCCCTTTAGGTTATTAGACACACGCTTGAGTAGTATTTTCGGTTTGGATAATCATCGAGAGATAGGTTATTGGTGTGCATGAATATTGTTCTTATTGCTTGAGAAAGAATATGAGCTAATTAAAGGTACATTAGTCTACACATGAACACTTGCATAATTTACTCTAATGGTGGGTCTATAAATTGGTGATAATTGAGTAAGTGGATTCGAAAGTCTTAGCAATTTCTCTCATATAAGTTACAACCTCTTGCTTGTGTGCTGGTTTATAGTTAATTGTAGTTTGCTAATTAGTTGAATCTTAGTGTTAATCAATTTGAGTAGCATAATCATATTCATTGAATTTCGGTTGTCAAATAGTGATTAGGTTAATCAATTTCGGTACTCATAAACCAATCCTCGAAGGAACGATATTTTACACTTATCATTGTACTACACCACCAGCCTCTTACGATTGCGAGTAGCCTACGGTGCTAGTCAATTTTTGGTGCCACAGCTGGGGATTACGCCTCTGATGATATCGATACTAGTTAACTTGATTGATGAAAATACACAAAGTGTGTCTAATATAACCTAGAGGGGGTGAATGAGTTGTTAATCGATCATTACCAACTTTTTCGATTAGTCAATATTAACAATATAACCCATTACAAACATACAACAAAAATCAAGTTAAATGCGGAAATTAAAGAATACTTGACTTTTACGTAGAAACCCTCCAACTGGGAAAAATCATGGGACTAGCTACGCTAGCCACTTGAGCCACAAAAAATCCAATATATGAAAAGAAGATTACACCCTCATGTGATACATGGACTATCACTCTCGACAACCTCATGCTGTGGACACAACCACTCACCACTCTTGGTTCAATCCTAGTGATATCCCCGATTCACTACTCTTGGCGTGAGCACCTCCTAATCTAACCTGCATGCCTTTTATAGTGGCACTTGACAAGTGCTTGCCAACCAACCCTTGGTTGCAAGACTTGACTTGCTTGTGCAACTTCACTTCGAAGCCTCAAGACTTTGGCTATGTTTAGGATTACTTTGCTTAAAAAATAATTTGCTTATAGCTTACCTTTAGAAATAATTAGCTTAACAAAAAAGTAGGTAAGTGTTTGGTAAACTAATTTTAAAATTGCTTTGTTTTTTAAAAGGTGGAATACTTATTTGATGAAATGTCAAAAATAGACATCATTTTAATGTACTAACATTGGTAAGCAATTTTAAAATGATAGTTTTGGGCTTTTCAAATAGCTTCGGAGAGAATGGACTCGTTGAAGACCAGGCCCAAAAAATACCCGACCCGTGACTTCGACCTAGTTGCTTGAAACCCTACCCGCCGCCGTACCACGCCAATCGTTGCTCGTTCACCTTCGCGCAGTCCGCCGCTCAATCTGTGCTGCTGCTCATCAAGCTCATACGGTTCTTGTTGTGACTAGGTCGTCGCTAATTCCGAAACGCATAAATTCACCATTGATGAACCGATAGAACAAAGAACTAGACAGGATTGGATCTCCGTCGCGAAGTAGAACACAACGTTGTGGTGGTCTTTGCCAATGAGATTCACTGCGTAAACGAAACTCTTCAACGAACTTCCCTGCAACTGCGCCTTCCTCAGAGCTATGGCGGTGGCGGGATCGTCGTCGGTGAATGCTGGTCCTCCTCCGACATCAACTTCCGGCGGTGGTCACCACCATTCCCGATCAGTTTTTTTTTATTTTCATATTTTTTTACTTTTTAGTTTTTTATTATATTATTATTAAATATAAGGGTAATATTGTTTTTTAATAAAATAGTGAGGGCATATTGGACATTACATAAACAATAAGTTAGCTTTTGCTTCAAAAAGCAACATCCACATAACTTCTAAAAAGCTGCTTATTAAAGTAGCAAATTGTAAAACAAGATGCTTTTAGAAAGTTTACCAAACACTCATTTGCTCAAAACTTGAGCAGTAAGTGATTATTTCCCAAGCAACAGCAATTCCAAACATTGCCTTAGACTCTTTGAAAAGAATTAATAGTCTATGAGTGACCATATGACAATGATGTTCAAATGCAATAATGTGTAAGACCACACATAAAATGTCTAACTAGATGTTATAATGCTATTCAACACCCTAGTTATCAAACAATGCCTACATGCCCCAACTCAATTAGTTGTAGAAAGATTCTAGCAACATATTTGTCAAATAAAACTCACATAAACATTCAAGAGTAAGACTAGATGAACAAAGTCAAACTAATCAATCAACTAAGCATAATGAATATTTATGGATTAGCTATTTATGCAGAGATGACCTAATCATACAAGCTATCGCAAACAAACCCAATCATGTTATTTAGAGTCATAAATATCTGCAATAAAGAGAGTCAAGATATTTAGTCAAGCAATAAATACATAATCTAAAGTAAGAAGAACAATAAATGATATTCAATGAAGTTCTAACTTACCAAGTCATGAAACCAAGAAGACCCATGCTCAAATGATGTTGAATAATGTGAGATGAAGATGGTTTTTGGGTTTGGAGAGTTAATGAACAAAGCTTGAAGCTTTCTCTCTCTAGAACCACTAAATATATCTCTCTAGGATTTTAATTTCGTGGTCTGAATGAAAAAGATGTATTTATAGAAGCCCTAATTGAAACGACATCGTTTTGAGAAAGTAGGGCAAACCGTTGTGAGTACCGTTGTGAGAGACACATCGGTTACACAACGGTTTCTACTGGAGGTCATATCGCTGTGGAAATTAACAGTGGAACTGACAGCGGTTTCCACTGTGAAGTGAACCGTTGTTCCTACCGTTGTGTAAACAAACAACGGTTAATACATCAGTAACTGGGCTGAAACCCAGTAACCTTCATTGGCCAAACCAAGAGTAGAAAATAACCTTCCCAAGTTGTCACCTATTGCGCTAAGACAAACACACCATCGTGCATGTGCGGATGTTTCCGATCAACCATCGGGAAATGAATTATACCGCATAAAAACCACACTTAAATCTAAGAATGAAGTGCAAGTGTGATTGTGAGAAGAATGCACATATGAGCAATAAGATACAAATGCATGTCAATACAAATGCATGTAAATGTGTGTGTGTACAACTAAACTCTTTAAGAGACAACGTCAAGTGAATATACCTTTCGTTCTTGAAGTCACAGAGATGCTTGTAAACTAGTCATCGAAGAACCTAAGCTACCCATTACAAAATCATCCCCAATGTGGTTTGTCATGAAATAAACCAATTATAAAATATAGGCCCTTCCAATTGATATTTTGGATTTTTATTTATGTTTTGTGCTTTCTTGTAGGTAGGTTGCCTCGTATATGCATAGGCTTACAAGGAGCAACGACCAAATATTCTTGGATTTTGATCCAGAGATCGAGAGGCTTGCTCGTTGAACAAGGAAAATACAAGAAGATGAGTCATGGAACATGCCACAGTTCAGAGAGAGATCGAGTAAGGGAGAACGTTGCAAGACTTTACTATAATGTAGGTCAACCAAAATACTTCAAGCATTCGAAGACCGACCATGGCAGCCAACAACTTTGAAATTAAGCTCCCCATAATCCAAATGGTATCCACTATAGTGCAAGTCAGAGGCTACCCCAATGATGACCCGAATGGCCATTTACAAAGCTTCTAGGAGGTGTGTGATACCTTCAGGATCAACGGAGTCTCAAAAGATGTAATCCAGTTGAAGCTCTTTCCATTCTCTTTAAAGGATAAAGCCAAGGCTTGGTTAGGTTAATTACTGGTGGGATCCATCGAGACATGGGAGGAGTTAGTCCAAGCCTTCCTCAACAAGTACTTTCCATTGGGGAGAGCAGTGCATTTGAAGAATGAGATCACATCATTTGCCCAATTCGACAACGAATCACTCTATGAGGCATGTGAGCGATTCAAGGAGCTAGTAAGGAAACGTCTTCCAAACTCACTTCTGAAGTGGAAACTTATACAAGTATTTTACATCGGCATCACTCCATCAACAAGGAATCTCGTTGATTCCGCAATGGGTGGAGCTCTAATGAACACGACGATTGACTCGGCATATGCCTAGGAAAACACCCGGTGTACATGAAGTAGATGACATGGTATCACTTAAGGCACATGTGGCAGCTTTGACAAAACAAGTAAACAAGTGGAGTGCCTCCTCAAGTGTGGTGCAAGCCAATGTAGCAAGTTAGGAAGTGTGCATGGGGGCATATTCGAGCTTCTATTGTCAATTAGATAACCCCTTTGCCCAACCGTCAAAAGAACAAGTCTCTTTTGTGAATTATAACCGTTATTTCAACAATCAAAACCATCAAGGAAATCTTCAAAACAATCCCTACTCAAACACTTACAACCACGAATGGAGAAACCATTTCGCCTACTTTTGGAAAGAAAGCAACCAACAACCTCATCAACAACAACCCAACCTTAAACCACCCAGATTCCATCAACCTCAACAACAACAAAATTTCCAAAATCAACAACCCGGCTTCCAAAATCAACTTATCAATAACCAACCGAAATAAAATCTGCCCTTGAAGAAATGATCTCCAAGTTTATAAATAATATGGATGTGAGGATGGAGACTCAAGATAGTGTTTTGAAGAAATCGGAAGCCAAGGTGGACCAAGTCACTCAATACTCACAAACGGCTATTCAAAATTTGGAAATTCAAATAGTTCAACTTGCAATAGGAGCTAAAGGAAGGCAACAAAGAGTGTTGCCTAGTAATACAGAACCTAATCCCAAGGAACAATGCAAGGCGATCTTATTGAGAAATGGAAAAGAGGTGGAATTGCTCGAATGATTTATCCAAGACAAGAAGAAAATGTAAGAAGAAGAGAGATTATAAGACAATGTGGTTGAAGAACAAGAAAAGAGTGAAAATGAGTTGCCCACTACTTTCATTGATCTGCCACCATTGCCATAAGTCAAAACATATGTGCCTTCAATCCTATACCCTCAAAGGTTGAAGAAACACAAGGAAGCCATTACTTTGCAAAGTTCTTGGAGGTTTTCAAGAAGCTCCATATCAATATACCATTCCCTGAAGTCCTAGCACAAATGCCTACATATGTCAAGTTCTTGAAGGAACTACAATCCAACGAACAAAGGCTTGAAAAGTTCGAGACGGTGGCACTAACAGAGGAGTGTAGTGTTATTTTACAAAACAAGCTTCCACATAAGTTGGAGGACCCGGGAAAGTTTATAATACCATGCACCGTTAGAACTCAGAGTTTAGCAATGCCTTAATCGATTTGAAGGCAAGCATCAAGTTGATGCCCTACTCGGTATTCAAAAAGCTATGTGCTGGAGAAGTGAAGCCCACACGTGTCATTCTCCAATTGCCAGATCGATCAATCAAATATCCTAGAGAAGTGATGTAGGATGTGCTAGTGAAGGTGGATAACCTATACTTTCCGATAGATTTTGTCATTTTGGAGATGTAGGAGGATAGATACACCTTTTCTCTTAGGGAGACCTTAGTTGAAGACAACAGGTGCATTGATTAATGTAAAAGAAGAGAATAAGACATTGAGAGTTGGTGACAAACAAGTGGTGTTAAAAAACTGTAAAAAAGAAAAGAAAAAGAAAAGAAAAAGAAAAGATGGAAATAGTAATAATTAAAAATAATTACATCCTCTTGTATTTAAGGTATACTTTAATTATATATATATATTTTTTTTATATTCTAACAATAAATGTCTATTTTGATCCTTTTCTATAATCAATTAAAGTTTACTAAATACTTTATCTTTACTTTTTTCCTAAGTTGATTATTTATAAATTCAATTTACCAAATACTTATCGACTTATCTTGTAAGTTGATTATTTCTAAAGTTAAGTTATAAGTGAATTATTTCTAAAGTAAAAGAATCCTAAACATAGCCTGAGTTTCAATCACATATTTTACAAAGGGTATGAAAAAGACATGCATCAGTAGAGGATCCAAATTCCAAATAAAATATTCTCTTATGTCAGAAAAAAAATGTAATTAAAAAAAATTAAAAGCACCTTAAATTACGTAAAATGAAAAAAGTTCTCTAAATCGTAATTGTAATACAATTTCAAGCAATAACCAGTGGTATAGCTCCTGACGCCCACAAGGTTCGATATTTTCTCTCCCCCCATAAAACCTCGAATTAGTGTAATATATGAAGAAAAAAAATGTAATGATTTAAAAAAAATGGATTAAATCATGAAACTGAAACCATTTGTTTTTTGGAACCCTAATTTTCTGACAAAAACCCTTTGTTGATCTCACTATTCAGTCCGGTTAAAGCTACAGTCAAGTGCGTACAGTTTCTATGGAGTACATCAATAACCAGCCTACTAGCAGTAAGTTCCTTCTTACCTCTGCATTTTGCATTCTCACTTTTTCTTTTCCCTCGCTTTTTTTTAATTTCTCGGGAAAGTGATGGGAATAGGAAAACCAACTTTAAAATATTTTAATTTTACTTCATGTGGGTGGGTCCCTTGATAAGCTGCTTCAATTCATTGTGCCTGAAACTGGGTATCTGTTTGTTTCTCTGGAAAATAATGAATTCTGAAAAAAAATCTCTTAAATTTTCATATATTGTGCGACCAAAAAGGGAATCGCTTTACTTAATTTTGCTTTAGACTCAGTAATTTGCTTGGTTGGTTTGTTTGGTCTTCCTCGCGTTTCCTGTTTGTTTCCCTAGAAAATGTAGGTGTAAAATGAATGTGAGCTTAGTTTATAATATTTATAAGATTTATGAGCAGTTGAAAAGACTTTTGGTTTCGAAATACAGGGATTTGTAGGGTTTTATTGAAAAAATTGGTTCTTGAAGTGGCTTTGAGTAGCTTAATTTGGGTTTTGATTTAAGCATGGAATGACATACTGTGTACTTTTATAAATCAACATATCCCCAAGTGTGAACAAAACGTGCGTGTGTTGAGATAGAACATTGAACAATGTAATAGGAGACACAACTCTTGTGTAGAGCGAGTGCAGTACTAAAGAATATAATATGTATGTGTTGAGAGAGAGTGGCCTTTTATGTATGTGCTTTGTCATGAACTTGGGTAACAGCTGAGACCCACTTCTAATATACTCTTCTAAGTTCTAGGAAATGTTAATTTAATAATCATGAACTTGGAATGGATGTGGCATGCTGGTTAAAGTTTCTAAAACAATACTAGATAATGTAAAAAATATATGTAACTTGATTATAAAATTATAGATAGAATACATTACACCTATCATTTACCAAACAAAAAGAAAGGAATTGAACATAGACCATCCAAAAAGTTTGTATAGGATGAAAGAGATGCTATTTAAATTGGAAAAGAACTTATTAAAGAAACTACTTAAATTCTTACTTAACCATACAATAGGCTTGCTTTTTGGAAGTTCAATTAACTAACATTTGACCTTGACTTAGTTACCTTTTAGTTTGAAACTTGAAAACCTTTTCATTTCATTGAGATTGTGCGTGAATGTAATGAATTACAGATTAGATTTCCCAAAACCTCTCTCTGTTTCCTCATTATGGGGTGGATATGGGTCCCAGAACATGAGTTCAATCATTAGATTGATATCCAAAATAGCAAGATGTGATCATATGCTGGTAAATAAACATTTAGGCCTTTATATGCTCATGCTTGTGGAACTGTTCAGTGACAGAATTTTGTGGAAGGGATGAAAATATGAATCTTCAAATTCACTATCTGGAGAAAGAGGCATACAGTTACGTTTTGAGGGCTTTCATTGCCCAATCCGATCTCCTTACCTGGGTATGCTATTGTATTTTTTGCCCATTATTTTGCATTAGGGTTCTCTAATTATGTTTTATTACACCAGGTGTGAATTGTCTTTATCTTGCATGTTCTATTTTGAGTTTTAACAATAAATTTATCCTAATCACCCAAAACATTTTTGTCATTGAACAGGGTAAGGAAGGGCTTATTACTGAGCTTCGAAAGGAGCTTAATGTTACAGATACTGAGCATGGGGAACTTCTTGGGAAAATAAACTCGGACAAGTCAATTAAAATGATAAGGTGTTTGTGATTCTTTTCCTTTTCACTGTGTTTTGCTGTATCCTGTTTTCCTTATTTTGATTATAATGGTAACTCAGCATGACAATTATCTTCTCACACTTTTTTTTTTGTCACATTTTATGCAGAGATTGGCGAAAGGGTGCCCATTGTGCTCAAGAATCAATCTCTGGTAAATTGAATGCTCATTGCTTTGCTCCCAATTCAGCAGATGATGCTCCCCCAAACAAAGTGAAGACTTCTCATTCTTCTGTCTTGATTTCTCAGAGACACGTGTCACACTGTCAACCGTCTTTTGGAACTCAAGCTCAGAAATATGTTTCACGCTTTCAACCTGTTGGAACTCCTCCTTCTACGGTTCCAGTAAGTAGAATCTGGACAAACCGAATATAGTTTTTCATTTGGCACTAATTATCTACAACATATTAAGTTGTTGTCTTGCTAGATGTATGTATCTACAATACGGCTCATCCCGCTAATTCTTTTAAACAAATTAGCAAATACAAATTGGGTAGAAAACTAGGAAAGTTGATTAAAGACTGATCTGTTCATAAGTAGTCATCAGTATATTCATTCATTACTATAAAATGATGATCTAGTGCATCTCATCATTCCTCCTTGTTATGGATGGGTGATGCCGTGATGGGATGTTTACGTGTTGGAGTTCTGTTTAACAGTTGCCCAAACAGAGGGGCAATCTCTATTTAAATTCATATCTCTTTCGCTTTGTTTTTTGTTTTGTGTAGAGTTAGTAGTTTTCTGATGAAAACAACATATTTGTTTTGAAGAGTTAAGAATAATTTAAGTAACTTATTAGTTACTTTGTTTTTGATTTGATATGCTTTTAAATAGTTGCAAAAGGTAAGGAACTGTTTACTCATTTGGTGCAAAAGGACTTGCAAAAAATTCTGTTTTTCCTCCATTTTGTAGCATAGACTTTTTAAAGTCATCAGTGAAATAACAACATCAGTGTCAAGAAAGGAAATAGAAAAAGTGACCAGTGAAATTACAATATACAAACTACTGTGCGTACACAATGAAACCAGAATATGAAAATAATAATAATAAATAACAAAATATTCTGGCTAGACCAATGAGGAAGCCTTCACGGATGATAACATACTTCCAGAGTTCTTAGAAATAGATAGTGAATTTCGTACATGTTGGAATAAGTTAGGGTATAAACTTTGATTTATGGACTACGCTGGTAAAGGATCGTAGTTAGGAATTCCCATTTGTATCAGAAACTTTTATCTAATCTAATTAAGAAAGAGTTATAGTCTAAGTTATACTGTTCTGAAGTGTATTAAATTAGATTCAGTTTAGTATTGTTAATGGGGACTAAAATTTTCCCTTTTCAAGGAACATGAATTTTAAGATATTACTTGTTTTTGCCGTTGAAATTAAGAACCACCAACCTGCACTACTTGTTGAGCCATTGCAGAAGAGCAACCTTTAGAAACTCTGGTACTCTGGTATGGTATCATAAAAGATAATCTTGAATTCAGATATAAATTTAGATTTTAGCAAATCTGGAACTTGCTTCTAAGTGGCAGAAGTTGGAAGTTGTAGTCATTGCTTTTCTTTGGCATAGCAATCCATGCAATGGTTCTGGATTGCTTTGCCAAAATCGTTTGATATTAATAACTTTGACAATTTGTTTCTTTTAAATCTCTTTTTGTGTGTGCAAGAGCATACACTTGCGTGCATGTGTGTGGGAAGGTCCGTGTGTTCATGAAAGTGGGTTAATATGTTACTTGAGATTTTAGAAGATTTTGTCTAATAAATTTCTGCTCTTGATTGAGCCTAAATTTTATTTTGAGATCTATTCTTGATTGAGCTTCTGTTCTATTTTATCTACAACTATGAGTGTGCATGAATGTGGTTTAATGAACATACATAGGATTTTATCTCTACATAGGATTTTATCTCTCTTTCACACCCTCTCTATTTCTCTATCTATCTATACATGGGATTTTATCTTTCTCTCTCTCTATTTATCTATCTCTATCTATCTATTTGCATGGCATGTGTATGTGTTTGTGTGAATGCAGATTAAAGTGTTACATAGGCTTTAAGTGGTTTGATTTAATAAAATTGTATGTTGATTGAGCTTATGTTCAAAGTTTTAAAACTCGGAAGGCTGTGCGAGGCGAGAAGGCCTCCGCGAGGCGTGGCGGGTGCCTCGAGGCGGCCGCCTCAGCTGGAAAATGGAAATTTGTTTTAAAAAAATTTTAAAAATTAATAAAGTAGAAAATATTCCATAATATTCAATAAATAAGTCATGTTCAACAATACAAATATAAATATCCCAAACAAATTAAACATTAATAAAAAAACAATAGGTCATAGATGGATTTCCTAAATTTCAAAGAATAGCCACTATAATTGGCAAAGAGAGAACTCGGGAGATTGTAATGCAGTATATTGGTCTTGTTGTTGATCATCATCAACAAGACCTACATGAAGATCATCTTCTTGTTCCTACTTTGAAGATTATACATCGACACTTGCATTGCTTTCAAAGATGGGTAAGATTAAGGGTACAAACCTCACTCTGTCTTGCTTTGATTTCAAAATCGAGTATAGCAAGACTATCTCATTGTGCGTGAAGAAGAGAAGATATGTTTAACATACGCAGCATTTTGCTATTAAAAAAAAAACGAATAAGCCAAGAGGCGGCCGCCTCGAGGCTATTCGGCCAAGAGGCGGCTGCCTTGTGTGGCAGAGGCGGGATTTTTGTCCAAAACAAACAGTGCGGCCGCCTCGGTGCGTTTTCGTCGAGAGGCGGGAGAGGCGGCCACCTCAAACCGAATTTTAAAACAATGCTTATGTTTCATTTAGGGGTCTAATCTGAAGCTCAAAAATACAAAAAATGTGAAATTGTGATTGATCAAAGTTGATTTCTCACATCTTCCTGCCTCCCTCTATCTCTCTCTCTCTCTCTCTCTCTCTCTCTGTGGTGTGTGTGTAAGTTTGCGGATGCAGTTTAATGTGTGACATAGGCTTTAAGCAGTAGATCGGATCTAATAAAATTGTAGTTTTGATTGAATTTATGTTTATTTTGGGGCCTAATCAGAAGCTTAAAAGTATGAGTGGAAGATGATATAATCATTGGAAATAATTGATTTCGTATATTTTATAGCATTGCTAAATTCATAATTCGGTGAGTGAAATAGGAATTACTTGTTGAATTAATTTGAAACAAATTTACAGTTCCTGATTTATTTTGCAACTCAGCTTTTATAATTAGGAAGGATCTATATATTGCAAAATCAGGATGCCAAATTTATGGGCCTTCATTTATACTGATTTACTCTCTATAGGATCCTACCTAATAGAAAAACTTTGTATCGATTTAAGATGATAAAGACAAGAATTTGACAATTTAAAATATTGGTTTCTTGGATTATGATATTTCTATGCTGCCAATCGCTCTTGATTATGTCCAGGTACCACCGACAGATGATCAACATGGTGCCAAATTAGTTATGTTCTCATCTGTGAATCCCGAGCAGCCTATGAGAGTAGTAAATCATGGTAATCAGGCACCTTCTGACAGCAAAAGGAAAGGATTGGGGAAATGTCACACAAAGAAAAGCTTTCTTGCACCGAAAGTTAAAAAAAAATCTGGTGTGATTGAGATCCGTGCAACAGATAAGCTTATTCACCAGGTGAGACAGAACTTTTGTATTCTTTCATGATTTAGTGAGATGGTAAATTATACTGTAGTTAAGGGCTAACTGCCTAATTCAAAAAACTGATCCTGGTTCTGGATGCTGATTCACAAGTCATTTGTGACTAGTGGTGGTCTACGATATCTGGACCTTGGAATTTATTGCCCTCTGTAAGCATAGTAAAGTTGAGAGTTTATAATTATGGTGGTAAAGTATAAAACTTGAAATTGAGTGGAAATTATAGAAATAGGCTATGACAATTTGACATCTGTTACATAGGATGAACCTGAGATATCTGAGTCAGGAGTTATATGGCAATTGAATTTATCGAATTATGTTTAAAACTGATGCCATCTATGCATTATATATGCTTTTGTGTCTGGTCTTTGTTTTGTGGATAAGGTTGGCATTTGTAAAATAAACGACTATATAAATATATATATATATATATATTTTAATACAATAAACTATGAACTTGTTTATTTTGATAAGTAACTGTACTCTAGTTGGACCTTATTCTGAGTCCAAATATCAAAGATAGATGCTGTGGCAATGGCCTGAATGGACTGGTTATGCAAAACTTATCATTTTGAGGTGATAACATAATTTGCAAAATAACATTTGCTTGGTATTTATGTTTTCACCTTGATAGCTGAAGTCCGTTACTTAGAATTTCCGTTGATAGGGGTATGGCTATTTGATGAAAGTTTCACTGCTTTTGGGTGGTGAATTGGAGCATTATGATGTATGTATATGTGCAAAGTTTATATAACCTGTATTTCTGGTATTATTTTTGATAAGAAGTTCTCTTTTCCAATTTCTGAACTCTTTGCCTGGCAGATTGAGCGAACAGTTTATGGTACAAAAACCCCTAACCCAGCTCAAGTTGAGAAGGCAAAATTAACCCTAAAAGTATCTTTCCTCCTTCGAACTTATTTTTGTGTTATTCTGTTTGCATCAATTGTTATCTGATTTGATAAGTGCTTGAACATTGATAGTCAAATCGTGGCAATAATGCTGTGTGAAACTGAAAATTGTTTGTAGGAACATGAAAAAGATATCCTTCATGCACTCGATAAACTCGCTGATGTGTCAGATGGGGGTGAGTCATTTTTTTATACAACTCTCAGTGGGGTTTTCTGGCTCACTCTACATCTGTAGCTAATAGACACGATTGAATCTCCAGATGAGCCTCCCAATCAAATGCAGCGTTACTACCCCCAGAAGGAGTGTCCTGGAAATGTGCAGGGAACTGCAGCTGCACAACACGACTTCTATAGACAGACTGGTCAGTGGCATGGTTCTTGTAGTGAGGATTTTGTTCAGATGAACTCTGTCAGACCGTGAGTGCCTTAGACATGTTAAGTGATGTATAATGACACAGGATGGCAGAGTAGATTTCATCAATTTAGGGCTGTTGACAAACTGAACTCACAGAATGGTGATTCGTGATTATAGAATTTTGTTGTTGTCGTGGCTTTTATCATGGGAAGTGTGCTTCCGTTTTGTATGATAATGGCATTGGTCTTCTGACGTAATAGCTAAATGATATCGAATGATTCACCTTGAATCTATCTTTTGACCATTGAGGACTGAATTACACAACTTCTATAGTTCTATATCTTTAGTTAATGCGATGGTAAAATGAATTGCTGTAAGCTTACATTTAGCTATTAAGTCCAAGCGATGGGTGATTTATTACCCTAAAAAATGAATGATTTATGACCATTTGGCTCTTGGAGATTATGATTATGTTATAACTCCAAGCGATGGGTTGAGTAGTAAAGAGGTCATGGGATCAAATTACTTAGGAACTATTTGCCGGGCATTTATTCGAGTTAGTTGCACGGAGGCACGGAGCATAGAAGTTTTTCTCAGTGTCTCCATAGTAAACCTCTCTGCTGTATGCAAATGATTTCAATGTTTGGTCATCTTTTCTTGCTTGTTTTGAGAATTCTGCATCCCCTTTCTTGAAGTTTCAAAGAATTTCAAATTGAGTTGCAATTATCAATGAATTTCACAGACAAGCAAACAACATGCTCAAAGAAATTTTTTTATGGCTTTATATCAATATACACCTTGGTCTTCTTTTTTTCTTTTTCTTTTTTTAATTTAATTTTATTCTTGTTATTATTTGATCATACGAGTCGTTGATGCTAGGTCGTAGTCTATTATCTTCAGCAATTATGCCTAACTATTATAGTTAAAACTAACCAAACGTTAACTTTATTTTGGTCAATCTTATCTTGTCAGATATAATGTATATATCTTTTGTTTTAAAATATAAATCCAAATGATAAGGAAATCTAAACAAGTAGAGAGTCTTGTTTTAATAGTAGGAGAGTTTGGTTATAGAATTCTATAGGCTCCTAACTCTACACTAATCAAACCTAACACTCTCCCATGTGAACCATCATTATTCAATTTTTTAAAATAAACATAAATGTACTTTTGCAAATGTGTTTAATATCACTTTTTGAAAAATAAAATACACAATCAAAGTATTTCAAATATTTTACTAACCTTACAATTTATAAATACAAAAAAAAAAAATCATTACTTAAAAACACTTTTAATAACTCCAAAAGTTTTTTTTTTGTAAACACATTCTCTTATTAAAAAAAACCATTATATACAAAAATAATATCATGCTTATTCTTTTTTTTTTAAGACAATCATGCTTATTCTATACATGAAACATATTTACATTCAAAAAAAATATACATGAAATATTTTTTTACAAAACAACAACAACAATAATAATAATAATAATAATAATAATAATAATAATAATAATCAAATGTATGTTGTATACCTGTATTGTTTCAATTATGAGATTTTTTTTCTTGAAAAGAAAAAAGATGCATATCTTAGATTCGATCCAAGCAAATCATAAAATCATCAACTATTTATTATTAAAAATACTTATATGATTTTAATAATGTGTTTCTGATATTTTGAGATTGTGATCAGTATATATGATTCGTACTAAAGCTGTAATGAATCAAAAGCTTGAATATAAAACCAAGCTACTATATTGCTAAATGTGCATCACTATCTAGGGAACACATTACTTGTGACTTGTGAGACATGACGCTTCCAAGATTTGCTTTTAACATTCTTTTATTTCTGCTAGCTGCTGGGAAATTTCCTTCAATGTACTTATTACAAGTACATATATATAAAAGCTTGGAAACTCATAATCAGTGAAACACAACTAAAGCTTGCCATTTGAAATTATATAGCATACAAAAACATACAGAGAAATCAATGCAACTTCATTTTTGTCTTGAGAAAATTCAAAAGAGTGAACAAACAACAAACCCTTATTCCCTCCCATCTCCACTCTTCTCAACCAAGCTGTTTTTTGGTGTTGGTGTAGGCCCCTTCAAATCATTAAAAAAAAAACATTGCTAAAAGTCCAGGCTTAATCCCCATTTACTTTCTTTGCTAAACACACAGATATATGCAAAGATCGATCCCTTTTTTTTTTTTTTACGAATTCACTGATTATTTCATGGAGTGACGATAATGACACCCCTTAAAAACTGTATATACACCCTTTCGTAATTACACCAATTAATTTTTTTTAAAAATTTAATGATTTCTAAAGAAACCCCACACCAAAAATTTTTTTTTTTAATTTTACTATATTGTATTTTTTGTAAGTACACACTACCTTTATTTAAAATTATTCTATTATCTTAATTCTTTCTCTTCCATCACTTCTTTTCCCTTCAATGTTTTCCTTCCACAAAATGGGACTCCATTTCAAATATTTCGTAATATGGGTTTTTTTTTTCTTTTAAAGATCAAAAGTAAATCACGATATTATACATACATACATATATATATATATATATATATATATATATATCATCCAAATTTATCTAACTAAACACTTGTCTTATATTAAATATCATCCGATCACTCATCTGCACTGTATATATAATAAAGTTGAATATAATTTTTTTTTATAAAAAAACAAGATATAAAATAACAAATTTTAAAATAATAATAAAGTGATTAGATAATAAAATAGGTGTAGGTGGGATGTAGTTACGAAAATACAATATTATAGATATAAAGAAAGAGTATTTTAACTGTTAAGGGGTGTTTATTTACAAATTCTATGTTTTTTTGAATTTTTAATGGGGTATAATTATGAGACGAGTGCACATACAGTTTTTAAGGGGTTTAAATATTAACCACTCGAACAAAAATCAGGTAAGAAAGACCCTATATATATATATATATATATTTCTTGTCAATATTATCTACATATTCACTAATGATGTTGATTTCAAGTCCTTATCTCTTTATGTGTTTTGAAAATATATGTTTCCAAACTTGTTATGCATTTCCACTTTCATTGGTTCTTGTTTTTCAAATTACGAGGGATTTGTTCATATGTCGGTTTCGGTCTATTTCGTAATGTAAATAATGGGAATAGCTACGATATCAAGGGAGAAAGTCAAGTATCGGTACAAGAATACAAGATGTACAATTCTAGCGTTTACGGTTTCTACTTTGATTTACAGGGTTAAAAAAACATAAGTTAGTATGAAGTGGTGGACTTCGATGTATATATACAAAAAGAGTTAAAAAAAAAAAAAAAAAAAAAAACATAAGTTTGTATGCAGCGGCGGTGGGAGGGAGAGGTTCATATTTGAACTTTGACGTATATACTGAGAAGGGTTAGAAAAACATAAGTTCGTATGTAGTGGCGGAAGTATGCAGTGGCGGATGGCCTATATTTCAACTTTGAGATATATACAATAATACAAGATAAGGGTTAAAAAAAACATAAGTTCGTATGCTGTGGTGGAGGGAAGCACTAAGGAGGGGTCCATATTTCAAGTGTTATATATATATATATATATATATATATATATATATATATATATATATATATATTTATTGAATCTCTCGTAAGGGATCTTTATATACAAGATATAGATATAAGGGAAAATTACACAAACATACTCCGACTTTAATACATATATGAGGCATAATCCAGTTTTGTAAAAAATACAAAAACATACCTTGACTTAGGGGTTGACCGTTAAATCTAACGGTGATATAAAAGTTTGGAAAAATTACACAAACATACCCCGACTTTAACACATATATGAGGCATAATCCAGTTTTATAAAAAATACAAGAACATACCCTTGACTTAGGGTTGACCGTTAAAGTTAACGATGGTGTTAACCATTGAAGAGTAGTATTGTCATTTTCTAATTGATTAAAAAATTAAAAATTAAAAAAATTTCTATGACCCCTTTTTAGAGCTAGATATGTTTGTTTCCTTCAAAATATAGAGGGAATCAGTCATCAGTTTGATCTCCTCTATATTTTTTTAGGAAATTGAACCAAATCTCCTTCAAATATCGAGTAGATGAGCTTGCCGTGGTGGGAATGGGAGATGGAGAGAAATGCGAAGAAGGCTGCGGCGGCGGTGCACGAGGAATGGCCGGTGGCGATGGCGGTAATGGTTTGGTGGTTTGAAGAGTTCTCTCCAATGGATTCTTAATCTCTTTTCAGTTTTTTTCCTTTTCAATATTTATTTTGGTATTATCTTTGAGTTGGAGAAATTGAATTAAATTTTTTGATATTTTTTTTGGAGATGAAAAGATATCATCCAAGTTGAACCAGATCTCATTTTCTAGTGATGTTGTTTTCTTTAAAAAAAAACCATAATCTGGCGATGTTTTTTTTTAATAATTATTTTTTATTAACCAAACCAAATATCCGTTGGAATGGATAATAGGTGATTTGGTGATTTTTTTTTTAATAATTATTATTTTGATTAACTAAACCAAATCTTTTTTTTTTGAAAAGAAGTAAAATCAAATCTCTCCATTGGAGATCTGGTGACTTTGAGAGTTTTGGTTGTTTCTGTTTTTGGGTCTTTTGCTGGTCTTTGTTAGGGAGTTTTCCATTGAGTGAAGTGGAATTTAGTTTTATTTTTTGAGAGTTTTGGTTGTTGGTTTTGTCTTGAGTGGAGATTTAATCCATTGATTGAGAAAAACATCATGTTTAATGGGTGATCTCAATTGGAGATCTGGAGTCTCGATGATGATCATAGAGATCTATTGATTTTTTTTATAAAAAAAATATTAGCAGAAGGGTATTTTGGTATTTTTAAGTTAAAAGTTTATATCACCGTTAGATTTAACGGTCAACCCCTAAGTCAAGAGTATGTTCTTGTATTTTTTGCAAAAGTGGATTATGCCTCATATATGTGTTAAAGTTGGGGTATGTTTGTGTAATTTTTCTAAACTTTTATATCACCGTTAGATTTAACGGTCAACCCCTAAGTTAAGGGTATGTTCTTGTATTTTTTGCAAAACTGGATTATACCTCATATATGTGTTAAAGTCGGGGTATGTTTGTGTAATTTTCCCTAGATATAAAGATTTAGAGCATCTCCAATGAAAATATGCATTTTTGAGTTTCTAATTAGTACCATATTATCATTTCTATTCACTATGGGCCCACTTTTGAATTTTTTTTAGAGAAATGTATATTCACATCTCCAATGCAATTATCTAAAGTCAAATATGTATCCATTTTATAACCAATCATAATAAAACAATTATTACATTCTCTCTCCTTTTGTATTTTACAATTAAATGAGCTTTAATATTATTGGTGGAAATAGTTAGAAATCATAGTCAGCATTTCTAAGAGAGTTTCTAGAATTAGAAACTCAACTCCATATTCTTTAACTTTTTTTGCCACATCATCTCCATATTCAACTTAGATAATTACATTAGAAAGAGTTTTTCTAACTTTTTTAATATCTATCCTATGTGGCACTCCATTTTCTCCAAATGCATAATAGTATTGGAGATGCTCTTATATATAAAAGATGAGGGTTAAAAAAATATAAGTTTTTATGGGGCGGTAAAGAGGGACCCACAAGGGACATGCCCCCTTACCTCAATTTTGATTTTATTTTTTATAAAATGATCTTTGTAAAATTTTTAAAATTTACCAATAAATTTTATTGCTTTTTGAATTTGGTCTCTTAAAATTTATTTTATTTTAATGTAATGACCCTTCTAAACAAAGAATTCTGATGCCGTCTCTGTTTGTATGCAACAACATAATTATAGAGTAAAAAATCGCAACCATTGCATTGAAATTTACAACTATAGCATACGTGATACATATCGATACTACTACAATACGTATTGTATATAAATATAAATATATATATATATAGCATTGCCCCTAAATTATTTATACAGTCAATCATTTGTCTAAAATCATCTTGTTTGTTTCCACAGTTATATTCAGTTTTTGCTTCTTCTTCTGATATACTATATGTGTATCCACATTCCTCACTCCTCAGACAACTAAGCCAAAAAGACAACTCATTCCCCGCCAGAATTCTCAAAACTCTTCCATGGAGATTTGTTTTCAATATCTGCAACTTTAGCACCTAACCCTCTACAAAGCTTCTGTGAATGGCCAGCCTCAGCTCTTTGTCTCAATCAAGGAACCTCTCACTTTTCCTCAACATATCCTTCCTCTTCCTCCTCACTTCCCAACTCATAACCACAACTTTTCTTGACCAAACAACCGTCTCCACCACCACCAGATACTCAGTTTCTGAGGGCATCAACGACAACGAAGACAGCGAAGGCTGCACCGGCATCCATGACTATACTGACTACAAATCTCAGTGCATTTATGTCAAGTCACATAGTGGTTGCAAACAAAAAGGTTACATAAACTATCTCAAAATCTTTTATTGCACTTGTGGCAAATTCCCAATACTTGGTTATGCTTTTCTTCTTCTTTGGCTTGTCGTTTTGTTCTATTTATTAGGCAACACAGCTGCAAAATACTTCTGTTCATCTTTAGAGAGCTTGTCTAAAATCCTGAAACTCCCTCCAACCATAGCAGGAATTACACTTCTCTCCCTTGGAAATGGGGCTTCTGATGTTTTTTCTAGTATTGCTTCCTTCACAAAATCTGGTGATGGAGATGTTGGCTTCAATAGCATCTTGGGTGGTGCCTTTTTTGTGTCTAGTGTTGTGGTTGGTATTATAAGCATAGTTATTAGTCCCAATCAGATTTCAGTTGATAAGCATAGTTTCATTAGAGATTTGCTCTTCTTTGTGTTCACTCTCTGTTCTCTTCTCTTGATCATTCTTATTGGAAAAATCAATTTCTGGGGTGCCATTTCTTTTGTTTCAATTTACATATTATATGTCTCTGTAGTCTCTGCCTCACATTTCTACTACAAGAACAAAGACAGGAAAATTGACCTATTTGCAATTCCAAAGAATGCTTTCTTTGTGAATAGTCAGGTTGATTTTGGAGAGATTGGTATACCACTACTTGGTTATGTGGATGATGAGAAACCAATTTCAGAATCAAAAAACATCAAAATTGAAGTTCATGATCAGCAAAGTAGTGTAAGGTGGTTCAATCTTGATTCATCTTTTTGTTATTACTCTACCAAGTTTCTAAATGTTCTTGAATTGCCTCTGTACCTGCCAAGAAGATTGACCATTCCTGTTGTTAGTGAAGAGAATTGGTCCAAACCATATGCAGTGATTTCAGTGACAGTGGCACCACTTTTACTTGCAACACTTTACAACACACAACAACAAAGTGAAAAACAACCCCACATGCTTGGTTTACCAAGGAGCAGCTTAGTGACTTACATGGTGGCAGGGTTGATTTCAATTTTTCTTGGAAATCTTGCTTTTGTTACAACCATGAAAACAACCCCACCAAGTAGGTGTCTTTTACCTTGGTTGGCTGGTGGGTTTTTAATGAGTGTGACATGGACTTATATTACAGCAGATGAATTGGTGTCTTTGTTGGTTTCAGTTGGGAATATACTTGGAATAAGCCCTTCAGTTTTGGGGTTAACTGTCCTAGCTTGGGGTAATTCAATTGGAGATTTGGTAGCCAATGTTGCTATGGCCATGAATGGTGGGCCAGATGGGGCCCAAATTGCCATATCAGGCTGCTATGCTGGTCCCATGTTCAACACTTTGGTGGGTCTAGGGATATCACTTGTTTACTCATCATCATCTGAATATCCATCTTCTTATGTCATCCCAAGTGACAATTCTCTATATGAAACCCTAGGGTTTCTGATCGGAGGCTTGCTATGGGCACTAGTGATACTGCCAAGGAAGAACATGAAGCTTGATAGGTTTCTGGGATCTGGGCTTTTGGCTATTTACATGTGCTTTTTGTTTCTAAGGCTGGCCAGGGAAATTGGTCTCTTGAAACTCCATTGAAAATTTCAATTGAAATAGCTCCTCCTTCAAATGCAATTATTGGGCTATTGGAGCTTTGTATTTTTGTTCATTATACATATGTACAATATCATCAACAAAAATCAAACACGCAATTCGGTTTCTCTGTGCTTTCTTTTTCATAGGCTTGGGATAACAACATTCCTTTTTTTTTTTTTTTTTAGTTATAGGTTTATTTCCATCATTATCATATTTAATCAGCCAGAGAAAGTGGTTTTTTTTAATTATTAAAATAAATTCAGGGTTTGTATACAACTCGATCCCATAATCTAGTATTTAGTATATGTGTGAGAGATAAATTATTCTCGAACATAGACATTGCAAGGCTGGATGAGCGCTATTACTATTTGCCACCGAAGCATACGGGCAGTGGTGATTTCTTTTTTAAATGATTATTAAGCATGGAAATGGTTTTAAAATTTAAGTAATTTTGTAAATAAAAAAAAATCGTTTTACTTAATAACTTTGTTAAAGGTTTCTTTACATTTGATGCTTTATCGCATATTCCTGATGTCCACCTACTCTTTATATCTCTTACTATGATTTTGTCGTTGAATGAACATAATCTTCTTTTTAAAATAAAAGAGAAAAAAATGAGTTTTGGTGTCCAATATTCCTTGTTACACTATAGCAACTCATCTAATTATACAAGTTGTGGGGTTTTTTTTTGTTGGTCAATCCTTTCTCTTTTTCAAAAGAAAAACTTATGTGGTACGGGCCTAATAGAATTATCGGTATTTATATTGGAAATATGAAACTGTATTTTAAAATTTTAAATATGATATAATTCTATTGGACCGTATCACCGTATGATGGTATGTCCCACACAAGTTTTTCTCCTCTTTTAGAAAACTTTTCGAATAAAAATGACACTTACAAAAAGATATAAAGCCAACTTAAAAAAAAACTATATAAGTAATTTTTCATGCATATATTACCACCTAACACTTAAATTAAAAAAATAATAATAAAGAAACTCCATTTTATACCAAAATTATTCCTTTAGACACTCATTTTTTGCCCACACTCAATTCTAAAGAGTGAAATTGGTTATGTAATGGTTGTTTGATTTCAATTTGACTTGTTTGTTTTAAAACTTAAGTTTGTATTTGATTTATTAATTTTTTGACCTATAGTCGTGCTTGTTATTTTAGTCTAGTATTAAAACAAATAAAAATAAAAACTTTTAAATTTAAAGAATACTTTTTTGAACTCAAAGCCTAATTGCATTGTGGACACTACAACTACAACAAATCGTTGAATTACAACACAAAAGAGCTAAAGAAATAAAGTCGGAGCCTAAAAATCGGTATATCATGTTTTTAGAAATTATTTTGTCCAATTTAATAATTTTAATTAAGTATAATTTTGTCATTAATAATAAAATTAATGCAATATACAAAAATATTTAGTGGATTATTTATAGCATCACATTTTATATAAAATATTTCAAATTCTTATAAGTATATATATATATATATATATATATATATATATATAGTGGATTATTTATAGCATCACATTTTATATAAAATATTTCAAATTCTTATAAGTATATATATATATATATATATATATATATATATATATATATATTAGCGCACAATGCCGCTACACGGAAGCATTGCTAAATAGAACACAAACAAACAATAGTAACAGAAAACTAAGATGAAGAAAAAGAATTAAATCCAATCACACACAACACGAGATTTTACGTGGAAACCCAAATCGGGAAAAAAAAACCACCGCCGTTAGGACGACAAAGAAAGTTCCACTAGATAGAAAATTATTACATCCACACACTCAAGATTTTCTCTTTTCTAATACCCCAAACCTAATTACACTCAATGCGCTCTTGAGATCTCTCTTGATATTTGCTAATTGCTCCACTCGTAATAACCTAGTTATTATGGTCTATTTATATGAGTTACATGGAATTAAAGATATAAGGAAATCATATTCCTATACGTACATGAATTACTTGTTCCATATAAATAATATTTCATATTTATGACAAGTCTTCTTGTAAGGAAAAATCCTTTTCTGATAAGCATAAGAACTTATAGAAGAAACCAATCCTATTTCCACGCAACATCCCTAATATGGGCAAAATATGCCGTTACCGTGGTATGGGCCGCGGTTTGCAACCCGCACCATGAGCCGCGATAAGCCACTGAAGTCTACTGATCAGAATACTGCGGTTGGTGTCTTTTGCCTCCGTCGCGGTCTACACCGCATGATACTCACTAGAATTGACCGCTCCCTATTCCGGGTCTATGCGCCTTGTCAGTACCACAGTTCCCTTTAGAATCCATTTCTTTAGTTCTTCTTCGGTCTTCAAGCCTCCCTCAAACATGATCTCCTACTTTCAAACGATTCTCATGTCTCTAGAAAGTCTCCGCACTAGTTGAATTCCGTTTGGTAACCATTGGGAATATGAGTCATACCTAACAATCCTCACATAGAATTCCCAAACCTTCGTCCACAGTTACGACTCTCATCACTGAGAATCAACATACCTACCATGGGCTATAACCACTTAGGAGCACCTATCCCAAGATTTCATCGGCACATGTCAAAATTTACCTTACTGAAATTATGGTGCAACCCCTCACATTAGGTTCCCAGGGAGTTTGTTTAGTCATCGACATCCTTGTGTACCACAACCCTTGCATCACCTCTTAACCAATGCCCGTGCGTAAATTGTGGACCAGCTATTAGCAATACATCCTCTTTCATGGCAACTAGCGGTCATGCCATGAAGATGTTTATGTCATTTTAGAGGGCATCACTGTAGTCATCATACTCAAGAGAGGTGATTATCAGATCCCTCTATTTGCAGCCCTTAGCCACACTTATCTTCTTATTTTGACAATCCTTCCTAATAGGGGTGGGCACGGTTGTGTGAACCGAACCTAACCGATCCTAACCGAACCGATTTTGGGTGTTTGGTTCGGTTTTACACTTGAATTCGGTTCAATTCGGTTCGAACCGAATGAACCGAATTCAAGTCGGTTCGGTTTCGGTTTTGGGTCTTCAAAACCGAACCGACCCGTATGAACCGAGGTATATATAAAAAAAAAACCCTACATTTCTCTAAACAATCAGACCTATCTCTTCCGCCGCATGTGGGTCTCTCTCTTCCGCCGCATCTTCAACCAACAACCCACCAGAAATCTCTCTTCCGCCTGCGATCGTCTCTCCTCCACGGTTTCGACTTCCGCCTTCAATCCTCTCCCTTCAATCCTCTCTCTGCGATCGCCTATCTCCATCTTTCAACTCACACGGTCTCTCTCTTCCGTCGCGTCTTCAACCTGCGATCGTCTCCGACTTCCGCCTGCGATCGTCTCCGACTTCCGCCTTCAATCCTCTCTCTTCAAGGTATTTTTCTTTTTCTCCCTTCTGATTCCGATCTAGATTTTTCTGTATATGGATCTAGATTTTGACAAGTCTTGTTCAATAATAACAATAATGTAAAGAATATATAGTTATGTATATGGATATGTGTATATATTTCTTGTTTAATTTGACACGCTCCTGATGAATCTTTGATGATATCAGAATATGCTACAAGCATATTTGTTTTGAATTGAGAAGCATTAGAGTGTACCATTTTAGGGTACTGTTAATCTTTGATCGATAAATAAACAAATAACAAGTAGATCTGTAGAAGGAATAAAAAGATGAAGAAAAAGAGAAGGCAAGAGGGTGTGAGACAGTCTGGTGTGTGTGTGAAGACTGGAGAGTTTAGTATTAGTTTATTTTTGTGTGGGGAAGCTGAAAAAGGAAGAGACAGAACATGCGTATTGTAGAGCTTGTATTCAAAGTCATGAACGAAACCTGAAAAAGCCAAAATCTGAAGAGTGAAGAGTGAAGAGTGAAGACAAATCTACTGACACTGATTGCGTTTTCTCTTTCTCAAACAAGCATACTCCATCTTCCTATTCCTATCACACTTTCTTGCTCTGCTCTACTCTACTCTGCCTTGAATTCATCCAACTGAAAAAGCTAAATACAATTTGGCAATTTGCCAATGCTTCTTGTGTTTGTGTGACATACATTTAATTACAAAATTATTATTCTTCTAATTGAATAAAGTTTTGACAAAATGAACTTAATTCAATTGTACAATGCTTACACCTTATATCATTGTCTAGTCATGTCCCCATTCCAAATCATAAATTGTAATTCTAATAGTTGAAAAAAAATATTGAACAAATGGATATGTGTATATATGTGTAATTCTAATTATTATTTTGTTATGTTTTATTATATTAGGGATTGTATTTTAAGTTTAATTTTATTATGGATTGTATTTTAAGTTTAATTTTATTATGGATTGTATGTTACTATGTTGGATTATTTTATTTTGGGCTGTTAAAGGATAAAAAATTGAAAAAAATATATTAAAAAACCTCAAAACCCAATAGGCCCAAAACCGAATTGAACCGAACCGAACCGAACCGAGATAAAGGTGTTCGGTTCGGTTCGGTTTTGGGTTCAATACGGTTCGAACCGATTCACATTTTTAAAAACCGAATAGAACTCGGTTCAATACGGTTTTGGTCAAAACCGAACCGAACCGAACCGCGCCCACCCCTACTTCCTAACATGTCCAGACTGTCCACATCCTCAGCAAGTTACTTTCTTCTTGGAGCCTCCCTTCTTACTGTCAACCAAAAGAGCAGAGTTATCGGAAGATTTACCTTTACTCTTTAGCCTTTGTTCTTTAGAGATTAGTTTGTTTGCCACATCTTCAAAACATATGGTTGAACTCCCATGCATCAAAATTGGCTTCATGTGCGCATAGGACGGTGGAAGGGACTAGATGAGTCTTGATCCTTTATATTCTTCATCAATCTTCACTCCAATCAACTCTAATTTGGAAACTATTCCATTGAGCACTCCCAGATGATCGGAAAATTTCGTACCTTCAGTCATCTGCAGCATGTGAAGCTACTCCTCTAGGTAGAATCAGTTGCAGACGGTCTTCGCTTGATACAATTCTTCAAGCCTCTTCCAAAGTTCTTTTGCTGAATATGTTCCATGAATATTTGCAAGAACATTATTGGCTAGGCACACTCGTATAGAACTTGCAGCACTCTCGTCAAATCCTCCCAATCATGATCGCTCATCATAAATTTTCCAGAACTAGTACCAGCCGTGTCTTTACTAGAATCTGTAGAGCCTTCAGAGTTCGCATGGGTTGACTTTCCGTTCAACGACTTGTGTAAACCATATTGGATTAACAAATATTTGACTTGAACTTGCCACAAACCAAAGTTAATTTTTCCATCGAACTTCTCTACCTCGAATCTCATCAGCTTTGCCATATCCAGTTTGTTAAGACCACTACCACGCAACCAGGTCTTTGATGCCAATTGTTAGCGCACAATGCCACTACCCGGAAGCGTTGCTGGATAGAACACAAAAAAACAATAGCAAAAGAAAAATAAGATGAAGAAAAAGAATTAAATCCAATCACACACAACATGAGATTTTACGTGGAAACCCAAATCGGGGAAAAAAACCACGGCCGTTAGGACGACAAAAGAAAGTTCCACTATGTAGAAAATTATTTCATCCACACATTCATGATTCTCTCTTTTCTAATACCCCAAACTCAATTACACCCAATGCTCTTTTGAGATCTCTCTTGATATTTGTTAATTTGCTCCACTCATAATAAACTAGGTATTACGGTCTATTTATATGAGTTATAGGGAGTTAAAGATATAAGGAAATCATATTCCTATACATACAAGAATTACTTATTCCACATAAATATTATTTCCTATTTATGTCAAGTCTTCTTGTAAAGAGAAATCATTTTCTGATAAGTACAAGAATTTACAGAAGAAAATATTTCCTATTTCCTATTTCCATGCAACATCTCTGATCTGGGCAAAATCCACCGTTACCGCAGTCTGGGCCGCGGTTTGTAACCCGCGCCCTAAACCGTGGTAAGCCACTGAAGTCCACCACTCAGAATACTGCGGTTGGTATCTTTTACCTCTACTACGGTATACACAGCATGATACTCACTGGAATTGACCGCTCCCTATTCCGCGGTCTATACGCCTTGTCCACACCACGGTCCACGCCGCGGTCCACGCCGCGGTTCCCTTCAAAATCCGTTTCTTCAGTTCTTCTTCGGTCTGCAAGCCTCCCTCAAACACGATCTCCTACTTCCAAACGATTCTCACGTCTCCAGGAAGTTTCTGTATTAGTTGAATTCTGTTTGGTAACCATTAGAAATACGAGCCGTACCCAACATATATATATATTTAAAAAAAAACTAAAAATTAAAAGACAAGCACTTTCAATCATGTAAAATCATAAATTGAGGGATGCTAGTATGATACATACACTCTCCCAAGATATTCTCCCTTCCCATTTTATGTTTGTAACACAATTTCACTCTTTATTTTTTGAACATGACAAAATAAGATTGGTACAGTGGTTTACCCTTCACAGTTATACCATAAGGTTGGATTTGAGTCTATCATTTTCCCTAAAATCCCAAATTATTGTAATATTTATATATAAAAAAATCATCATTAATGAATTGTTTTTTCATGTTACTTACAACGCAACCCAACTATCGTCTTTCCAAATTGCCATTACCAAAGATGGGAAGAAAAAACGTTGAAAGGTAATGGTTTGAATATTATTTACTAAAATTTTGTTTTATATTTATTTTAACCAGAAAATTAGCAAATCCTTTTTAACATGTACAGACTGTCTATATCCCCAGCAAGTGACTTTTTTCTTGGAGCCTCCCTTCTTTCTGTCAACCAAAAGAGTAGAGTTACCAGAAGATTTACATTTACTCTTTAGCTTTGTTCCTTAGAGATTAGTTTGTTTGCCACATCTTCAAAACATATGGTTGAACTTCCATGCATCAAAATTGGCTTCATGAGCGCATAGGAAAGTGGAACAGACCAGATGAGTTTTAATCATTTATTTTCCTCATCAATCTTCACTCCAATCGACTATAATTCGGAAATTATTCCATTGAGCACTCCCAGATGATCGGAAACTTTAGTACCTTCAGTCATCTGCAGCATGTGAAACTACTCCTTCAGGTAGAATTAGTTGCAGAACGGTCTTCGCTTGATACAATTCTTCAAGCATCTTCCAAAGTTCTTTCGTTGAATATGTTCCATGAATATTTTGCAAGAACATTCTTGGCCAGGCACAATCGTATGGAACTTGCAGCCATCTCATCCAAATCCTCCCAATCATTATCGCTCATCAAGGATTTTTCGGAACTAGTACCAGCCGTTTCTTTACTAGAATCTCCAGAGTCTTCAGGGTTCGCAGGGGTTGACTTGCCGTTCAACTACTTGTGTAAACCGTATTGGATTAACAAATCTTTAACTTGAACTTGCCATAAGCCAAAGTTTATTTTTCCGTCGAACTTCTCAACCTCGAATCTCATCATCTTTGCCATATCCAGTTTGTTAAGACCACTACCAGGCAACCAGGGCTCTGATGCCAATTGTTAGCGCACAATGCCACTACGCGGAAGTGTTTTCCGAATAGAACACAAACAAACAATAGCAAAAGAAAAATAAGATGAAGAAAAATAATTAAATCCAATAACACACAACACGAGATTTTACGTGGAAACCCAAATCGGGAAAAAAACCACCGCCGTAAGGATGACGAAAGAAAGTTCCACTATATAGAAAATTATTACATCCACACACTTAGGATTCTTTCTTTTCTAATACCCCGAACCCAATTACACTCAATGCTCTCTTGAGATCTCTCTTGATATTTGCTAATTTGCTCCACTCATAATAACCTAGTTATTATGGTCTATTTATATGAGTTACATGGAGTTAAAGATATAAGGAAATCATATTCATATACGTACAAGAATTACTTGTTCCACATAAATACTATTTCCTATTTATGATAAGTCTTCTTGTAAGAAGAAATCTTTTTCTGATAAGCATAAGAACTTCCAAAAGAAAATATTTCCTAATTCCACTCAACATCTCTCATCTAGGCAAAATCCATTGTTACTGCAGTCTGGGCTGCGATTTGTAACCCGCGCCCTGAACCACGGTAAGCCACTGAAGTCCACCGCTCACTGAAATTGACAGCTCCCTATTTTGCGGTCTATGCCCCTTGTCCGCACCGAGGTCCACGTTGCGGTTCGCTTCGGAATCCGTTTCTTCAGTTCTTCTTCGGTCTTCAAACCTCTCTCAAACATGATCTCCTACTTCCAAACGATTCTCACGCCTCCATGAAGTCTCCGCATTGGTTGAATAACGTTTGGTAACCATTAGGAATACGAGTCATAGCCAACATATATATATATATATATATATATATTTAAAAAAAAAACAAAAAATTAAAAGACAAGCACTTTCAATCATGTAAAATCATAAGTTAAGGGATGCTAATATGATACATCATACATACACTCTCCCAAGATATTCTTCCTTCCCATATTATGTTTTTTAACACAAGTTCACTCTTTATTTTTTGAACATAAAAAAATAATATTGGTATAGTGGTTTACCCCTCACACCTACACCATAAGGTTGGATTCGAGTCTATCATTCTCCCTAAAATCCTAAATTATTATAATATTTATAAAAAAATCATCATAAGTGAATTGTTTTTTCTTGATACTTACAACTTAGCCTAACTATCATCTTTCCAAATTACTCTTTTTTTTTTACCAAATTGCCATTACCAAAGATGGGAAGAAAAAATGTTGAAAGGTAATGGTTTGAATATTATTTACTAAATTTTTGCTTTATATTTATTGTAACAAGAAAATTAGCAAATATATTATTAATTGAAATTATTAAAATACAATAAAACTGGACAACATGTTGATACGTGCAAAGTATTGGGTGGTTGCATGAGCCATGCAAGTCATACAAGAGGGGATTGGTCGGGACCAGTTAAACTTATCTATAGTTAGAATTTGAATTAGGTAGTTGAGGAATAAATGAATTAGGAGTCTTTATTGGTTGGGAATGGTCATCTGGTTGTTACTAGTGATCAGTTCCTATTTTACAGCTTTCAGTTGTTTTGTTTTAGTTGTACTACTCATTGCCTATTTATGGGATGAGTCAAGAACGAATAAGGTATTGAATATTAATGCAAATTATCCCCCCTTATGTTCTTCTTTATCTTCCTCTCCCAAAATTCTTCTATCAGTGGTATCAAAGCCATTAAGGTCCTTGACCGAGATGGATACCCACGGCAAATCCAACACGGAATTCCGTAATGAAGTGAATGAAATTCTGGCACGCCATGAATCGAGTTTCGACCAGGTTAACGCTGCCTTGAAAACGGTCATAGCGGAGCTAAAATCTCTGCGACCCTCACTGAGTCCTACCAATTCACACACAGACCCCAGTCCATCAAACACTTACCAGTCCGATATCAACCCATTTGCACCGGCCGAATCTTCCCATCAGCCTAGTCCTTCACATTCTAACCCCAATATAGAACGCAACAATCACTACCTGAAATTGTCCTTCCCGCAGTTTAATGGAGAGGATCCACAAGGGTGGGTTTATAAGGCGGAACAATACTTCGAGTTTAAAAATGTTGTTCTGGACCAACAAGTCCAATTAGCATCATTCCATTTAGAGGGCATCGCCTTACAGTGGCATAGATGGCACACGAAGTTCCGTGGACCCGTTACGTGGAATGAATTCACTAAGGCAGTCATGCTCCGTTTCGGCTCGACTGATTACGAAGATCCATCGGAAGCATTAACTCGCCTCAAACAAACGTCCACAGTGGCCACATACCAGGAATCCTTTGAAAAGCTGTCGCATAGGGTAGATGGCCTACCAGAGAATTTCCTAATTGGGTGTTTTATTGCAGGACTCAAAGAGGAGGTACGCTTAGACGTCAAAATCAAGCAGCCCTGAACGCTAGCGGACGCGATAGGAGTAGCAAGGCTTGTGGAAGAAAGAAATCTGTTACAGAGGAGAAATCCATTGCCATTTCGTCCTTAGACACAATCAAAGACCACAGCTAGTCCGACTGCAGGTGTGCTAGGACCTCCTCCGCTGCCGAGGACAGCCCACAACTCGAATAATATCCCAGCAACATTCAGACGGATTACCAATCAGGAGGCGAGGGAGCGACGTGAGAAAGGACTATGCTATTACTGTGATGAAAAGTTCATTCCAGGCCATAGATGCGAACGACCCCAGATGTTTATGATTGAGGACATTCTTCCGACAAATTCAGTTGAAGAACACACCGAGCCTGATACAGACAGAATGGAGCTCATACCAGAGATCTCTTTCCATGCAATCGCAGGTACGGAGCACCCTCAGACCATTCGAGTAATAGGGAAGTTACGAAATCATGACGTGATGGTGTTGATCGACGGCGGCAGCACCCATAATTTCATCGACCAAACCTTGGTCTCCGAGCTGCGATTACCAGTGACTCAAGACAGAAAACTACAGGTGATGGTGGCAAATCGCGAACGGATTGAGTGCGCTGGGCGATGTTGAAATCTCACTTTAATGATTCAAGGTCACTCGGTGACAGCCGATTATTATGTCTTGCCAGTGGCGGCATGTCAGGTGGTATTGGGAGTTCAATGGCTCGAGACCCTTGGACTCGTTGAAACCGATTACAAAATGTTAACGATGACCTTTAAGGAAGGTGGTGACACATGCACTTTCCAAGGGCTTGGTAGTGCGAAGTCCAGTGTTATATCTGACAAAGAATTTTTAAGTTTGCAAGGCACGGGGTACCTTTTCCAAATCATTCCAGCAGCACTTGAAAGGGGCAGTGATTCTTTCAGTTCTTTCAATATTGGTCCAGCAGTGCATGAAACGAGCACTAACAAGTATCCCCATGATCTCTCTAAATTGCTCCAACAATTCCAACATGTCTTCGAGAATCCTACGGCCTTACCACCAAAACAAATGCATGATCATCGAATTCCATTGCAAGCGAATTCAACCCCTGTGAGTGTCAGACCTTACCGATATCTGTACTACCAGAAGTCAGAAATTGAAAAATTGGTGAGAGAACTGTTGACTTCAGGATTAATACGGCCGAGTAGCAGCCCCTTCTCTTCTCCAGTTTTGTTAGTTAAGAAGGCGGATGGTTCGTGGAGGTTCTGTGTGGACTATAAGGCCCTAAATAGTATCACAATAAAAGATAAGTACCCGATTCCTGTCATCGATGAACTTCATGGAGCAAAAAATTTTCGAAGCTGGACTTACGGTCAGGCTACCACCAAATCCGAGTAGATGAGATAGACATACCGAAAACAGCCTTCCGTACCCATGAACGGCACTACGAATTTTTGGTAATGCCATTCCTACTTACCAATGCCCCGGCCACTTTCCAGTGTCTCATGAACGATCTTTTCAGACCGCATCTTCGGAAGTTTATCTTAGTTTTCTTTGACGACATTTTGGTGTACTAAAAAACCTGGAATGACCATCTCTCCCACTTACGGTTAGTCCTTGATAATTTATCTGCTAACAAACTATTTACCAAAGAATCGAAGTGTCGGTTCGGTGTCTCACAGGTGGATTATCTCGGTCATATCATATCACGGGAAGGGGTGGCGGTTGATCCTGAGAAGATTAAATCTGTCCTTGAGTGGCCGACACCAACCACGGTCAAGGCTGTCCGTGGGTTCCTGGGACTGGCCGGATACTACCGGAAATTTATACGTGGCTTCGGAGGCCTCGCGGCACCGTTGAAACGGCTTTTGACTAAAGAAGGGTTCAACTGGGATGCTGAAGCTGCTGGAGCCTTTGTTCGGTTGAAAGAAGCCCTGACTTCACCACCCGTTCTGGGCTTACCAGACTTTTCACAACGCTTCGTGATTGAGAGTGACGCTAGTGGGCTCGGAATAGGCGCTATATTGTCTCAACACAATCGTCCAATTGCTTATTTCAGTGAGGCCTTGAAGGGATCCGCTTTGGCCTTATCGACATACGAGAAAGAAATGCTTGCAATTGTCAAGTCGATCCGCAAGTGGCGCCCGTACCTCCTTAGCAAACCATTCACCGTCCGAACAGACCATCGAAGCCTCAAGTATCTTCTGGAGCAGCGTATCACAACTAGACCCGATGGCTACCAAAGATCCTCGGTTACGACTACGATATTGAGTACAAAAAAGGATCCGAAAACCAGGGTGCAGACGCGTTGTCGTGGGTCGTCGAATTTAATTTTCTGGCTGTCTCCTTACCACAGGCGGACTGGTGGCATGTGCTGCAACAGGAAGTTCGATCAGACCCGTTCTACAAGCATTTAGCTGAAAAAAATGATGCTTGCACGAGCTACAAGTTCTCTCACCGAGATGGGGTTTGGTTTAGGGACAACAGAGTTTACTTGAGTCCCACTTCTACTTTGATTCCCCTGATTGTGTCTGATAATCATTCTTCAGCAGTGGGTGGACACTTTGGGTATCACAAGACCTTAGCTAGAATAAAAAATAATTTCGCATGGCCGACCATGCAACGGACAGTGAAGACGTTTTTACGAAGCTGTGATACTTGTCAGCTGTTCAAATCAGATTGCATGAAACCTGCGGGTTTGCTCCAACCGCTCCCTATTCCGGAACGCATTTCGTCAGAAATTTCGATGGATTTCGTAGAAGGATTGCCTCCTTCGAATGGCAATACTGTGGTCATGGTGGTGGTCGACCGGCTCTCCAAGTTCTCCCACTTCATCCCTTTGAAGCACCCATTCACAACGGCGACCGTGGCTAGGGCCTTTGTCAACAATGTAGTCAGACTTCATGGTGTTCCAACATCAATTGTTAGTGATCGTGACAAGGTGTTCATCAGCTCTTTTTGGCAAATGCTGTTCAAATTACAGGGAACCCAGCTTTGTATGAGCTCTAGTTATCATCCGCAAACCGACGGTCAAACAGAGGTCGTAAACCGTACATTGGAACAATATCTACGCTGCTTTACAGGTGACCAACCGCGTAAATGGCTGGATTGGATTCCGTGGGCCGAATTCAGTTATAACACATCAGTCCACACGTCCACCAAAGTTTCGCCCTTCGAAGCAGTGTACGGTATCCCTCCACCAAGCTTATTGAAATATGTTCCGGGTACTTCTCGAGTACAGGCTGTTGATGAGTATCTTCGAGATCGGGACTCCATTTTACGTGATTTACGTCACAATCTCCAGGTGGCTGGTAATCGTATGAAGGTTCAGGCTGATCAACATCGTCGGGAGGTGATCTTCTCTGTTGGCGATTATGTGTATTTGAAGCTGCAGCCTTATCGGCAATCCTCAGTAGCCTTCCGCAGTTCCCTAAAGCTTGCCCCTCGTTTTTTTGGTCCGTACCTGATTACAGAAAGGCTAGGTCCAGTAGCTTATAGGTTGGCTCTTCCTACGGGTTCTCAGATACATGATGTATTTCATGTAAGCTTGTTGCGGAAACATTTGGGACCAGCACCATGCACTTCATCAGACCTCCCTGTTGTGACTGGCGAGGCCATAATCCGTCCGCAACCTGAGGCAATTCTTGATCAACGAGTCATTCGGAAGGACCGATATCGTCCCAAAACGGAAATCCTGGTGAAATGGGTGGGTGCTCCGGCTGAGGACTCTACTTGGGAAAACCAGAGGCGCTTCTCTCGGGCTTATCCAGACTTTATCCTTGCGGACAAGGATTCTTTGGGTGGAAAGGAATGATACATGCAAAGTATTGGGTGGTTGCATGAGCCATGCAAGTCATACAATAGGGGATTGGTCGAGACCAGTTAAACTTATCTATAGTTAGAATTTGAATTAGGTAGTTGAGGAATAAATGAATTAGGAGTCTTTATTGGTTGGAAACGGTCATCTGGTTGTTACTAGTGATCAGTTCCTATTTTACAGCTTTCAGTTGTTTTGTTTTAGTTGTACTACTCATTGCCTATTTATAGGATGAGTCAAGAACGAATAAGGTATTGAATATTAATGCAAATTATCCCCCTTTCTGTTCTTCTTTATCTTCCTCTCCCAAAATTCTTCTATCACATGCATCTAAGTATATTTTAGTACTGATATTAGTAAAATACAAAACAACGGGTTTAGATATTTTAATGAAATTTTAATTTTTTTTAATTATATTTTTTAAATCACATAAAAATGATTACTTTATAAATTAGGATGAAAACAAAAACGTTGATAATGAAATTTAAGAAAATAAAAAAGAAGTATAAAAAAGTAATAATGAAAATAATAATTAAGAAATGATAATTTGGGAAAATAGTTTATTTAAATAAACAAAATTAAGGAGGAAACATGTGTCAAAATGAGAAGGGTGATTGCCTTTGAAAACGATATGATTGAGTGTATGCAGCATCTCAGGGCATAAGTTAGTTGATCATCATCACTGTTCCTCCGTCTTATTGATTGAGAAAAATTATTGGAAAAAAGAAAACAATGCAAAAGTGATGGGGAATATAATAAAGTAAGAAGAATGTCACATCCAATTAATCAAAGAATCATGAATGTTGCAGAATGCAGATATGAGGATGGTTGCATAAATTCTTGACCAAACAAACAAGAGTGGATGCTACCGATATTATCTTCAAGCTTGGTCCTCTTCCCCAAAAGAGGGCTCAATCTCAATTCTCAAATCATTGCATTGTAATAAAAGATGATGGCCCCAAGCCATGACCCCTTTAAATTTAGCACCTCTCTTTTACTATATAATACTACTATATATATATATTCAATCATTTCTACTACCATAAAAACATTAGCATGACTTGTGTTTAAATTTATTTATATAGAAATTTGAGTTTACAATTTTTGTACGGATCATGCTATTATGCTATTATATTTATATAAGCTGTGGATAATCATAGCTATGGTAATTAGATTTTAAGTCAAACATTCGTTAAAATTATATTTCAATAAATATATAAGAAATGTTAATTAATTGGGCATGCCATCGCTAGACCAAAAAGTCTACTATGAGTGTGAACATTGTGCACGTGTCTAATATTTTAAGTTAATTTTGATTCTCTAGTTTGTAGATTCAGACAATGAAAGAAAACAAAAAGAAACACATCACCATGCATTTTTATTGTGACAACTCAAGATAGGCAGGGTTAAGACTTAAGAGAATCCAGATGACATGAATCTCATATTAATATATATATATATATATATATATATAAAAAGAAAAAGAAATAAGAGAATGATATATACCGACAAATACCGCAACATAAGAGACTAGTATTTTGTTTTGTATTTAATGGATCTCTATTGTGGAAACTCTTTAATTTTGAAGAAAAGAAAATGAAAATATATATCTGGTAATATGGAGCATAAAGCAAAACGTGGTGCGTCTCACATTTGATATCTCAAATGGGCCTCACACAAGTGGGTTGACTTGGCACAGCCAAAATATGAATGGAGCCAAATTAGGTGTTTTGTAGATATTGAATGAAGCCAAAACTGTGACAGCGGCAAATTTGACAACATCCTGCTCATTCAAATGTTGTTATCTTCTCTAATTTGCTAGAATTAGCTTTTGTCTTGTAAAAATGCTCTCTCTCTGTTACGTTGTAATGCCAGTAGTACCCATATCAACTTGGCATTCAATCAATTGGAATTTCCATTCTGGTTGGCAAGTTGCATTCAGATTGTTGGTATACGGAACCCCACCCACGGTGTATTATGACCAATTGGGTTTCATGGTTTTTTCCCTCTTGAGATTAAAACTAGCTTTTACCGTAGACAAGTCTTGACTTCAAATATCTGAGGAAAAACCCTCTAACAAGTAACAACACATAATTACCATCAACACCACTCTGCCGACACTCCAGCATCACTTCTGGTGATTGTTCTGCTGCCACTGTACAGTTGAACTTCCTCTGTAGCATAACTTGTCACTTCTGGAGTTTGTTCTACAGCCATTGTTACAGCTTCAACTGTGCCACAAACTCACTCCGTAACATAACTTGTCTTCTCTGTACATACATGATACATCATAAAATTGAAAACATTGCAAGCAATTATAATTACTTTTAAGTGATGCCAGTTTTTCACACAACACTAGAGAGACTCAAGATTATGTTCAAAATTTCTTCGAATCAAGCTCTCGATGGATCGATCTGTCAGTCTTTTCATCACCTCGTCGTGGAGACGAAATAGCATATAAGATTGATTTCTATGGCACAAATAAATTCAACACCTCAATACATTCCAAAATAAGTGTTACAGTTGGAGAATTAGCCTCTATACAGGAAGCAAGCCGGTTAGTAATTGTTTATTTATGTGTAATCTAATTACATTTCGTCGAAATTTCGTACCAGTGTAGGATAGTGAGGGAGGTTTATGATGAATTGAAGATACCCTAGTGTTTGAATCAGCCTCAAAGAAATAGAAATCAAGTATATAACTAGAAGACCTCCTCCCAAGACCCCATCAAGCCTCATGCCTCTCTTAGGCAAAACCAAAACTGCCCAAAGCAAGCCACCCAACAAAAAGCCCAGTGTCTCCAACAGATACGGATCATTCGGCATCGTAACGGATGCTTGATAGCCTCTCCAGCATGAAGCAACCAAAGACAAGCCCAAGCCAAAGAGTATATTGAAGATAGGACCTGCATAGCATCCTGTTATAGCAACCTGTGCCCCTTCTGCTCCTCCATTCAAAGCCATTGTCAAGTTTGTAATCAAATCTCCAAGTGAATTGCCCCAAGCAAGGACTGTCAGCCCCAGAATTGAAGGACTTATTCCAAATATATAGCCAAGTGACATTAGCAAGGCCACCAATTCTTGAGCTGTGATAAAAGTCCAAATCACACTCATTATGAAACCTCCTACAAGCCATATTAGTAAGCAACCCTTACCCTTCGGAGGGCTCGAGTCCTCTGTCGTGGCATATGCAAGAACCCCAAATGTGATCCCGAATGCCAACCCAATTCCATAGACCAACAGGGTTGTACTCAATGAACCCTCTTGAGGATTCCAAAGGGCTGATAAGAAAAGTGGAGCTAACGTAACCGAAATAACTGCCATTGGCTTGGACCATCTCTTTTCACAAACAACAGGAATTGTCAATCTCCTTGGTATATAAAGAGGTATCTGAAGTATATACATAAACACACCACAACATGATGATCTTATACAATGGCAACACTTACTGATCTCTTGTCCTTCCTCTAAACAATTAGACTCTCCTTTTTCAACTCCAATTAAAATTGGTACACTCAAATCAATCTCATAGCTTGAAATTGCATCTCTTTCTTGTTCTTCACCAACGTTATTGTGATGGATAACGACAATTACATAAACAACATACATGGAAGAGAACCCAATTGCACCCCACAGATTGATTTCGCCAAATACCAATATCGCAATCAAAAATGCAAGAACCAGAATCAAGAAGCAAACATCTCTTATAAAAGCAGATTTGTTAACTCGAACATCTTTTTTACCAACACAAATGCTTATGATTCCAACCACAACACAAGTCACAAATGAAGTCCCTCCCAGAACTGTGTTAAAGCCAATGTCATCCGTCCCACTACCCATAAATGAAACCAAACTAGAAAACACATCTGGGGCACCATTGCCAAGAGACAAGAGTGTGACACCAGCAATTGTAGGGGACAACTTCAATAGCCTTGATAAGTTTTCAAGTGAAGAACAAAAGTATTCAGAGGCTGTGTTCCCTAACAGATAGAAGAGAACAAGAAGCCAAAGAAACAACAAACAATGACCCAGAAGAGGAAATCTCCCCAAATTGCAATAAAAAAGTTGAAGATAGTCAATATAGCCTCCAGAGAAACATGGGTTATGTGATTTCAAGTAAAAGCATTTGTCTTTGTAGTCATCTAATTTTTTCAAACCCTCGCAACTATGTTGAATATTGCTTCTGTTGAAGGAATTAAAACTACTTAGAACAAAAATCTCTGAAGAGGTCAAATATACAATCAAAAGAGCACTTGCTACTATGAGAAATGAAATGTTCAAAAACAGCAAATATCTCTTCTTTGCAGATGCAGAAATTAAGGTCCCCATAAAGAAACAACAACACCCCAGAAGAAAATATTGGTCTAATTCATGATTACAGGAAAAAAAAAAGTGCCTTTTTTGGTAAAATTTTTGCAACAAGCAACAAAATTTGATCAAGAATAATAACAACTAACCTTGATGGATTGAGGAAATTTCAAGGGAACTATAGAGTAGAGATTTAGATTTTAGTGTGTATTAAATAAGAAAGGAATCTTGAACAGGTGAAAAAAGCGAGTTTGATAATTTAGTGTTGTTTGATTGTGATACGGTGTTGGTGAATAGTACATTTGTCTTGTAGAATGTAGATGAAGCCATTAGTCCATCGGATTAAAAGTATGATGATTCATGAAGCTACTAAATTGAACATGTGGCGGTTTTGTTGGATTGGCTATATGATCTTTTGCTTTAATGCATTTCCATTCGTGATGTTGAAGGGTGTTTGCAACAGTAAATATATAAGCGTGTTCATCAAAGCTCTGGCATTTATTCGTGGCGGTTGTGTAAGTACACGTGGTGATTTCTTAGTAGTTAAGGAAGTAAGGAACATGAACCACCGCAGGAGAACCTGACACATAGAATGCTCATTATTCATTAAAATCTACCTGTTTATAAAATATTTTACATATAATTTTACAGTGTATTTTATGGCCGAAAACATTGAATGGTTCTTCTATAGTTCTATCTTAACTAGCTTTAACGAGTTAGGATCTTCTTTCGGATTTTTTTTTCTTTCTAGCGCAAGCAGGGAGAACACAATGAACACATTAAATATCTACATTTATGTTTAGATGTCAATAGATTAGGAAAAGAAATTAACAAAGAATCTAGTTTTAACATACGACAGTGATAAGAAAAAGATGAGTTTGTTTAATGGTATGCTAATCGCATATATACTATTGAAATCGTCATTCAAATTGTATTATATTCCAAAAAATCCTTGAATTAATTATAATAATTTAAAAATGTCCACCCATCTCTATCCCTACTAAAGTAATAAAAATTTTAGATTGATCAAAACATATACTAAAATTTATGCATAAATTTATCAACAACAAAAAAAATGCATAAATGATGTAAGTTGTGAATTGTAATTAATACACTACTCAGACACCTACCACATTATTTCACCATTTATTGAAATAATTTATTTGATCATTCGGATGTTATATCATTAGAGCGAATTGCTATTTCAAATAATGTGCCACATGCCAGCTTTTGATAGGTTGTGTTGATTTTTTTTTGAAAACAGGGGGTTAAAGTTTAAATTTAAAGTCTGAATTTTTTGTTTTATATAGTTTTATCTTTTAAAGTTTGTTTGAAAAATATATA